>JAVJIF010032979.1:0-129366 GCA_038442645.1 Agave tequilana | reverse complement strand
ATTAAAATTTGATAGACGTTGGCCTTAGGGACATCTCGAAACTCAATAGGAGATTATCCTAAAGAGGGAAAGTGTTGGAAATTGACTCCTGTAAAATCAGTGTCAAGGAAAGGGATTGAGGGCCGAAAGTCCGAAGTGCGGTGGTTATTTAATTAAGGAACGTCTTTTGACGGAAAACCTCCCACCAAACTTGCCCTGACCTGGCTGATTAGCTGTAGTCAAGGTCTACATTCTACCTCTTGGGGACAATCAACCAGTTAGGAGTTGTCTAGGTCAAGGATACTTAGACTAGGCTTGGTTGATTTTTATTGTTGACTACTGTTTGAACTTGTTGTGATTGTGATTGTGATTGTGTATGCAAGTGTGGTCGAGAGACCCTAATCATCTAGGTTGACTAGAAAAACATCAAACCTGAGTTTGAACCAAGACCAGATCCGGTAGGTAAGGCTCAATCCACATCACTGCAGGATAGGTTCTACCCCATTAGGACCTCACTTCCATCATGCATCTCACTTCCATCGGTTGGTGAACACAATTTTGAGCTCAAGCCTCAATTCATCAACACACTCCCCAAATTTCATGGTCTAGAGTCCGAAGATGCCTACTTCTTCATAAGAGAATTTGAGGAAGTATGTCTTATGATGAAAATCCCACACCTTGTAGATGATGCTATTAGGTTGAGATTTATCCCGTTTGCACTTAAGGACCTAGCAAAAAAGTGGCTCTACAGCTTAGCAGCCGGTTCCATCACATCTTGGGATGGTTTCATCAAGGTCTTCTTGAAGAAATTCTATCCTATCCATAAAACCGCTCATTAGGAAGACGATCATGCAATTTAAGCAAGAGCCTAGTGAACCGTTCTGGAGGTACTTTGAACGCTTTAAGGACCTCCTTGTCCAATGTCCACATCATGGAATAGAGAAATGGCGACAATGCCAAATTCTCTATGACGGTTTAGACTATTCCACCAAAACCCTCCTAGAAAGTATGTGCCAAGGGGTTTCTTGCAGAAAGATGAAGATGAGGGATGGGATTTGTATGAAAATTTAGCTGAGAAAACCATCCAATGGGAATCTGCGAGTGAGACCCCTAAGAATCCTAACTCCATCTCTTCGAAAGGAGGTCTCCATTCCATAGAATCGTCCATCGCTAATGAGGCTAAGTTAGCCAATTTAGCTAGAAGACTGGAAGCTCTAGAAACGAAAGACCCAAGTCCAGTCAATCAAGTCAGCCCGAAACCAATTTCCACCCCCGGGTTGCACTTACTGTCAAGCCATGAACCATGTATTTGAGGAATGCCCAGTGTTTCAAGCTCAGCAATCCTACCACGAACCGATGAATGCGGCCTTTTCAAGGCCTAACAATAACCTTACGCCCCAACGTACAATCCCGGCTGGAGAAATCACCCTAATTTCTCATGGAGCCAGAACAACAATGACCATTCACGATTCAATCATGCTAACCACTTCCAACATGGTAACAATTCTTCCAATCATCAACCCAACTTTTCCAATTTCCATAATCATTCCCCAACCATCCACCAAGCTTCCAAATTATCAACAGAACTTTCCTAACCAATCTCCACAATCCTCCTTTCAGAATCCTCAATTGGAAAGGAGAATGACTGACTTTGAAAGGAACATGGAGAGATATATGAAAAATCAAGACACTCTCATGCAAACCATTCAGAGGTTAGAGGTTCAAATGAGCCAACTAGCCAACCCACAGAATGAGAGACAAAAGGGTACCCTGCCTAGTCAGCCAGTCACAATCCGAGGAATTCCCAACAAGCTCATTTGGCTGAGGATCCTTCATTCAATCAATGTAATGCTGTGCATACATTGAGGTCAGGAAAGAAAGTTGATAACCAAGTGTCAACACCCACCAATCCTATTCAGCACAACCACAATCAAGCTTCCACCTCATCCAATCCAAGCTCTTCCAAATCTGACGAGTCTGAAAAAGACAAGTCAGCCAGCCAGGTGCACCAGCCTATAGTACCATTTCCGAATAGGCTGAAAAACAATAAGCAAAATCCGCACATGGACAAGATAATAGAGATGTTTAATCAAGTGAAAATAAATGTGCCACTTCTTGATGCCATCCAACAAGTTCCTTCCTATGCTAAGTTTCTTAAGGACATGTGCACCAAGAAGAGAAAGACTAATGTTCCTAAGAAAGTCTTCCTAGCCACTAATATTAGTGAGCTATTTTCGGGTCCTATCCCTGTCAAGTACAAAGATCCAGGTAGCCCTACCATTGCCTGCACAATAGGACAAGCCGAGATTAGTCGTGCACTACTTGATTTGGGGGCAAGTATCAACTTGCTTCCATTCTCTGTTTATCAACAACTCGGGTTGGGTGACCTTAGTCCAACTCGAGTCACCATCCAACTGGCTGACCGTTCTGTTAAAGTTCCAAAAGGGGAAATTAACGATGTCCTGATTCGGGTAGGGGAGTTCATATACCCTGTCGATTTCATAGTTTTGGAGACACAACCTGTGTCCAACTCCAATCGTAGGGCTCAAACTCCGGTCATCCTAGGTCGACCATTCCTTGCCACTGCTAATGCCATCATCAATTGCAGGAATGGATCTATGAGGTTAACCTTTGGAGACATGACTAGAGAAGTCAATGTCTTCCATCTAGGAAAACAACCCGTGACATCGAGGACCAAACTTTTGAAGTAAACCAAATTGAGAACTTGACAAGTGAACACGGGGAAGAATTGGAATCAGAAATGGAGATTGACTTCGAGTTAGAGTCTGATGACTTTAATCTCGATCAGGTGGTAGATTCTGCCGTGAATTGGGCTTCAAACCCGATTTCACCAACTATGGAGCCAACAGATTTGACTAGTCCTTCTAGTGAGCCTTCCTCTTCCTTAGAATTGAAAGCCCTTCCTGCGCATCTCAAGTACGCCTATCTAGGCGAACAAGAGACCTTTCCCGTCATCATTGCCTCCCATTTAAATGACGGGGAAGAAAAAGATTTGAAAGATATTCTAAGAAAACATAAGGAAGCCATCGGGTGGACTATGACTGATATCAAGGGATTAAGTCCAACCATCGTTCAACACCGCATCCATCTCAATGAAGATGCCACACCCAAGAGAGACCCGCAGCGTAGGTTAAACCCTATAATGCAAGAGGCTGTTCATACTGAAATCATAAAACTCTTAGACAATGGGATAATTTATCCCATTTCGGATAGCCAATGGGTCAGTCCTGTCCACGCGGTCCCAAAGAAATCTGGTTTCACCGTAGTGGAAAACGAGAACAAAGAGTTGGTTCAAACTCGACTTCCCACGAAGATTCGAGTTTGCATTGACTATAGGAAAACTAAATGCTGCAACTCGTAAGGACCACTTTCCACTTCCCTTCATTGATCAGATGCTTGAACGTTTAGGGGTCACGAGTACTACTGCTTCTTGGACGGTTACTCGGGCTATAACCAGATCCCTATCGCTCCTGAGGACCAAGAAAAGACCACGTTTACCTGTCCATTTGGGACATTTGCTTATCGTCGAATGCCATTCGGCTTATGCAATGCCCCAGCAACGTTTCAACGTTGCATGTTGAGTCTTTTCTCTGACATGGTAGAGCGCTTCTTAGAAATCTTCATGGATGATTTCTCCATCTACGGAGATTCATTCACTCAATGTCTCCACCATCTTGAACTCGTCCTCCAACGTTGTGCTGAAAAACATTTGACACTAAACTGGGAGAAATGCCACTTCATGGTGAAACATGGAATTGTCTTGGGTCATGAAATATCCAAGAAAGGAATAGAAGTGGATAGAGCCAAAATCGAGGTTATTGCTAAGCTTCCCATGCCCAAATGCGTTAAGGACATTAGATCCTTCCTAGGACACGCTGGTTTCTACCGTAGATTATCAAGGATTTTAGCAAAATTGCTAGGCCCTTGACTAATCTGTTAGCTAAGGATGTGTCCTTCACTTTCGATGCTGACTGCATCACTTCTTGGGAGAAGCTTAAGAGAGAGCTGATTTCTGCACCAATCATATCTGCCCGGATTGGTCTAAGCCGTTTGAGATTATGTGCGACGCTTCTGATTTTGCCATAGGCGGTCCTAGGACAACGTACTGATAGCAAGCAGCATGTGATCTACTACTCTAGTAGGACTCTCAATGACGCTCAACTGAACTACACTACGACCGAGAAGGAATTCTTGGCAGTAGTGTTTGCCTTAGAGAAGTTTCGTCCCTACCTACTAGGGTCCAAAACCACCATCTTCACCGATCATTCTGCACTTAGGTATCTCATGATGAAGAAGGATGCCAAGGCCCGACTCATTCGTTGGATCCTCCTTCTTCAAGAATTTGATCTCGAAATTCGAGACAAGAAAGGTGTAGAAAATGTCGTTGCTGACCATCTCTCACGGATTCCCAATTCTCCATGCAACGAATTACCCATCAATGAGGATTTTCCTGATGAACATCTCTTAGCTATCTCTAGGGAACCTGGTTTGCTGATATAGTGAACTACTTAGTCACAAACCAAACTTCGTCTCATTGGTCCAAAAATGATGTTTACCGATTCTTATCCCAAGTTCGGTATTTCTTTTTGGGAGGAACCATATCTTTTCAAGTACTGTTCCGACCAAATTATTAGGAGATGCATTCCCGATGAGGAGGTTAGGAGTGTTCTGTCCTTTTGTCACGAACTTGCATGCGGTGGACACTTGGTCCCCGCAAGACAGCTGAAAAGGTGTTACAAAGTGGGTTTTATTGGCCCACTCTGTTCAAGGATGCCTATGAATATTGCAAGACGTGCCCTAGATGCCAAATGGTAGGTAGGATCTCACCTCGAAATATGATGCCCCTCAACCCAATTCTAGAAATAGAACTCTTGATGTTTGGGGCATCGACTTTATGGGTCCATTTCCTAACTCATTTGGGAACCAATACATATTGTTGCTGTGGACTACGTGTCCAAGTGGGTAGAAGCCATTCCATGTAAAACTAATGACAACAAAGTTGTCATAAAGTTTTGAAAGAAAACATCTTTTCCCGCTTTGGAACGCCTCGTGCTATCATCAGTGATAATGGCACACACTTTTGCAATAGGTCTTTTGAAGCCCTTATGCGAAAGTATGCCATAACCCACAAGTTGTCCACACCATATCATCCTCAAACCAGTGGGCAAGTTGAGGTTTCAAATAGACAAGTCAAGCTTATATTGGAGAAGACTGTGAGCCAAAACCGGAAAGATGGTCCTTAAAACTTGTAGATGCTCTATGGGCCTACAGGACCGCTTTCAAGACGATTTTAGGAATGTCTCCCTATAGGTTAGTCTATGGCAAACCTTGTCACTTGCCCGTTGAGTTAGAGCACCGAGCCTTATGGGCAATCAAGCAGTTGAATTTCGATTTGACTAAGGCCGGTGACCTTCGGAAATTACAAATTTCCGAATTGGAGGAATTGAGAAATGAGGCCTATGAAAATGCTAGGATCACTAAAGATAGAGTGAAGATTTTCCATGACAAGCACATCATAAGAAAAACCTTTGTCCCTGGTCAAAAAGTCTTACTCTACAATTCTAGGCTTCATCTTTTCCAGGAAAATTGAAATCACGATGGACTGGGCCATTCGTTGTAAAACCGTGTTTCCACATGGTGCAGTTGAGATCAGTGACCCAAGAATGGAAATGACTTTAAGGTAAATGGTCAACGCCTTAAACCTTTCTTGGAATCGGTGCCGATAGATGAAACGGTAATGGGTCTTTTTGACCCAGTGTATCGGTAACTTTCCTCCTTTCCATTTTATTTCATGCACTTATACATTTCTTTCATACATTGGGGACAATGCATGAGATAAGTGTGGGGGAGGGTTCTAACATTGCTGATTAAAAAAAATATATATATATATATAAAAAAAAAAGAAAAAAAGAAAAAAATGGATATATATAAATTTAAAAAAAAAAAAAGAGAAATTTTTTGAAAGGGTAGACAATATTTTGATATATTTTTTGTAAGAATTTAAGTCAATTTTAAGGAATAGGAGAATCATAATTAGGATTTCTTATACTTGGTCGAAATAAAATAACTTGTTTGATTTTTAGGGTCAGGAAGAAATTTGGGAAAGTAATTTAGTCTTGATATTTACCTTGATGACATATGCACACAAAATACACTAACACACTTAGGGTTTGAAAACAGAGACTCTTATGCCTTATAAAAAAAAAAAAAAAAATAGCTCTAATTATTGAGTAGCTAGGTGCTTTGGCCTAAGCAAGCCTTAGTATTTATGCAAAAGATAATTAGACAAGTTTGAAAAAGAAAAAAAAAAAAATGGTATCCTCTGATTAAGCTGGGTACTTATGCCTCATGAAGCATATGTATTCACGCCTAAAAGGGGTACCTAGTATAAATAATGTGTATCCTCTGATTAAGCTGGGTATTTATGCCTCATGAAGCATAAGTATTCACGCCTAAAAGGGTTACATAGCATAAATAAAAACCTTGGTTTCGTGGCCTTATCTGCTCGGGTGTTTAGGTCCTTAGGGGTGTTTTCTCACCTGGTGCCCTAAAACCGTCTGGTTTAGGTGTCACCGACTGAAAGCTCGTTACATGGGCAGATTAGAAAGCCTAATGAAATTGAGGAATAAAAATTCACAAAAAAAAAAAAATAAATAAAATAATAATAAATAAATATGAGGCATAGGAGTTAATGTTGAAGAACCCTTAGTAAACTTCACAGTCACGATGGTGCATACGAATCAGGGTAAATTAATAGACTAGATGAGAAGTACAAATCGACTCCTTACTTTAATTGATGACATGTTTTTGAATGGAGACTAAGTTAGGAATGAAAAATTTGATATTCCTATAACTTATAGATTACTTAAGATCTCACAAATATACTTCAAATATTTCCTCCTTGAAAAAAAAAAAAATAAATAAATAAAATAAAAAAAAAATTTGCTTTTTCGAAAATACTAACCCTTTCTTTTCTCTTTGGATTTTGTGGGTGTAATCCGCTGAAAACCCTCACGAGACAAAACTCGTCCTCTAGGGTGACCTAGAGGTTTAACGGCTTGTTGCACATGCTCAGTGCAATCGAGTGACCTGCGAAAGTGGTCTAATAATTGATTCTAGTTAGTCTAATGTTTTTGCTCGAGGGCGAGCAAAAGATAAGTGTGGGGTGTGATTTGTCACATACATTGCATTTATGTTGTCACTTTACCACACTTGTATGCTAATAAATGATATTAATAAGTGTCTTTTTCCTTTGCTAAATACAGGCCCAAATGCTCAAAGAAATAAAAGAGTAACAAGCCCAAAAGCCCACTTTATTCTGAATTAATTCAGATTAAATTCGAAGTGAAGAAATCTGGGCTATCAAGGGGTTGAGAAAATCCCTCCTTGAATCGAGGAATCAAAGCTAAGGAAATCAAAAGCTGATTCAGTCCACGGTCGAAGCAGAGCAACAAAAGGAAACCAGCTGAAGATCCGAGATCCCCTTCAAACATGGAAGCCTCCCCCTCTTGGTGTGACCAACTGGCCACAACAGTGCCGCGGAAACGCGGCCCAAGCCGCGTTTCCGCGGCCAACTGAAGTCAGTTGGGGGAGCGTTTGCTCCCCCAACGATCCCGGGATCCTATCTCTACAGTTTTTGTCTATAAAAAGGGCTTTCAGCAGAGCAAAAAGCAGCGAAGACTAGGATTAAACTTTGTTTTTATTTTCTTAGGATCTAGGTCATTGTTAGTTAGAACAAAAGTTGTAACTCTGTTGTTTACTTTGTAGTTCTGTTTAAAAGCTTGTGAGAGAGAGGACTGAGAGCTTGTAATCAAAGATTGAAGTGACAGCAATACAAGAGCAAGCCATCTTTTCTCCACTCGTGTTTCGGTATGTTGCGCATGTTTATTCTTGCTTTGTTGTTTTCCATGAATAACTAAAAGTTTTCTGGGCTAGCTATCTACTCTCTCTTGTTTTCTTCTCCTCTGTTTTTAAAAGAAAAAGTCCGATGACTCATATGCATGCCTCCCTTATAAGCCTTTCTTTTTGAAAGTGTTCTTGAAGGCACATGAGGATGGGAATAGATAGTTGAATTCACTATTCTCTCTTGATCTTCTTGTGAATCATTTTTAATTCATTCTTGCTTCTTCGCGCTTTATGTTTTAACATCTGATTCCAACTCTTTCTTGAAGATAAAGAACTCAACCCCTCTACATCTTATGTGCTTTACTCAAAGCTCTCTAAAAAGAATCAACCTTAAGTTTTGCAAATGAACTCGAGGGACTTAATATTTTAAGAGTAGAATGACAATTGAGTAGGAAGATAGTAAGCCCAGATTTGATTTCATATTATAAAACAACATCACAACTCTTAAAGTTTTTTACAAATCACTTTCTCCAAATCCTTTTCTGAAAGCTGAAATTTCTCTTTTTCATCTCTTTTCCTTCCATTCTCTTTTTCTTAAAAAAAAAAAAACTAACACACTTCTTTGTTTCTATTACTTCACCGAAACGCTTCTATCGCATCCCTCCTCGTGGACTCGACCCGTTAGCCACAAGCTACACGGTACATTCTTAACTTCGTTGGTTGTTTCATTTGTTTTAGCAATCAAAGATGAAAGAAGTACTCACCTAGTTTGGTTGATGACTTACCTGGAACCCTTGCATGTTCTACCTTGCTTGGAGGCGTTCAACGCATAGATCATAAGATCGAGCTCAGTCCCCGTTCGCATCACATCATCAAGCGGAGTAAGAATGAAGTGATACAGATCTTAAGGAGGAGAACGTCTTCATGAACTATCGTTGGCACTCACACAACATCGTTATACTTATACTTCTGGATTCACTTGCAAGCTCATCAAAAACAAAAGAGGTAAAGTAGGAAGAAGAAAAAGAAAATGAAAGTAAAGAAGAACATAAACATATTACCTTTTATTGCTTGAAATGATGGAAGAAAGGAGGAGGGTACATCGGTGTCACTCTCAACATAAGCCTCTCTCTCTCTTACTTACATGAATCTTCATCTAACCTAAGCTTACATACAAATTACATAAAAAGAAAAGAAAAACCTAAACTACAAGAAATGAAAACTAGACTAAATCCTGTCTCTGCATGGTCGTCCATTTTCAGTGCAAATACTGACTTTTATAGGCAAAAACCCAACCTACAGGATCCCAGGAATATCGGGGGAAAACGCTCCCCCTAACTCCACAACCAAGCCGCGGTAACGCGGCTTTGGCCGCGTTTCCGCGGCTAGGGTGTGGCCAGGTGGCCACACCCTGTTGGTGGGTATCCCTGGTTTTCCTTCTGCTTTTATCTTTAGTTGGTTTTCTCGTTTGAGTCCGGGATTTTGACGAAATGGCCTTTGATTCTTGGCTTCAACCGATCGATTCTGAGTGGATCTTCTCAACCGGTTTTCAACCTCTTGATTTTGCCCTGATTCACTGAGCTCGAATTAATTCTGATTTAATTCAAAATTTTGGTGAGCTTTTGGGCTCATTCTCTTCATCTCCTTAAGGAATTAGCCTGCAAATAAATTAAACATTTAATTAGGACAATGCAGATTTTATTCTATAATAAGTATAGAAATATGATACTAAATATGCAACATTAGCGACCAATCACACCCCCATACCTCTTTTTCTCATCCTAGAGCAAAACAACTAAACTATATTAAGGATTATTAGACCACTTTCGCAGGTCACGCGATTGCACTGAGCATGTGCAACAAGCCGTTAAACCTCTAGGTTTTCCCTAGAGGACGAGTTTTGTCTCGTGAGGGTTTTCAGCGAATTACACCCACAAAATCCATAAAGAAAGGGAAACAAAGAGTTAGTATTTTCGAAAAGCATTTTGAAAGAGAAAAATATTTGAAATATAAGTGTAAGATCTGAGCAATCTATAAGTTATAGGAAAACCGAATTTTTCACTCCTACACTTAGTCTCTATTCAAAAATTTGTTATCAATCAAAGTAAGGAGTCAAATTGTACTTCTCATCTAGTCTATACTTTACCCTAAGTCAAATATACCTTGTGACTGTGAAAATTTTTACAAAGGGTTCATTAACTCTAACTCTTTTGCCTTATTTATTTATATATATCTATTTTTTGGTGGTATTATTCCTTAGTTCTATTAGTCTTTCTAATCTGCCCATGTAACGAGCCTTTAATCGATGACTCCCAAACCAAACGGTCTTAGGGTACCGGGTGAGAAAACACCCCAGGGACTTAAGGACTCGAGCAAACAAGGCTACAAAACTAAGGATTTTATTATATGGACCCCTTTTAGGCGTGAATACTTATGCTTTATTAGGCACAAATACCCAGCTCAATCAGAGGATTTTATATTTTTTTTCTTAAACTTATCTAATCATCTTTCGCATAAATACTAAGGCTTGCTTAGGCCAAAGCACCTAGCTAATCAATAATTAGACTTGTTCATTTTTCATAGATATTTTTTTCTTTTTTTTTTATATATATAAGGCATAAGAATCTTTGTTTTTGAACCCTAAGTGTGTAAGTGTATGAAGTGTGCATATTTCATTAAGGTAAAGATTAAGACTAAATTACTTTGACAAATTTCTTCCTAACCCTAAAAATCAAACAAATATCTTATTTTGACCAAGTATAAGAAATCCTAATTTGGATTTTCCTATTCCTTAAAATTAACTTAATTTCTTACAAAAAATATGTCAAAATATTGTTTCTATTTTCAAAAAGTTTTTTTTTTAAAAGTAAAGAAAATGTTAATTTTTTTTTAATAAAAAGAAAAACAAAACTAAGTTATGTTAGACCCTCCCCCACACCTATCTCATGCATTATCCTCAATGTATGAATTAATGCATAGATGCATGAAAAAGAAGAAAGGGAAGGAAAATGTTACCTTAAGGTGGTGGTTCCGGTGGTGGTCTGATTGGTCCACGAAATGTGGCCCAATCAACTTTCGTGGGGTTCGGAGGAACCCACCAGAAATTTCACTAATATAACCCATTAAAATGATGAATCCATAAAGGATTTTTATTAAATATTGGACCCCATCTAATTTCCAAATTCCATAATTGATTTCAGAGTCAAATTTGTCAACCACCTTGTCCCAAAATGGAGTATGAAATGATAGAATGATTGACTTGGACTTAGGAAGTATAGGGACTAATACCGACTCAGGAAAGTGACTGAAGTCAAGTAAAGGTTCAGGAGTCGAGATTGGTTCAAGAAGCGGGTCCAAGTCAAGAAGTTGAAACTCAAGTCCACATTTATTTTCCAACAATGGAATGTGACCTAATATTGGTGATTCAAGTTCAGGATTGATAGGTGGAGGAATCAAAACTGACTCTAAAATATTCCTCAAGTTTGGTAACAAAATAGGAGTCAATATTGATTCAGAAAGTTGAACTAGATCACAGATTTGAGAATCTAAGTCACATATCTCATTGAGTTCAATATCAAAAAAATGAGAACTTGCCAATTTGTCAATAGGATTTTCAAAAGTGTAAAATTGGTCAAGTTTAATATGATCATCAAAAATGGGTGATTCAATTTCATGATGAATTGGCACAGGATCCAATGTTGACTGATTAGTCTCTAATTTTGCATAATTATCATCACATTCTCATATCTATTTAATGTTAAATTTTGCTAATAAAGCTTTGGTTGCTTCAATCTAGGTCCATGGTGTGCAAATGAAGAAGAAGACCTAAATCACCATTTAATTGGTGATTAAAAGCCTACCAATTATTATTGACTTTAGAGTGAAGATTTTGTCAGCCCAGGGAGTCAAATCGCAAATCCAGGAGGTCTAATTGACAGAAGACAGACTGGCCTGCACGCTGCCCAAATACTGGCGCGCGCAGCCATCGTTTGGCTGCGAAAACGCGGCTAGAGCCGCGTTTCTGCGGCCATCTTGGCGCGCGCGCGCTTGTGTTTTGTGCCACGTGCTTCCCACGTGGCCCCCTTTCCCCTGGTGCCTATAAATACCCCCCTGGGGTGTTCAGTTTGATGGGATCAGAGCTTTAGCAAGTTTTGTATTCTTATTTTTTAGGTTTGTAGTTGTTGTTGTTCTTCTTCTTCTAGTTGTTGTTTTAGCCATTAGAGTGAAAGAGAGAGAGTGTGTAAGTGTTGTATTTGAAGGGTGACAAGCTAATACAAGTACTACTTCTCTTCCTTCTTTCAATTTACTTGTGCTTTCCTTTGCCCTTTACTTCTTCCTTTTGTTGTTTCTTGTTGTAGTGTAACTTCTTCCATCTTTACTTCTTTTCTTCTACTTTGTTTTAGTGTAACTTTCTCTCTTTAACTTTTCTTTTCTTTTGTTTTCTTGTAGTGTAACTCCCTCTCTCCACTTCTTTTCCTTTATTGTTTCTTTTACTTTTATGGCTAACTAACTTTTCATTAGCATGGCTAACTAATTACTAACCCACTAATTTCTAACACTTGATTGATAACCCAAATGAGTCAATAGTGTCAAACAAGCCTTGTGCAAACAAGAGCTATGGCATCTTAAGACGAGGGTTCTAACTCTAATTTACCTACAAGTATTTACTTTCTTATACTTTATGCTTAATGAGTTTTGATGATTTATGAGTTGTGTACTTTACTTGTTATTGTAAGTTAGAGACTTCTCCTTTTAACTTTGCCGATACCAATAGTGCACTCGAGTCTTCCCTTATTCTCGCCTTCTATCGGATCTTGATAAGGGAATGTCCGAGTTTTTGCCGTGTAAAGCTAAGTTTTAGGATGAACTTTCACTCGATTTCCACGTGAATAGTTCCAATGCGAAAGGTTTGTATTCGCCTATGATCCATCATGAGGCTATCTTCCAAAAGTTAGAAATTAGTGGGAGCACTTAGTAGAAAGTTAGCCATGCATTTTTACAACTAAGAAAAAAATCACTTTTTACAAACCACCAAAACATTTTCCAACAATTCTTCAAACAACTTGTTTTCACTTTTCAATTTTTTATTTAGACACAAAGAACTTTCTTTCTTCTTGAACTTGAAGCTGCATCAAGCTTCCATCGCTCTCCCTCCTTGTGGATACGACCCGTATAGCCACTTTGCTACTACGGAAGAATCACAAAAGCAGTAACATCAACCCACACTTCCTTCTCTTAATTTAGTACTTGCTTTTTTGTCGATCATTGACTCGGGAAAAAGGTGGAAATCAGGTGAAGGTACCGGAGTCATTATTGAATCAGGAAGTAAAATTGAATCACTAAGTTGAGATTCATGATCATATTCATTTTCAAGTTCGATTTCAGGAAAAGGATAACTTGCCAAACTGTCAATATTCTTTTCAAAATTTGGAGTTTGGGTAAGTTCAAATGATTGTTCTGAAATGGAACCTTGATTTCTAAAACAACCTGACTCATCGGCTCTAACAGAATGGTTAGTGACATCAGAATTGGTCAAACGATGGGAACGTAAAGATTGGACCATCATATCTATGTCACGATTACGAGCGTTTTGAGCCTGAGTCATGGCTTCAAGCATCTTTTCATAGTTGATAGGCTCATTGTTTTGATGAAAAGATGAAGTATTGTCTTGGAATTGCTGGTGAAATTGTGAGTCCATCAGATTTTGGGATTTGTGTTTGGACTCACGCATACTCATTTTCAAAATTGATAGCTTTCTATTTTGGACTGGTGGAACTGAGTATGACTCTTGAAAATATTGTGGACAAGGTGGAGAAGGAGGACAAGTTGGTTGAAAATTGGACTCGGGGGAGGTGAATCCCCACTGACTCTGTGAAGAGTTGAAATCATTATAGAAATTATAGTTATTAGATTGGGGGTATGGGTTATATTGATTCGGAAAAGACCAATCCGGCACACTAGGTTGGTTAAAGTTATGATATGCCGGGTTGGTAATATCCGAAAATGAAGTCGGTGTGTAATATGGATTATTATTGAAGTTGAAAAAATTATTATTATAAGCCATATCACACAATATAATACAAACAAAAAGAAAGGAAAAAAACAAACAAATAAGCAAACAAATAAAAGGAAAAAATTCTAACTAAGTTAGGGTAGGTAGACCTATGACCTAGACGACTCCTAACTGATTAGACTGTCCAGGAGGTTTAATGCAGACTTTGACCACAAGCTAATCAGCCAGGTCAGGGTAAGGTTGGTGGGAGGTTTTCCATCAAAGACGTTCCTTAATTAAATAACCACCAACCTTCGGGCTTTCGGCCCTTAATCCTTTCCTAGACACTGATTTGCGAGGAGTCAAATTCCAACACTTTCCCCCTTAGGATAATCTCCTAATTGAGTCCGAGATGTCCCTAGGGCCAACGTCTACTCATTTTTAGTTAGGCTTGGGTTAGTGAGTGCTTGGAATCTGATTTTTGGGCCAAGGGAGGGTGATTAAATCCCCATCTTATCTTGTTAATGGGTGGTGCCCTTAAAATCAATTTTTGCAAGTGTACAAGAGATGTAAATAAGATTCACTCAAAGCGATGTAAATCAACCACGAGATGAGTCCTATTCTAGATGCGATGCGAACGTACCTTGCTCCAGCACTCTTCAACAGTAAAATAAAGGAATTGAAAAGACACGTGCCTAAAAATGCAAACGTCTAATCAATTTTTCATCTTTTTCAACAAGTATTTTACTGTTGGTTTATTAGCAGGCTTATGTGATGGCATATAAGAATTAAGATTTGCAGCAGCTATGTTTTTGCAAAGAAAGCAACCCTGCACAAAACTGTTTAGTAGTCAACTCCTTTTTGCCGCGGATCCGCGGCTTTGGCTGCGAAAACGCGGCAAATCAGAGGGCACCTGGTCTCTGCTTTCTAGAGCAGAGGCCCAAGACCACTGATATGCTTCATTGCAATCTTATTTTCCTGCTTTGCTTGCCCTATAACCTGCAACAGAGAAGAAAATTCGTTTTAGTTCAAAAAAAAAATTTCAATAAAAATTAGATTTCAATAAAAACCATTACCCTCCCTGGCAACGGCGCCAAAAATTTGATTGAAGCTTAAACCTGCACACAAAATACAGAATTTTAGATCTAAGAATAAAGATTTGCAAGTGCTCAATTCTTACCGCTATAGCAAGTGGCTATGCGGGTCGTGATCCACAAGGAGGGTTTGCGATAGAAGCGTTCAAGGTTTGTATTGAAATCTTTATGAAGAAAAACGAAAGTTCTTCTTGTTTAAGAAATAAAAATGAAAAAAGAGTTATGTTAAAGTTAGAAAGAAAACGGTAGAATGAAGAAAGTGGAGAGAATTAGAAAGTGACTATGTACAAATGATAATTTACGAAGAAGTGAAAAGGAGTGATGAAGGAAGTGGGTGTTGGTGATCTAAACTAAGAAATAAAAAAGTGAAGAAAGAAGATGAAAGAAGTACTCACCTAGTTTGGTTGATGACTTACCTGGAACCCTTGCATGTTCTACCTTGCTTGGAGGCGTTCAACGCATAGATCATAAGATCGAGCTCAGTCCCCGTTCACATTACATCATCAAGCGGAGCAAGAATGAAGTGATACGGATCTTGAGGAGGAGAACGTCTTCATGAACTATCGTTGGCACTCACATAACATCGTTATACTTATGCTTTTGGATTCACTTGCAAGCTCATCAAAAACAAAAGAGGTAAAGTAGGAAGAAGGGAAAGAAAATGAAAGTAAAGAAGAACATAAACATATTACCTTTTATTGCTTGAAACGATGGAAGAAAGGAGGAGGGTACATCAGTGTCACTCTCAACATAAGCCTCTCTCTCTTACTTACATGAATCTTCATCTAACCTAAGCTTACATACAAATTACATAAAAAGAAAAGAAAAACCTAAACTACAAGAAATGAAAACTAGGCTAAATTCTATCTCTGCATGGTCATCCATTTTCAGTGCAAATACTGACTTTTTATAGGCAAAAAACCCAACCTATAGGATCCCAGGAATATCGGGGGAGCAAACGATCCCCCTAACTCCACAACCAAGCCGTGGAAACGCGGCTTTGGCCGCGTTTCCGTGGCTAGGGTGTGGCCAGGTGGCCACACCCTGTTGGTGGGTATCCCTGGTTTTCCCTTCTGCTTTTATCTTCAGTTGGTTTTCTCGTTTGAGTCCGAAATTTTGACGAAATGGCCTTTGATTCTTGGCTTCAACCGATCGATTCTGAGAGGATTCTTCTCAACCGGTTTTCAACCTCTTGATTTTGCCCTGATTCACTGAGATCGAATTAATTCTGATTTAATTCAGAATTTTGGTGGGCTTTTGGGCTCATTTCTCTTCATCTCCTTAAGGAATGGGCCTACAAATAAATTAAATATTTAATTAGGACAATGCAGATTTTATTCTATAATAAGTATAGAAATATGATACTAAATATGCAACATTAGCGACCAATCAAAAATACTAACATTTGATTTCTTTCTTTATGGATTTTGTAGGTTTAATCTGCTGAAAACCCTCAGGAGACAAAACTCTTCCTCTAGGGGAAACCTAAAGGTTTAACGACTTATTGCACATACTCAGTGCAATCGCGTCACCTGTGAAAGTGGTGTAATAATTTCCTTAGTTCTTTTTTTGTTTTGCTCGGGACGAGCAAAAGATAAGTGTGGGGTTGTGATTAGTCTCTAATTTTGTATAATTTTTATCACATCCGCATATTTATTTAGTATAAAATTCTGCTAATAAAGCTTTGCTTGCTTGATTCTAGGTCCATGGTGTGCAATGAAGAAGAAGACCCTAAATCATCATTTAATTGGTGATTAAAGCTTTATTAAGATAGCCATTGACCTAGGAGGCTGATTCTGTAAAAACCAGGGGCTGCAAACCAGAAACTGGGCACAAAAACTGACAGGAGACAAACAGGACAGCGCGCGGCTCGAAGCGCCGCGCGCGCAGCCACCACATGGCCGCGGCGCGCGCCTGGCTTCAGGCCAGGGGTTGTCCCCCTGGCCCTCGTTCCCTTGGTGCCTATAAATACCCTTGGGATTCCAGAGTTGGGAGATATCCAGAGAGTTGGGTAGTTTCCTTTTCATATTGTAATTTAGGTTAGTTTAGGTTAGTTCTTCTTCTTCTTCCTCTTTGTATTTTTAATTTATTTTAGATCTTGTATTAGGAGTGAGAGAGAGTGATACATGTTTGGAATGCAAAAGTGCTTGTAATAGAAGGTGACAAGCTATGAAAGGTGCTCTCTTTACCTCTCTTTGTTTTCTATCTAACTTCTTTTACATGTTTAGCTAATCTTTTCTCTCATGGCAACTACTACTAACCACTAACTAGTCTAACTTCTTTGTTGATAATCCACATAAATCTAATAGCCTCTACTTGGCCTTGCTCTTGCAAGAGCCATTGATGGCTCATGATGATGGATCTAACACTCTAACTTCCTAACTCTCTAACATGCTAATATTACTTTACTCCATGCTTACTTTTAGTTTTGATGGTTTAAGTGTAGCTTGCATTTGTTTTGTTGAGTTGGGATGTGATGAGTTACATATGGGTCATGCTTTGTAAAGCTCTTGAACCAAGGACTAGTGATGGCCAATGATACATGTGAGGTAACTATCACTAAGAGTTTAGCATGTTAGTGGAGTCATTAGTAGTTAGTAGTTATGAGTTTTCTTTCTTTTTCACTTTATTTTAGAAATATATCAAAAATCACAATTATATTCTTTTCTATGTTCTCACTTCTTTGTGTTTCACCGTACTTCTCTTTTCATTCTTTGTTTTTTTTTCTTTTGATTCTTTAAAACTTTGAAGAACCGTTAACATACACGTGAAACAACCGTGTAAGCTTCTATCGCCTCCTGTTCTTGTGAATTTGACTCGTTTTAGCCTCTATGCTATAATAGAAGTATAGAGAAAGCCAAAGCGCACACACTTTAACTCTTAATTTCAAAACGACATATTTTGTGCACGGTTTATGTTAACGTCAGTTGTTAATAAGTCTTCTTTGTTAAAAGAATGAGAAAAAGAAAGAGAAAAGAAATATTGAAGTGATAGGTGAAGAAGGTGATGAAAACGCGATGTGGAAACAAAAGAGAAGTCATTTGGAAAACAAAATAGAAAAGAAGATGAAACAAATGTGAATTAAGAAGTTGGTGAAAACATCGATAAGAAAATGATAAAAAGGTTTTGAAAATGATTCTTAAAACAAAGTAAAAAGAATGAGGAATGCTATGAAAGAAATCTTATGGTTTCTAACTACTAATTACTCTACTAACATGCTAACCTCTTAGTGATAGTTGCCTCACATGGATCCTTAACCATCACTAGTCCTTGGCTTCAAGAGATGATACAAAGCATGGCAAATAAGATGGTTCTTCACATTCAAACTCACATCAACAGCAAACTAATACAAACGTTAGATCATCAAAACTATTAGAAGCAAGCATGAAATAAGAGAGTTAACTTGGTTAATAAATTAGCAAGTTAGATGTTAGAAACCCATCATCATGAGCCATCAATGGCTCTTACAAGAGAAAGGCCTTGTAGATGCTACTAGATTCATGTAAATTATTAAGTAAGCGGTTAGATGGTTAGTGGTTAGTAGTTAGATTGTCATGAAAAGAAAATCTAGCTAAGCATCATGTAGAAGATGGAGAAGATTACAATAGAGAAGAAAGGAGGCATCTTTACATAGATTGTCACATCTATTACATCAATATCTCTCTATCTCTCTCTGATTCTCTCTGCCCTTCTAGAACATCTAAAAAAGAAATGAAAATACAAAATAAAAGAAGAAGAAAAATCCTAATCTACAACTAGAAGAGAGAAAACCTAGCCTAAATTCAAATCTGCTTGCATTTCGGGTCACTGTAGGGCTATGTATAGGCAAATGAAGGATCTGGAAGACGAGACGAGGCCACGTGTCGAAAATCGACACGTGGGCCCACCACTTTTCTGCGAAAACGCGGCAATTTCTTTGTTTCGCGACAATACCAGGGACCTAGGTCCCTGGTTTTGGTGCGTGGGTTCGCAGCGCTTCGGGGACCTTCTAGATATGCTCAGATTCGGGTATTTGCATCTGGATATTCATCTGACGTAGGCAAGGGTCTAGGTTCAATGTATCTTCTAAAAGATCCCTTACTTGGCCTCCAAAAAATGCAGATTTAATTACCCGAAAATGGGTTTAATTAAGCTCTATTACCCTTTTGCCCTAGACTCTTGATTTATTTGCAAAAGAAACCAAAACACAGTTTAGACTGACATTTTATTCATAAATAGTAGGGAAATGCGATATAATAATGCAGAAGACTAATCACACCCCCACACTTATCTTTTGCTCGTCCTGAGCAAAACAACAAAAGAAAAACTATACTACAAATATTATTACCACTTTCGCAGGTGACGCGATTGCACTGAGCGCGTGTAATAAGCCGTTAAACCTCTAGGTACCCTAGAGGAAGAGTTTTGTCTCCTGAGAGTTTTCAACGGATCGCATCCACAAAATTCATAAAGAAAGAAGACAAATGTTAGTATTTTGAAAACACATTTTGAAAAAAAGACAAGTTTACGAAATATGTTTGCAAAAATATAAGTGATCTAAGGTCATAAGTCCACCAAAAATTATTCTTCCTTAAACTTAGTCTATATACAAGATCTTTTCTTCAATTAAGGTAAGAATTTAAAATTGGATTGAATATTTTATCCTTCATAAAACCTAGATAATCTGAACTTTGTAATAGTGAAAATTTCTGGGATTTCAACTCTAACCAACTAGACATTTATTTATAAATATATATTTTTCTTTTTCTCTTTTTTTTTTTCTTCCCTTAGTTTTTTAGGCTTTCTAGTTCACCCGGGTAGTATGCCTTTAACCGATGACTCCCAGATCGGACGGTCTTAGGGCACAAAATGAGAAAACATCTCTCGGGTTTAACGACTCAAGTAAACAAGGCCACAAAACTAAGAGGGATTATTTGTTCTTTATTACCACCTTTAGGCGTGAATAATCATGCTTCTTGAGGCATAATTATCGAGCTTAATAAGTAATTTTTTATTCATTTATACCATATATATATTCTTTTTATTTATTTTTTGCTTTATGACATTTTAGGTCTTTGTTTCCATTCCAAAAATTGTGTTTGTGTGAAGTGCATACTATCTAAGGTAAAAAATTCAAGATAATATTATCTCTCCAATTTATCTTACTTAGCCTATAATCTTAAACAAGATTCATTATTTCAACTAGGTTTAAGATATCATAATTAAGGCTTCCTTAATTTCTAAGATCATCTTAATTTTCTTAAAAATAGATCAAAACTTTGTCTCTTGTTTCAAAAAGTTTTTAAAGAAAGGGAAAGTTCCTATACAAAAGGAAAATTCTAAAATATCCTAAAAGAAGTGTAAAAGAAAGAAAATCTAAAAACTCTACGTTAGTAAACCCTCCCCACACTTATCTCATGCATTGTCATCAATGTATCGTGAAATATGTATGCATGAAACAAATAGAGAGGGAAGGAAAAATCACCTCAACGTGGTGGTTCGGTAGTGGTCTGATTGGTCCACGAAATGCGGCCCAATCCAATTTGCGTGGAGTTCGGAGAGAAACCCACCAGAAATCTCTATAATACAACCCACTAAAATGATGTATATATGAATGATTTTTATTAAGAATTTTACCCTATTTAATTTTTAATTTTAAAAATAATTTCAGAGTCAATTTATCAATATCCTTGTTCCAAAATGAAGTGTGAAAAGATGGAATGATTGATTTAGACTCAGGAAGTATAAGAACTAATACTGACTCAGGGAAGTGACTGAAATCATGTAAAGATTCTGGAGTCAGAACTGGTTCAGGAAGTGGGTCCAAGTCAAGAAGTTGAAACTCAAGTCCACATTCATTTCCCCCAATGGAATGTGACTTTCTAAGAAGGATGATTCAAGTTCAAGAATGACAGGTACGAGAACCAAAACTGACTCTAAAATGTTGCTCAAGTTGGTTAACAAAACAGGAGTCAATATTGATTTAGGAATTTAAACTGGATCACAAATTTGAGGTTCAAAGTCACATTCTTGTCTTAGTTCAATTTCATAAAAATGAGAACTTACTAATTTGTCAATGGGACTTTCAAAAGTATGAAATTGGTCAAGTTCAATTAGTTGATCATAAAAGATTAGTGATTCAATTTCATGATGGACTGGCACAGGATCTAATACCGACTCGGTAAAAACACCTCAGTCATTATTGAATCAAGAAGTGAAAATAAATTACCAAGTTGAGGTTCAGGATCATATTCATGCTCAAGTTCAATTTCAGGAAAAGGATAACTTGCCAAAATGTCAATGAGATTTTCAACATTTGAAGTTTGGTCAAGTTCAGATGGGTATGCTGAAATTGAATCTTGATTTCTAAAGCAACATGATTTCTGGTCTAGATTGATAGATTAGGGATATCTGGATTGGTCAAAGGTTGATAAGAGTGAGTTTCTTTATTCCTATGAATGTTGACCAATTGACTAGTTGTGCTTCTAACCTATCAATAGACTGGGTAAAAGATTTTTGAAATTGTTGTGAGGTCTCATGCAAGATTTCTATACTCTTTTCTAACTTAGATTTTTCTTCAAATGGTTGTTCTAGAAAGGGAGTGTAGGAATCTTGATTTTGGAAAAATTATGAAGATTGTGAGTCCAACAAGTTTTGAGATTGTCGCTCGGACTCACGCAAGAGTTCCTCAGTCAATTTCAAGATGGATGTTTGATCATTTTGAAGAGGTGGGACTGAGTAAGACTCTTGAAAATATTATGGAATTGGGGAGGCCAACATGTTCTGAAATTGTCGCTCGGCCTCTTGCAGGTTAGCTTCTATACTCTTTTCTAACTCAGATTTTTCTTCAATTGGTGGCTCTAAAAAAGGAGTATAGGAAGCAAAATTGGGGAATGTATATTGTGAAATTGTGAAAATTGTGGACACAAGGAGGTTGAAAATTTGACTCGGGGGAGATGAATCCCTATTGACTCTATGAAGAGTGAAAATTATGGTCATAAGACTGGGGCATGGGTTGTATTGATTCGGATAAGTCCAACCCGGTGTATTTGGTTGGTTCATATTGTAAAAGGCTGGGTTAGAATTATCCAAATCAAATGGGGTCAGTGTGAAATATGGATTCATATTAGGATTGAAATTTTTGTTGTTGAATTCCATTTCACAAACAATCACAAACAAAAAAGAAAAAGCAAGCAACAAACAAAAAGAAAAGAAAAATCAAAACCAAGCCTAAACTAGGGTTGACTTAGACCTAGACGACTCCTAACTGGTTGATTACCTGGGGGAGGTTGTTGTATAAATCCGACCACAAGCTAATCATCCAGGTAGGGGCAAAATACGGTGGGAGATATCCGCCCGTAAGCAACGGGCCTTAATTACGTCAAACCACGGTATCTTCGAGGCATAATCTCTTAATCCCCAATCTTAAACACCGATTTCATAAGAGTAAGATTTAAAACATGTTCTACCTCGGTCAATCTCTTAATGAGTCCGAGATGTCCCTAGGGGCCAATGTCTATCAATTTTTATTAGGGTTTGGGTTGTGTGAGTGAGGAGGTGGTCTTTGGGCTAAGGAAGGGTGATGAAATTCCCACCTTATCTTGTATTGGGTTATACCCTTAAATCCAATTCGTGCAAGCGTGCAATATAGATAAGAATATAACACAAAGCGAGTAAATCACCCACGTATTTGTCCTATGCTATATGTAATGCCATATGTACACCTCAGTCTAGATCACAACAATAGAACAAAATACAGTATATTGGAATTAAATTGACACATGCCTAAATGCAAATGTCTAAACTATTTTAAAAACCGTCCAAATACTGTATTTTAGTTTTTTAATTATTGCAGTGTGTAGGCAATCAAAGCAAAAAAATAGCAGCAACAATACAACAATACATGCAACTTGCAAGAACCCTGCAAAAGATGAAGTCCAAATGCCAAACAAATGCCGCGTTTGCGCGGCGTTTCTTAGGTTTTCGCGGTACAATTATGGAAGCAGGGTCCCTGCTTTCTAGAGCAAGGACATGCAAGCAAAAAAAAAGTTCTGCAATGTTCAGTTTCTGTAAAAATTAACCTGCACCCAAAACAAAGAAGAAAATGTTAACAAAAAGGTGAGTTCAAACCATTCCCATCCCGGCAACGGCGCCAAAAATTTGATCGGGGCGGAACAAGCACTCGAAAATGTGTATTTATGAAATCAATGTAAATGAATATGTGCTAATGTTCCTCGATACTTCCGTTATAGTATTGGCTCAATGGGTCGAATCCACAGGGACGGCAGGCGATAGAAGCATTAACAATTTATATTCACGTCAGTTATTAACAAGTCTTCTTTGTTAAAAGAATGAGAAAAAGAAAAAGAAAAGAAATATTGAAGTGATAGGTGAAGAAGGTGATGAAAACGGTGATGTGAAAACAAAAGAGAAGTGATTTGAAAAACAAAATAGAAAAGAAGATGAAACAAATGTGAACTAAGAAGTTGGTGAAAACATCGATAAGAAAATGATAAAAAGGTTTGAAAATGATTCTTAAAACAAAATAAAAAGAATGAAGAATACTATGAAAGAAATCTCATGGTTTCTAACCACTAATTACTCCATTAACATGCTAACCTCTTAGTGATAGTTATTTCACATGGATCCTTGGCCATTACTAGTCCTTGGCTTCAAGAGACGATACAAAGAATGACAAATAAGATGGTTCTTCATATTCAAACTTGCATCAAGAGAAAGCTAATACAAATATTAGATCATCAAAATCATTAAAAGCAAGCATGAAATAAGAGAGTTAGCTTGGTTAGCAAGTTAGCAAGTTAGATGCTAGAACCCATTATCATGAGACATCAATGGCTCTTGCAAGAGCAAGGCCTTGTAGAGGCTACTAGATTCATGTGGATTATCAAGTAAGTGGTTAGCTAGTTAGTGGTTAGTAGTTAGTCACCATGAGAAGAAAATCTACCTAAGAATCATGTAGAAGATGGAGAAGATTACAATGGAGAAGAAAGGAGACACCTTTACATAGATTGTCACCATCTATTACATCAATGTCTCTCTATCTCTCTTTGAATCTCTTTGCCTTACTACAAGATCTTAAAAAGAAATGAAAATACAAAATAAAAGAAGAAGAAAATTCTAATCTACAAGTAGAAGAGATAAAACCTAGCCTAAATTCAAATCTGCTTGCGTTTCGGGTCACTGCAGGGCTATTTATAGGCAAATGAAGGATCTGAAAGACGAGACGAGGCCACGCGTTGAAAATCGACGCGTGGGCCCACCACTTTGCCGCGAAAATGGGACAATTGTCGTGTTTCTGCGACAATACCAGGGACCTAGGTCCCTGGTTTTGGTGCGTGGGTTCGCGGCGCTTCGGGGACCTTCCAGATATGCTCAAATTCGGGTATTTGCATCTAAATATTCGTCTGACGTGCAAGGGTCTAGGTTCAATGTATCGTCTAGAAGATCTCTTGCTTGGCCTCCAAGAAATACAGATTTAATTATCTAAAATGGGTTTAACTAAACTCTTATTACCCTTTTAGCCCTAGACTCTTGATTTATCTGCAAAAGAGACCAACACACGGTTTAGACCAAGATTTTCATAAATCAGTAGGAAAATGCTATATAATAATGAAGAACTGTAGACTAATCAGTGGTGGCGGCTTGATGGTGGCACGACAAAAGTATGGCCACCGGCGATGGCTCAGCTCGGGGGGGGAGAGGGTGAGGAAAGGGAAAGAGAAAGGTAAAGGAAATAGAGAGATGTGGAGAGACAGTGAGAGAAAGAGCGTAGAGAGAGGGAGAGTTGGGAGAGGGAGTGTGATGAGATAGAGAAATAGAGAGAGGAGAGGCTGTTAGGTTAAGAGGTTGGCTTATGAGGGAAGAAAAGAAATGAATTGGAGAAGAAGAAAGAAGAAAAATAATTATTTAGTATTATTTAATTAATATTTTATTGGGATCAAAATTTGTTCTGAATAGTCCCAAAATTTTTGTAAAATAGAGAATATTATCCTGAGGAACAAAGTAAAATCAATTTAAAGAAATTTAGTCTAATTTACAAGTTAAAAATCATGCAATGTATCGCCGACACTGGACGGCACCGGTTCGGCCGGATTTTTGACTAATTCAGAAAAATATCCAAAAATATGCTAAGATAGAAAATATGATTTTAAAAAATAATTTGAAAGCAAATTCTTGAAATTCAACTTCATTTTTAAATTAAAAATTCTAGAGTCAAATTATCCATATTGGTCGACACCGAATTCGAACATTTTCCAAAATAATTCAGTAAAATATCCAGAAAATTCTGAAAAATCTAAAATATTGGAAAATAATATTTGAAACTAAAGCTGGTTCAGTCTAACTATCAAGAGAGTCAAATTAGCTTTTCACACCATATTGAGTAATAATACTGTGATACATACATATTAGATCGGGGGTTACAATCATCTCCACTTTTCATCGAGTCAGTGAGGATACACCTCTCCCGAATCATATTGTCAACATCATTTCAACATCTAACTTCATATACACCTTATCAAGATCAATCCATAGAAGAAAAATCTTAATTGTCTAAGAGTATAAAAGCCTTGCTAGAGTCCCAAAACCAATTCCAAAACATGATGGACTCATAATTCCCTCAACACTTCCAATACCAAGATTCATACTCTCTTTTTTAGGTTCCACCAACAAGAAGAAGAAGAACTGACTGACTTGGAAAATAGTACGGAAGCCATGATTTAGTTACAAAATGATTTCAACCAGTCTATCAATAGGGCAGAAATATAAATGATTTAGTTGTTCAACCAATGAATGATAGAAATGAGAAAACTCTACCTAACCAATTTTTGACCATTTCTAACCATGTCGATAAGACCCAAGAATCATGGTGTCTTGAAAGTTTTAACCATGATTCAATTTCATCATACCATCTTGTACTTGACTAATACCAAACTTTTGACAAATTGGCAAGTTATAACTTCAATGAAATTGAATTCGAACATGAATATGACCCCGACCCTCGACCTTATGATTCAGTTCTGATTTTTGAATCAATATTGACCTTGTATCCTTACCTGATTGGACCACATTCCCGAGCCAAAATTGATTCCCGTACCTATAAATCTTGAACAAGGACCACCGATCTTAGATAGTCACATTTCATTGATGGGAAATGAATGTGAAACTCAACTCTTTGATTTGGACCCAACTCTTGAACCAGAATTGACTCTTGAATCTCGACTTGATTTAAATCAACTCCCTAAGTTGCTATTAGTTCTCGTACCTTTCACTTTTGAGCCAAAATCAATCATGTTACCAAAACACAGCCATTGTTAGATCTAGGTGTTGGATAATGATCGTACCAAACCTGCACAGAAAAACATAAATTTTTAGAACAATGTTAGGTCCTCGATGCTACCGTGTAGCCTACGGCTAACAGGTCGTGATCCCCAAGGAGGGACTGCAATGGAAGCAATTAAGTAAGTATCTTCTTTTAATTTACCTGAAACAAGTTAATACTTATCTACTCAGTTTATAAAAAGAAAATAAAAATGTTAAGTTAAGTTAAGAAGAAGATGGTAGAAGAAGAGTTATGTTGTTGATTTAATTACAAAAGAAAGGAAAAAGAAAAAGAGATAAAAAGGAGAAGTGTAATTCTAAACTAATGGATGTAAAGTAATACCAAAAGAGTACTTACCTCTACTGTTGAATCTGTTAGCCCAGAGGCCTTTCACTCTAGTTTTGATGATGATTAACTCATGCAGTTATGTTTACTAATTATCTTGTGATGTTTAGTTTCAGATCTTTAATCAAGATATTAATAGGTGATTAGCTTCAACAAAGGAGTTTGGAAGCTTTCACTTTGTGATTCCAGAGCCCGAGCATCAAGATGATACATAGCACTCGTTGAAGTCAAGCTCGGTGGATCACGGTTTGGATCGAGTCGACTTGAAGATGGAAGATCGTCAAGAAGACTTAGGTATCCTAGTTTAGTGTGTTTTAGATCCATGTTGTAAAGTTTAGAATAGTTGATATGCTCAAGTGCAAAACACAAACGTTTTATGGATTTTGGTTTTCATGAATAGTTTAGATCAAAACAAGTTTAAATTGTTTTTATGTATATTAGATGTGTTCAATATACATACATGCTTCATATCTTAAACAAACTTATTTTGATATGTCTATTCATGTGTTTTAAGAAAAATCAGATTTCCTATTGAGAAAAATCCAAGTTTGATAAAAATACAGTTTTTGGTTTTTGGTAAAAATGATTAGACACAAAAATAGTTCAAATTGCTTGATATTTGAGTTGAAATTTTTATCACGTGTTTATATATCAATGCAAAATGTTAAAACTATTTTGGGAATTTTTAGAAGATTTATGGGATTTATTAGAATATTTTTTAAACCCTATTTTCTGACCCAAATTGCTGCCTGCCAGGCTCTGGCGGTCGACCGGTCCGGTCGACCGGACTCCAGAGTCGGTCGACCGGTCGGTCGATCGATGTGCACAGACTTGTGCACGTTGGCCAGGCACAGGGCTCGGTCGACCGGAGCGGTCGACCGGCCAGAGAGCTTTGCTCTCTGTTTTTGGCGCGGTCGACCGGGTTCCCCCAACGGTCATATTTATGACCGTTGGCGGTCGACCGGCCGGTCGACCGCCAGCCGTCTCAGGCTGAGGATTCAGCCTAACGGCTAGTTTTCTATTTGGGCCTATATAAACCCCATTTCTTTGGGATTTTGGCTAAGTTTTCTAGAGCAAAATTTCAGACCATCTCAAGTGTTTTAAACAAGTTTTCAAAAGAGGTTTAGTGCCAAAAAGGATTCATCTTATTTGTTTTAGAGTTTTGAAAAAATCAAAGAAAATAGAAATTGGGAGATTTGTATTGTTATTCATTTCTATCTTTTACAAAGAGTTTTCCCAAGTAATTTTCTTTGAGTTTTTTGTTTTTCAAACTCTTAGTTTTCCACACTTGAGCTATCTTCTATCCTATTCTATAGGATCTTTTATTTGTGGGAAAATTGGTTTGTGGTTGAGACATACCACTTGTTGTAAAAACCCTCATTTGTGGTTGCTCCCTCTTTGGTAGAGGTTGAGGTTGTTGTTTGCTCCCTCTAGTGAGAGGTGGAGTTTGATTTTTGTATCCCTCTTCGGTAGAGGTGATTTGTGGTTGTTTGGCTACGGGCCTATCCCTCTTGGTGAGGTGGATTGTGGTTGTATTGCCTCGGTGGAGGTTGTATTGGTTGAGAGAGGAGTTCGGTACTCCCGGTTGTAAAAATCCTCCTTGGTGGGAGTCCTCGATGGACAAGATAGTGGATTAGAAATCCTTCTCGGTGAAGGCAGGGACGTAGAGCTAGGGGCTCGAACCTCGAAACATATCTTTGTGTTTGCGTTTAATCCATTGTCTCTTAACCCTCTCTCTTATTTGTGTTGTGCATCATTCTTAGCATCATATCATATTTGTGTGTTGTGCCTTGCATCTTTCATATTGCTCATCATATATTATATGCTTGGATTGTTTGTGTGTGCCTCACTTATACTTAACCATGAGAGCTTCATATAGCACCTCAACCCTTATCTAGAGGAATCAAGAGGAGTTAGTCCAGAGCCCTTCACCGGGAATTCGGCTACACTCGTTGGTTGTATTAAGTGTGTTGCAAATTAGTTTTAGCTTTCGCATTTAGTTTCTAGATTAGCCATATCACCTATTTACCCCCCTCTAGGTCTTTTCAATTGGTATCAGAGCTCACGCTCCTGATACTTAGGTTTAACAACCTAGGAGTGAGATCTTGGTTTGCTAATCTACCATTTGCATTTGCATACATTTAGTTTGCCCTCATGGATAGCCCTCCTATGTTTGACATTTCTAGACTTGATATTTGGAAGGCCATGATGAGTAGCTATTTGAAGACCCTAGGTTTGCATGTTTTCCTTGCGCTACCAAGAAATGTTATCTTGGTAATAGCAATCATATAGGGGCCAATGCACAAGCCCTTGAGGCTATTAGAAGCACGCTTTCTAAAGAATATCTTATGCATGTTTCTAATCTTGATTCCGCTTTTGTAGTGTGGAACAAGTTGACAACCACCTCCACCTCCAAGCTTCAATTGCCAATCCAACCGGAGGAGTCTAGTGGAGAATCCGACTCACAATGCTTCATGGTCCAAGGGATGACTCCCTTGAGGTACAATCAGAATCTCAACTAGATAGTTTTCATGCTAGTTCTTCATGTGATGAATATGTGGATGCTAATGCTTTGAATGAAGAACTATCTATTGTTTGTGAAAAATTAATAGAAAAATATAATGTTTTGAAAAAGAAAAGTCTAGGCCTAATAATGATAATAAAAATTTAATTTCTAGACTTAACAATGTTTTGCAAGAGAAGGAGGAGATTTCTAATGAAAGGGATTCATTAAAATCTCAACTTGATCTTGCATTAAAAGAAAATGAATTTTTGAAAAATAAAAATGAGTGTGAAATAATTTTAAAGAAAAATGAAAACTTGTCTTTGAAACTTGATTTTGTTTTAAAAGAGAATGTTTCTTTGAAAAATAAAATAATTTCTATTTCAAATGACTTAGAAGTTTGTTTAAAGAAAAATGAATCTTTGCACAATAAAATAGATTCATATGTTTGCCATGATAGTGTAGCTTCACCACCTAGCTCACCAATTGCATGCCACACTTCTTCTTTATTGAAAATGATATATCCTTGCTTAAGAAGAGTGTAGATTGTTTGGGCTCCACTTTGAGCCAATGTGCCAAGAGCCATACACGTTTGGAATCTTTGTTTTGAAAGAAACAAGTTTCATCTTTGTATGCACACCCATCACGGCATACACATGCTCCTCACGGACACCATCATCACTTGTATGCTCATGTGTACACTTGTACACATTGTGGACGTAAGGGCCACCTTGCTAAATTTTGCTACGATCGTATACATGTTTCTAATTTAGCAAATAATTTTGTTTGGGTTAGAGAAGATACTAAACCCCATGGACCCAAAAAGATATGGGTACCAACGGCCACCCCTCTTGTTTATGATGTAGGTCTGGGCTCTCGCATGACGTGAGAGTATCGGTACCTTGAAGTGGATGCGTTCCGAGCTTCATGGAGACTATTTGGATGCATCACTTTCAAGGAAAGTTTGATGGGAGGACCACCTTGGTTTGGAGACATGGAGAGTTGCCTCTTCGGTTTTGGTAACAATCCTTTACTCCGTTTATATTTACATGCTTTCATATCATTGTTTATAGCATGTTTTGATGCTTATAGATTATTATGATAATGCCATGATTATTAGATCCTTGACATACATGTATAGCTTTTGAGACACCCATGTTTAATATGGATCATTATTTTTGTGTTCTCGCATATGTTTAGCTATCATGTTTATCATAGATCTAATATCATGTGAATTTACATAATGATTGTTTTTATGATTATCATGATGATTTATGTCTCGTTTTATGCTTCATGTTTTGAATATATGTTTAAATGTTAGTTTTCATTAAGACTAGGATTTATACTTGTATATATAGTGGCCACAAATAGATCTTTATATGTTTGTGCTTGAACGTTCATTTGTACCCATTAGATGTGTTAGTATAGTCTAGTTTTGATGATTCATGCATTTAACTTGTATTCCTATTTTTGTTTCATGTTCATGTGATTTTTATTGAACTTCATGTATATGTCCATTTTATCCAAACTATTGATTATGCATATACATCCTTTGAGCCACGTGCCTTCATGCATATATTATTGTGGACTCGTTGTGTTTGGATATGTATGTATACTTTAGTTTGTATAAGACATACATATGCCTTGAAGATTAAATAAGTTTTGATGATTTTTATGTTTTTAAGGAATATTGAGCTTGATTGCATATTTTCATAATGCCATGTTTCACATTACACTTGTGCACTCACTTTATTGGTTTCTCATGATTTTGTTTTCATGAGTATGATATGTGCCCTATTGATTTCGAGTGATTAGTGCCATGTGATTTACATGTGTTTCATGAAAAATATTTTTGTTTTATTCCTTACTTGAAGGATTTCGTACTAGTTTACAAGTTTTTCATTAAACTAGTTCGTATTCTTCATTATGGTAGAGTTTTTCAAACATACACTATTTTTTAAACCTATTTTTAAAAAACCCTACCCTCTACGGGCGGTTGGTTGGGAACCATGCTCATGTATGCTTTATAGTGAAAATCATTTTAAACTTGAACATGAATAGGTGGTAGGTTATATGAGGTATACACTTGATCTTATTGTTGTTTCAATTAGTATCATTGGATTCTTTCAATTTGTATCAATATTGACATTTTTGTATACTCATATATTTGTATGTATGTATGCTTTCATTTCAAATAGTATCAATTTGATTGGTATCTAATTTTTCATACATATATTTGTTTATGCTAAGCTTGAGTTTTAATGATCATCATTTTTCAATTGATTAGTTTTCAATTGGTATTCTAATACAAGCTTAGACATTGTTTTATTTCGTATTTCATAAAGGGGGGAGAAAATCGTATTTTATCTTTCAATTGGTATTTGGTTTACCATTGGTTTTGTATTCCACTCCCTTGCTTTATGATAGAAAATAATGATTTCAATTTGATATCATATGATTAAAAAGAATAATACTTTAAATTGGTATCAAGATTGTATTTGTTTTCTCAAAATTGGTATCAAGATGCTCTTTTGTTTACTCAATTGGTATCAAGATTTTGTTTAGTTTCATTGGTATCTATTGATCTATTTCTTTCAATTGGTATCCATGAAAATTAATATTGAGTTGTTTGTTTGACCCCTTTGTTAATTCTTTGTTTCGAACAAAAGGGGGAGAAGAATGTTTTGTTTTTACTTTAACCCCTTTGTTGATGATTGACAAAAAGGGGAGAAGTATTTGAGTTTATATGCATTTTTTATATGCATGTTTTGTTTTATTTATTAGTTTGTCGTTTAATTGTTTATTGGTATCAAGAGCATTTCATTGCTATTAAGAGTATGTTTTATTGATATCAAGAGCACGTTTTATGCATGATGCATTTATATGTTTGGTATCAAGAACATGTTTGTGTATTTGATATCTTGTTTTATGCATATCTATACATACATGTTTATGAGCTTTTATTGCATATTTATTTGTTTATTGCTATTCATGAGTTAAGGGGGGGCTTCTTTGAAGCTTAACTTTAATCCATGCATATATAACTCCATGAGTTTTGTCATCATCAAAAAGGGGAGATTGTTGATCCAGAGGCCTTCCACTCTAGTTTTGATGATGATTAACTCATCTAGTTATGTTTACTAATTATCTTGTGATGTTTAGTTTCAGATCTTTAATCAAGATATTAGTAGGTGATTAGCTTCAACAAAGGAGTTTGAAAGCTTTCACATGGTGATTCCAGAGCCCGAGCATCAAGATGATACATAGCACTCTTTGAAGTCAAGCTCGGTGGATCACGGTTTGGATCGAGTCGACTTGAAGATGGAAGATCGTCAAGAAAACTTAGGTATCCTAGTTTAGTGTGTTTTAGATCCATGTTGTAAAGTTTAGAATAGTTGATATGCTCAAGTGCACAACACACACGTTTTATGGATTTTGGTTTTCATGAATAGTTTAGATCAAAACAAGTTTAAATGGTTTTTATGTATATTAGATGCGTTCAATATACATACATGCTTCATATCTTAAACAAACTTATTTTGATATGTCTATTCATGTGTTTTAGAAAAATCAGATTTCCTATTGAGAAAAATCCAAGTTTGATAAAATACAGTTTTTGGTTTTTGGTAAAAATGATTAGACACAAAAATAGTTCAAATTGCTTGATATTTGAGTTGAAATTTTTATCACATGTTTATATATCAATGCAAATGTTAAAACTATTTTTGGGGATTTTTAGAAGATTTATAGGATTTATTAGAATATTTTTAAACCCTGTTTTCTGACCCAAATTGCTGCCTGCCAGGCTCTGGCGGTCGACCGGTCCGGTCGACCGGACTCCAGAGTCGGTCGACCGGTCGGTCGACCGGTCGGTCGACCGACGTGCATAGACTTGTGCACGTTTGGCCAGGCATAGGGCTCGGTCGACCGGAGCGGTCGACCGGCCAGAGAGCTTTGCTCTCTGTTTTTGGGCGGTCGACAGGGTTCCCCCAACGGTCATATTTATGACGTTGGCGGTCGACCGGCCGGTCGACCGCCAGCCGTCTCAGGCTGAGGATTCAGCCTAACGGCTAGTTTTCTGTTTGGGCCTATATAACCCTATTTCTTTGGGATTTGGCTAAGTTTTCTAGAGCAAAATTTTCAGACCTTCTCAAGTGTTTTAAACAAGTTTTCAAAAGAAGTTTAGTGCCAAAAAGGATTCATCTTATTTGTTTTAGAGTTTTTGAAAAAATCAAAGAAAATAGAAATTTGGAGATTTGTATTGTTATTCATTTCTATCTTTTACAAAAGAGTTTCCCAAGTATTTTTCTTTGAGTTTTTTGTTTCCAAACTCTTAGTTTTCCACACTTGAGCTATCTTCTATCCTATTCTATAGGATCTTTTATTTGTGAGAAAATTGGTTTGTGGTTGAGACAAACCACTTGTTGTAAAAACCCTCATTTGTTGGTTGCTCCCTCTTTGGTAGAGGTTGAGGTTGTTGTTTGCTCCCTCTAGTGAGAGGTGGAGTTTGGTTTTTGTATCCCTCTTCGGTAGAGGTGATTTGTGGTTGTTTGGCTACGGGCCTATCCCTCTCGGTGAGGTGGATTGTGGTTGTATTGCCTCGGTGGGGGTTGTATTGGTTGAGAGAGGAGTTCGGTACTCCCGGTTGTACAAATCCTCCTCGGTGGAGGTTCCCTCGGTGGAGTCCTCGGTGGACAAGATAGTGGATTAGAAATCCTTCTCGGTGAAGGCGGCGACGTATAGCTAGGGCTCAAACCTCGAAACATATCTTTGTGTTTGCGTTTGATCCATTGTCTCTTAACCCTCTCTCTTATTTGTGTTGTGCATCATTCTTAGCATCATATCATATTTGCTTGTGTTGTGCCTTGCATCTTTCATATTGCTCATCATATATTATATGCTTGGATTGTTTGTGTGTGCCTCACTAATACTAAACACGAGAGCTTCATATAGCACCTCAACCCTTATCTAGGGGAATCAAGAGGAGTTAGTCCAGAGCCCTTCACCGGGAATTCGGCTACACTCATTGGTTGTATTAAGTGTGTTGCAAATTAGTTTTAGCTTCCGCATTTAGTTTCTAGATTAGCCATATCACCTATTCACCCCCCCTCTAGGTGATTTCAGAATCATAATAAAGACTTACCTCAGCATGATGTAAAATAAAGCAAATAGAAAGAGAACTTAAACGTGGTGCTTAGCTAGATCGAGTATGATGAAGAAAAGTAGAAAACTCCATTGATGTCACTTCAATACAATTCTCTATTGAAGAAAGATTACATCAATGTCACTTTAATTATAATTTTTCTTCTTCTTATCTCATGTAACTCTCTCTAACTTATAATAAAATAAAAATTATATTGAAAAAAAAAGAAAGCCCTAAACTAAAGCTCTCTGCCGGCATTCGTCCCTCTATGCCTTCGAAGTATGAGGTATTTATTGGAGAAATATAAAAGGACAGGAAGCGTACAAAGATAGGGGAGCTGGCGCTCTGCCAGATTCAACTATCAGGCCATGAAAACGCGGCTTTTGCCACATTTTCGCGGTAAGATCCTTGTCGTAGGGCTAGGGTCAGGGGGGTATTTGTCCGTCCATTTTCCTCTATCCTTTTATCCTCTTGGATTTTGAATTTTCGTTTTAGATTTAACGATCTATCTCTTTATCCTCAGCAAAACCAATGGAATCTTCTTCTAATCCATTTTTCTTTGAATTTTTATGATATTATCTCATCTGATATATCCGATCTTCAGATAAGATTACTTCTAGAACCTCTAAATTTGAATCGATTCCCATTGATTTAAATTTTGATAATTGAATAAATCTGCCAATCTCTTTCTTTCTTCTTAATTACCCTGAATGCCACTAGACATGCAAATACATCAAATAGCAAAGTTTTATTATAAAATAAATGTAAAAATGTGACACATGTGATATGAGGACATGTAATGCCTGTGTACGATCACACCCCACACCTATTTTTTGCTCGTCCTCGAGCAAAACAAAAAGTAGAGCTAACCTAACCTAACTCACTTTCGTGGGAATCATGTTGCACTTAACACGTGCAATAAGTCACTAAACTTCTAGGTTACCCCTAGAGGATGAGTTTTATCACATGAGAGTTTTTAGTGGATTGCACCCACAATATCCATAAAGAAAAAAAACAAAGTGCTAGTATTTTTGAAAATACATTTTAAAGAAAAAACATATTTGAAGTATTAACGTAAAATTTCAAGTAATCTATAAGTCATAGGATTATCAAAACTTACTCATTCTAAACTTAATTTCTATTCAAAAACTTGTTTTAAAATTGTATTTCTCATCTACTCTATTATTTTACCCTAAGTCATACGCACCTTGTGACCGTGACAATTTGACTCCGGATTCTTCAACTCTAACTCTTATGCCTTATTTATTTATTTATGGCGATATATCTCTTAGCTCTATTAGGCTTTCTAATTTTCCCATGTAATGAGCCTTAGTCGGTGACTCCCAAACTGGATGGTTTTAGGGCACCGGGTGAGAAAACACCCCAAGGACTTAGGACTCGAGCAAACAAAGCAACAAAACTAAGGATTTTATTTATATGAACTACTTTTAGGTGTGAATACTTATGCTTTATCAGGCACAAATACTTAGCTTAATCAGAGTATTTTTTTTACATAGTAAATTTTTTTATAAAGCATAAGACTCTTTATTTTAGAAACCTAAGTGTGTAAGTGTATAAAGTATGCATATTTCATCAAGGTAAAAATCAAGATTAATTTTTTTTTCAATCTTTCTTTCTAATCTCAAAATTAACAAATAATTTTATTTTGACCAAGTATAAAAAATCTTAATTATGATCCTCTTATCCTTAAAATTAACTTAATTTCTGACAAAAATAAGGCAAAGTATTATTTTTCTTTTCAAAAAGTTTTAAAGAAAGTATTTTTTCTTTTTTTTTTAATATCTATTAGTAAAACCTAAGTTAGTATGTTAGTAAACCCTCCACCACACCTAAATCATGCTTTTCCTCAATGTATGAATGAAATGCAATAATACATGAAAAAGAAGAAAGGGAAGTAATATTATCGCCTCAAGGTGGTGGTTCCGATGGTGGCCTTATTTGGCCAAGTGTTTCTGTCCAATATATATACTGTGAATTTTCATAGAAACCACCTTTCATGGCCTTTTTCCTATTAAGATTTTTATACTCCCTAATATGAATATGATCATGCAAGATTCTAGCATGAAATTTTTTCTGATTATATGACCAATCTTCGGATATAATCATGGAGTCATATTGATCTAAACTTTGGTCCAACAATAGATTATGGTTTTGTAGAATGGATGATTTGGGCTCAATAATGAAAGGAATAGGAATCGATATTGACTCGGGAATAAAATTTAAATCAAATATAGATTAGAGAGTCAGAGTTGGTTCATTATTTTGGTCCAAATCATAGAATTCAAGTTCACATTCATTTCCCAATAATGAAATATGACTATCCAAAATAGATAGTTCATATTCAAACTCTATAGAGATAGAAATCAGTGTTGGCTTCGAAATTGGGTCCAAATTGGGTAAGGATATCGGAAGTCAGCATAGATTCAAAAAGTAGAACTGAATCACAACATTGAAAATAAGTGTCACATTCATCTTCAAGTTTAATCTCATTGAAATGAAAACTTGCCAATTTGTTAATGGTTTGGTATTGATCAAGTTCTAAGTTTTGTGGTGAAATTGAATCTTGATTAAAATCTCTAAGATACCATGATTCTTCATCAATATGGCAAGGAGAATCAAGAATAGTCAAAAATGTGTTAGGTAGAGTTTCCTCATTCCTATCATTAATTGTGTTGACTAAATGACTCACTTTTACTTCTAGCCTATTGATGATTTGGTAACATTATTTCCAAACTGAATCAGGTCTTCCATACTCTTTTCTAAGTCAATAGGTTCTTCTTGTTGTGGTTGGACTTGAAAATTAAAGTAAAGATCTTGGATTTGGAAATTGTTTGGGAGAATTGAGTTCGCTATGATTTGGTCATGTGGGCTCAAAGAAGGCTTTGAAAATTTTTTTTTCTGAAGAAGATTTTCCTTCTATAGGTTGGTTTTAGTATAGAGTATATGAAGCTATTTGTTGGTAAGGTTGTTGATAGTAAGAATCAGGGATCTGTTTGGTCTGGGAAAAATTTAGAGGATCGTAATAAAATTTTCTTGTATCAAATGAAATATTATAGCAATCTCAAACAATCCCGATTACATGAGAGAGATGTTCAAGCTCAAATCTTCTCTTTATTTAATGCTGGGAACTTGATGTCGCAGTGGAAAGTGAATCTTGTTTTTTATTGACTGGGTGAACGTCACAATCTTCTGGGAATCTTCTCTTTAGACTATGAACGAATTAGCACAGCTCCTCTCCAATAAAATCTCAAAGAGACTGGAGGTAAGAACCAAACTTGTACTCAGCATGTTGTTAGAAGAGTTGAACTCTTATGTATTTCTCAGCTTGAAGCTCTGATCAAGATTCTCCAAATCAACCAAAAACTTCCGACCCCTCTTAGTAGCAAACGGAGCTATTTATAGGAGTTTCAAGGGTAAAACTATACCCTAAAAATACTCCATAATGGAGGTTAACTCCCTCATTACGTAGGCAGTAATTGACCCAGTAATGAGGGCAGTTATAACTGAGACGCAGAGCTTCTCTGTAGTCGGAACGCGGGTTTCGAGCCTCGCATTTTGGATGCCGACTCTGAACCTTGCTAGACACGGGTTTCGAACTCTGCCAGACACGGACTTCATGCTCTGAGTCTTGAGATTGCAGTGTAGCTAGGACACAGGCTTCAAACCTCGCGTCTCGGTACTGTATTGATGTTGAGGCGCGGGCTTCATGCTTTGCGTTTTGATATTTACAGTGCAGTTGGGACGCGGACTTCGACCCTCGCGTCTTGGAACTGTACTGATGTTGAGGCGCGGGCTTCATGCTCTGCGTCTTGATATTTACAGCGCAGTGGGATGCGGGCTTTGATCCTCGCGTTTTGGAATTATACTGATGTTGAGGCGCAGGCTTTATGCTCTGCGTCTTGATATTTACAGTGCAGCTGGGACGCGGGCTTTGGCCTTCGCGTCATGAAACTGTACTGATGTGAGGCACGGGCTTTACGCTCTGCATCTTGGCATTACACGTGTGGCTATGATTAGCCTCTCATATGGAATATAGACTCTGTTCTCTAATGACTTGTATTTAGTGATTTTTAACAGTTTACAAGACCCCTCTGAAGTTTTCAAATCTCTGTGGTTGACTGAGACGGGTTTTGAAATACTTGGACTTTTCTCTCGGCAGCAATGCTCTCAAGACTGGACTAACAATCTTCTGAGATATCTTGAGCTTGATCTCGTCTAGATCTTGGTATCCGTGAGTGTACTATTAAACTCTTTAAAGCCACCAGAAATGATCATTGTGAGTATCTGATACGCAGTCCGGACCTCCTCGATGCTCTGAGCTGATTATTGCTGTACTGTTAAACCTAGGATAAAATAGTCATCTGCTTGTGCCAATGTATTATTGAATTGATTGCAGAAGTAAAGACTGAACGCAAGTCTTGAGACGCAGAGGTCCTGTTGCCTTATAAACGTGGACTTCATCTGCAGTAGAAATGAGACTTTCTCTCTCTTTATATTGGAGAGACGTGAACATTGAAGCGGAGATACAGCTGTTACTTTGTTGAAGTAACGCGGACTTCAAGGTGGTGATGTGGTCCTTCTTTAAAGAGAAACAATCCTGTTAAACGCGAGACTCGCATTATGGGACATTGCCACGTGTCTGGCGGAGCTGAGGAGACTCATTTCTCTTGATACGCGAGGATCGCGTTCAATGTGCATGCCACGTGTCTGGTGGAGCTCAAAGAAGCGCCTTTCCCTTGATACGCGAGGATCGCATTCAAGGCGCGTGCCACGCATCAGGCGGAGATTGGGCTCGAGACATGTGCGCGTATCTTTGTGGATTACTGTGTCTATAAAAGACATCAGTCTTTCAAGAGTCATCATTAGACTCTTTTCTTCTCCACTGAGCCCTGTGTTGAGGACTTTCTGAACTTTAATAAATTCTCTGAGCTTTTTTCCTTCTTTCTTTCGTCTTTGATACAGAATTCATGGTCGAAATGGCCCCAAAAACAAAGCATGTGGCTTCGTCGTCGAGCGCTGTCGCTCCAGAGATGCAAATGGGTGACTCTTCCATGCAGGAAGCCCCATTTCAGGTAAAGAACCATTCGACCTGGTTTTTTGCCATTAAAGGACTTGAAGAGTTATCTTAACTCTTAAGTTCTTCTGAATTGAACCACTAACGCGAGGCTTACATTCGCTTTTTTACATTCAGACATGGTTCTTGCACTAGTGGACAAGACACGGGTTTGACGACCTCCGCGTCCTTGCTTCATCAGCTTGAACCCATATTTGCTTGTTGAACGCGGGCTTCGTTGAGCCTTACATTTAATCCTGACACTTAGAGAATTTTCCTAAGTGAGGGAGTTCATACACGGATTTGATGTGAGCTTCGCATCTCTGAAGTTGGACGCGGGCTTCACTGAATCTCACGTCTAGGTCCAACACTTAGAAAAATTTCTAAGTTGAGGAGTTTAAAATGCAGGCTTCATGCAAGCCACGCGTTTTTAGGTTTAGACGCAGACTTCACTGAGCTCCGCGTCTAGACTCAACTTTGCACCTTAGCTCCAATACTTAGTCATTTTTCATTTAGATTTCTAACTGTGGTGTTGTCCTCTTTGTAGGCGATATTCCTCCAATCCTCTGTCCAAGAAGTGGCACTTTAGACATGTAGGTGGCGCAGATCCAAATGACCTTTGTTCTTCAGAGGATTGCTCCAGTGTTTGTGCTTTGAAGTCAAAAGAGCGTCGGGACACAGCTCAGTAGCCCTAGCATGCTATCCTTCGGAGAGATCATGACTAATGGGCTATTCGAGTCCAACACCCGTGTTTGTGCTGAAGATGAAAATCACCTAGAGGGGGGGTGAATAGGTGATTATGCTAATCTAAGGCCAATTTAAAAATTATGAAGCAAATGCAATGAGATGAATGAATGAATATGGCAATAGCAATCAAAAACACTAAGTAATAGCAATGGAAAGTAAACCAATCGCAAACACAAAGATATGTTATCGAGGTTCGAGCACCCAGCTCTACTCCCCGCCTTCCCCAGAAGGATTCTAGCTACTTTCACTATCACAAAGATCAATTACAAATGGAGTACCCAACTCCTACAATTTCAGCACAATACAATTTCTAAGTAATCAAAAGATCACAAACTCTCTCTTTCAAATATCTCTTCCCTTACAAAGGTCCTTAGAGAATATTGAGAAGGAATGAAGCTCTTGTGTAAGTGAAGAAAGAAAATCAAATTCAGAGAGTATATCAAGAACACTTCTGAAAATGAATGAGAAATATCAGCACAAAAACAAGAAACAAGCTCTTTTGAAATATCCCAAACTTTTGAATTTTCTCTTGAATAATTGTTGTAAAGAAACTCTCCCCAAACACCCCTATTTATAGGAGAGGGCTAGGGTTTAGGGTTAGGAATTAATTACTGAAGATTAGGAAGTAATTAGTTCCAAATATACCCTCTAACGGATATTTAATTTCAAAAATCAAGTTAAAACAGATTTAAAAATATGCCCGTTTTACTGTTCAACGGCCATATCGGTCGACTGGCCCGGTCGACCGATAGTTCAAAAATTTGACCGTTATGAACTATCGGTCGACTGGTACAGTCGACTGCTCCTGACTGAGACTCAAAACATGTACCGGTCGACTATCGGTAGATAGCCGGTCGACCGAAAAGATAAAAGATAAACTATCGGTCGAAGGCCGGTAGACCACCGGTCGACTGGTAAGATACAGAGAGCAAACTAAAAACTTCGGTCGACTACCGGTAGCCTACCGGTCGACCGACAGACGTGCACACGGATACGTGCACTCTGCCAGATCTTCGGTCGACTGGTGGTATATTGCCGGTCGACCGGCTCAGGTCGAAAATTGAAATAGAAAGGGAATTTTGAGAGGAAAAATATTTTGATCAAAACTATTTTGAACAGGAAATCAGTATACAACATAAAAACAGATTTGTAGAAGGAAGAATTAGTGTTAAAGTATTTTTGTATATTTTATGAGGAATAAACTTGGAAATAGCATACGCGTGAAAACGTGTGTGTTTGAGCTTCAAACCTACTCTCTATTCTTTAACATGCTATAAAGCTATAAAACAAAACCTAAGGACCTCTGAAGCAATCTTTGAGCCATCCAATGCCTTGCAAGTGCCTTCTCTTCTATGATCCTTCCTTGATGTGCAATTTGCCTTCATTGCTATATGGAACTTAGAAGTTTTGCAAAAGCGAAGCGAATGAGCTCTAAACATGGTACAAAACCTGAAATGCATCTTGATCAAATCATAAGTACCAAATAGCACTTATTTGGTTTGTTATCATCAAAACACAAAACAATGGAGAGTGTAACCTCTTGGGCCAACAATCTCCCCCTTTTTGATGATGACAAAACAAATAGGCTATTTACAAAAATATGGGGAGGAGAAAACTCCCCCTCAAATTATGCTATATTTAAACATTATAAATATGCTCTAGATACCAATAATTGAAATGATAAAAAAGAAATGATGCACCAATTATTGAAATCAACAATACAATACAAATGAAACTTTAAAACTTGTACTTGATACCAAAAACACCAAAAATCAAAAATTTGCTCCTTGATACCAATTTAAACTTAAATCATAGAGATTCAAAAAACACATAAAAACTCATAAATTCATATGGAACCAAGACCAAATGAACTTATTTTTGTACATGTAACTTATTCTCCCCCTTTTTGTCATACATCAAAAAGGGTTATGAAAAACATGTTTAATCAATAATACACATATTTAATTCTCCACAAATAAACGAAAATCTAGCAAAATCAAGTGGTTTTGTAAAAATATCGGCTAGTTGAAAATCGGTGGAAACATAATCAATATCAATATCACCTTTCTCAAAATGATCTCTAAGAAAGTGATATCTAATCTCAATGTGCTTGGTCTTACTATGTTGATTTGCATTTTTAGTTAAATGAATAGTACTAGTATTATCACAAAATATTTTAATATTTTTATAATGCAAATCATAATCAAGGAGAGTATGTTTCATCCAAAGGACTTGTGCACAACAAGCCCCCGCGGCAACATACTCCGCCTCGGCGGTTGATAGAGCTACGGAATTTTGCTTCCTAGAGGACCATGAAACAAGACAATTACCGAGAAATTGACATGTCCCACTAGTACTCTTTCTATCTACTCTACAACCCGCATAGTCGGCGTCCGAATAACTAATCATAGAAAAATCTATAGTTTTCGGATACCAAAGACCTAATCCAATCGTTCCCTTAACATATCGAATAATGCGTTTTACGGCAATTAAATGAGATTCTTTGGGACACGATTGAAATCTAGCACAAAGACACACACTAAACATGATATCCGGCCTACTTGCCGTTAAATATAAAAGACTACCTATCATGCTTCTAAACAATTTAATATCAACATTTTTACCTTGTTCGTCCTTATCAAGCTTGGTTGTAGTTGCCATGGGAGTGTTGCAAGTTTTAGCGTCTTCAAGTCCAAACCTCTTCACGAGTTCCTTTGCATATTTGGCTTGGCTAATGAAGTTCCCATCTTGCAATTGCTTGACTTGGAGTCCAAGGAAGAAGTTGAGTTCACCCATGGAAGACATTTCAAATTCTTGTTGCATTACCTTTTCAAAATCCTTGCATAAAACTTCATTAGTAGAACCGAAAATTATATCATCAACATAAATTTGGACAATCAAAATATCATTATCAACATGCTTAGTGAATAGAGTAGTGTCTACTTTGCCTTTAATAAAATTGTTTGAAATAAGAAAACTTGAAAGCCTTTCATACCAAGCTCTTGGAGCTTGTTTCAAACCATATAAAGCCTTATCGAGTTTGAAAACAAAATCGGGATGAACATGATCAACAAAACCGGGAGGTTGAGCAACAAAAACTTCTTCATTAAGAAATCCATTTAAAAATGCACTTTTTACATCCATTTGAAAAAGTTTGAAATTTTTAAAAGATGCATAAGCTAGTGTTATCCGTATGGCTTCAAGCCGTGCTACGGGTGCAAAGGATTCCTCAAAGTCGATTCCCTCAACTTGAGTGTAACCTTGGGCCACTAACCTAGCTTTATTCCTAATGACATTTCCGGACTCATCCAACTTATTCCTAAAGATCCACTTAGTACCAATTATTGGTCTATCGTGGGGCTTAGGAACAAGGTGCCAAACTTGGTTGCGCTCAAATTGATTGAGTTCCTCTTGCATGGCAAGCAACCAATATGGGTCCGTCTCGGCTTCGAGAATGCCTTTGGGTTCAAAATGAGAAATGAAAGCAAAGTTACCACATAGGTCATGGAGTTTGGAGCGCGTTGTGACTCCTTTGGAAGCATCACCCAAGATGAGCTCCTTTGGATGATTTGTAGCATATCTCCAAGCTTTGGGAAGCGGTTGAACGCTTTCCTCATTATCCTTTTGAACTTCACCTAAAGGTTCTTGCTTTTCTTCTTGCGCGGGTGAGTCCTTCAAGGATAGTTTCTCCAAGCTTTCACCTAATGGTTCAAACTCTACAACATTCTCAACACACACATTAGATTCTTCAAACTTAACATGCATGGTTTCTTCAATAGTAAGTGAAGATCTAATGAAAACTCTATATGCTTTGCTAGTAGAGGAATATCCTACAAAGATAGCCTCATAAGCTTTAGCATCAAATTTACCCAAATTCTCTTTAGTGTTCAAAACAAAACATTTGCATCCAAAAACTTTGAAATAGGAAACATTTGGTTTTCTAAAATGATACATTTCAAAAGAAGTTTTCGAAGAATTTTTGCATAAATAAATACGATTCGATATATAGCATGCGGTGTTTACGGCCTCGGCCCATAAATATTTAGGGAGGTCGTATTCACTTATCATTGTCCTAGCCATCTCTTGAAGTGTTCTATTTTTCCTTTCTACAACTCCATTTTGTTGTGGAGTTCTAGGACAAGACATTTCATGCTTAATTCCCTTTTCATCACAATAAGTTATGAAGAGTTGGTTAACTCACCACCTCTATCACTCCTTATTCTCAAAATCGGAAAACCTTTCTCTTTTTCAACTCTTTTTCTAAAAATCTTAAAGTGAGAAAAAGTTTGATCTTTATTTTGCAAAAAGAAAACCCAAGTAAATCGAGAGAAATCATCAACTAAAACAAATGCAAATCTACTTCCATTTAAGCTTTTAGTTTTAGTTGGTCCAAATAAATCCATATGAATTAATTCTAGAGGTCTAGTTGACATGATATCCTTGATTGGTTTAAAGGAAGACTTGGTTTGTTTCCCAAGTTGGCACGCACTACAAATGCGGTCTTTCTCAAAACTCAAGCAAGGAATACCCTTCACCAATTCCTTTGAATTAATTCTAAAAAGATGTTCAAAAGAAGCATGTCCTAATCTTCTATGCCAAAGCCATGAATTTTCATCAAAAGCATTTAAACACTTAGTAGAACACTCTACATTAAGCATGTCAATTATATAAACATTGTCATCACGAAAACCGGTCAAAATACAATCATTTGATTTAATATCAAAAATCTTGCAAGAAGTATCATCAAAAACAACTTTAAGACCACGATCACAAAATTGACTAATACTAAGTAAATTATGCTTCAAACCATCAACTAAAATAATATTCTCTATTATAGGAGATGTACCAATTTGGATATTACCGATACCAATTATCTTGCCTTTGGAATCATCCCCGAAGGTGACGGAGCCACCTTCCATGTACCTTGATAGGGTTGTGAAGTTGTTGATATCCCATGTCATGTGCCTCGAACAACCACTATCAAGGTACCACCGCTCCCTACGTCTTGGAGCCTTGGTGTGTACCTACATCAAACATTTTAGGACTTGATTTTGGTACCCACATTTTCTTGGGTCCATGAGGGTTAGAACCATTAACCCAAACAAGATTATTTGAGCTATGCAATTTATCATAACAAAATTTTGCTAAATGTCCATTTTTGCCACAATATGTGCATCTATACACTCTACCATATTTAAATGCATAATGAGTGTGTGTTTTGTGAGCATTGGCATTGTGAGCATGAAAAGATTTAGCATGAGAAGCATTAGAAGTATGAGCATGTGGAATCTTATCATGAGAAACTTTAGCATGAGATGTATGCTTTTTGGAAAATTTTTCTTCAAGTTTCTTTGTATTAAAAACACAATCTTTTAAAACTTTTTCAAAATCACTCATTTTAGCTTTAAAAGAAGAAATTTCATTATTATCAACAATAGGGGTTTTACCCTTACAAGAAATCTTATAAGAATGAAATTCATTTTGAATGGAAATAAGATTAGAAGAAAGATCCTCTTTTTCTTGTGAAATCAAAGCAAGTTGAGATTTAAGAAAAGCAACTTCCTTTTGTAGTTTAAAACACTCCATTTTCTTGTTATCATAAGTTTCGGAAAGTTCTACAAAAGCATGCACTAGAACTTCCTTACTTAAATCATCATCATTATCATCTATAGATTCAAGAGTTTGAGGGGTTACCTTGGGTGTGTTTGCCATGAAACACATGTTTGCGGTGTCCGCCTTTTCTTCATCTTCGGACTCGCTTTCCGAATCCCAAGTGGCCTTGTAAGCCTTCTTTTCGTCTTGCTTTCTTGGCTTGAAGGAGGAAGTCATTTTCTTCTTGAATTCCGGGCAATCGGCCATGATGTGTCCGGGCTTGCGGCAATTGTAGCAAATGATCTTTCGCTCCTCTTTACCTTCAAACTTTCTCCGAAAATTTTGCTTGTTCTTCCGGTACATCCTCTTGATGTTGCGCACGAGGAGGGAGAGCTCCTCATCTTCTTCTTCATCTTCATCTTCGTCTTCAATGGTGGAGGAAGAAGACTTGAAAGCGATAGACTTCTTCTTTGTTGGAGCCGCCTCTTCTCTTGCTTTCTTCTCCATCTCATAGGTTTTGAGGTTCCCTATGAGACTTATGATGTCCATCTCGTCTTTGTCGTTCAATTCCTTCAAGGTAGTAGACTTGATCTCCCAAGATGGAGGAAGAGCCCGTATCACCTTGCGTACCTTTTGGTCGTTGGAGATGATGTCACCTAATGAAGAAAGACCATTAGTGATTTTTGTGAAACGAGTAATCATGCAATCAATTGTTTCATCATCTAGCATCTTAAATGATTCATATTGAGACCGCAAGAGATCTACTTTGGCTCTCTTGACTTGTGAGGTCCCTTCATGCGTGACCAATAAGTGTTGCCACATCTCATAGGCGGATTGGCAATGAATAACACGTGTAAGGTCATCCTCATTCAAGGCGGTAAGAAGGGAGTTTTGGGCTTTTGAGTTAGCCTCATACATCTTAAAGTCAAGGTCGGTCCAAGTGCCCTCATCACCATCGGGTGCCTCATAGGGTTTGGTTAAGGATTTGGCAACTAAGCTACCTAGTGATTGCAAAATATAGTCATCCTAACCTTCCAAATAGGGAAATTAAGGCCATCAAATTTAGGTGGAGATTTAATGTTGTCGGCCATGTTTACTAGTGTGTGTATGGATGAATGAAAATGTTGATTAGCAATATTTTAGGATCTCTCTAAGGATGTTAAGCCAAACCTAGAGTCCAAGCTCTGATACCAATTGAAAATCACCTAGAGGGGGGGTGAATAGGTGATTATGCTAATCTAAGGCCAATTTAAAAATTATGAAGCAAATGCAATGAGATGAATGAATGAATATGGCAATAGCAATCAAAAACACTAAGTAATAGCAATGGAAAGTAAACCAATCGCAAACACAAAGATATGTTATCGAGGTTCGAGCACCCAGCTCTACTCCCCGCCTTCCCCAGAAGGATTCTAGCTACTTTCACTATCACAAAGATCAATTACAAATGGAGTACCCAACTCCTACAATTTCAGCACAATACAATTTCTAAGTAATCAAAAGATCACAAACTCTCTCTTTCAAATATCTCTTCCCTTACAAAGGTCCTTAGAGAATATTGAGAAGGAATGAAGCTCTTGTGTAAGTGAAGAAAGAAAATCAAATTCAGAGAGTATATCAAGAACACTTCTGAAAATGAATGAGAAATATCAGCACAAAAACAAGAAACAAGCTCTTTTGAAATATCCCAAACTTTTGAATTTTCTCTTGAATAATTGTTGTAAAGAAACTCTCCCCAAACACCCCTATTTATAGGAGAGGGCTAGGGTTTAGGGTTAGGAATTAATTACTGAAGATTAGGAAGTAATTAGTTCCAAATATACCCTCCAACGGATATTTAATTTCAAAAATCAAGTTAAAACAGATTTAAAAATATGCCCGTTTTACTGTTCAACGGCCATATCGGTCGACTGGCCCGGTCGACCGATAGTTCAAAAATTTGACCGTTATGAACTATCGGTCGACTGGTACAGTCGACTGCTCCTGACTGAGACTCAAAACATGTACCGGTCGACTATCGGTAGATAGCCGGTCGACCGAAAAGATAAAAGATAAACTATCGGTCGAAGGCCGGTAGACCACCGTCGACTGGTAAGATACAGAGAGCAAACTAAAAACTTCGGTCGACTACCGGTAGCCTACCGGTCGACCGACAGACGTGCACATGGATACGTGCACTCTGCCAGATCTTCGGTCGACTGGTGGTATATTGCCGGTCGACCGGCTCAGGTCAAAAATTGAAATAGAAAGGGAATTTTGAGAGGAAAAATATTTTGATCAAAACTATTTTGAACAGTAAATCAGTATACAACATAAAAACAGATTTGTAGAAGGAAGAATTAGTGTTAAAGTATTTTTGTATATTTTATGAGGAATAAACTTGGAAATAGCATACGCGTGAAAACGTGTGTGTTTGAGCTTCAAACCTACTCTCTATTCTTTAACATGCTATAAAGCTATAAAACAAAACCTAAGGACCTCTGAAGCAATCTTTGAGCCATCCAATGCCTTGCAAGTGCCTTCTCTTCTATGATCCTTCCTTGATGTGCAATTTGCCTTCATTGCTATATGGAACTTAGAAGTTTTTGCAAAAGCGAAGCGAATGAGCTCTAAACATGGTACAAAACCTGAAATGCATCTTGATCAAATCATAAGTACCAAATAGCACTTATTTGGTTTGTTATCATCAAAACACAAAACAATGGAGAGTGTAACCTCTTGGGCCAACAGAAGAAACCTGACTTCTTCTTTGGTGACGTTATCACTGAGGAAGATAGGGTTTTGCATAACGGAGACTATAAGTGGCTCCGTCAGATAGGGGGCAAGAGATTTTTCCTTCCCAACACGGAGAGGATGTACCCTTTATCCTATCTTCAGCACACGTCGGCACCGCGCAATGGAGTGGGACCTTTCTCAGTCTGTCTCTGGCATGTCCCGGCAAATTGGGTGCAAAAGAAGCATACCCTGCTGGCCACAGAAAAAATATATTCAGTTTATTTTCCAGATTAGTCAGGGATGAGTATCCGAAAGGAGAAACTCCTCAGTTGGCTACCACCTTCATCAATCAATTCCTGAAGGTGAGGGGTGATTTTCCCACTAAATTTCGTCCGCTCGGATGGGTCCACTCTACCGACAAGTCATGGTAGAGTAGGATGGTTGGATTTGTTCTTGCTGAGCTCGAGAATTGCTGAAGCAGGTAGGATTATACCATTCGGTTAGGGTCATATAGTATGGCCTCCCGCAGAGCTTCCACAACTTTTATGGCGTCTTGGAGCGTTACAATCCCCTGATGGGCACATTTTTTACGCCAGTTGGAGAGATGGGGCTTGCTCTTCATGAGTTATACGAAGTCTCAAGGTTGGTAATTGGAGATGCCCCATATGAAAGGTATTCCTAACTACTAAGGAGCTTCACCTGTTGAAGAGAGATGATCCTCAAGTGTATGAGATTTATTGGGAAGTGTTATGCCACTTCTATATTTGCGGGCATATACCGTGTGGAGGAACAGAGGCATTAAACAGATATCCTGGGTGAGCTACCTATTCAACAACATAAATGAAAAGTCTAGCCCAGTGACTAGTCTGGCCCCCTGTACTGATGAAGAGATTGCCGAGAGGATCAGTGCCTTCACAAGCTCGTATACGACTGAGTCGAACGAGGATACTTTCAAGCCTGATATGGTCTTTGAAAGTTTTCACTATCAGGCCAGGATTCCTATATCTGACCGGGCTCTATTGGCGGGCTTCCTCATGTCGTGGTTGAAGCATGGTGTGGTGTCGCATGAAGTGATCGTCACCGATGTGGAGTACTCGGCGGTCCTGCTAGCGCATAGGAAGTCAATCTCTCTTCTTCTAGCGATAGTAGCAGACATCCAAAGTGGCTTGCAGGTGTTGACCAGAAGCCTGTGCCAAGTGGAGGCTATTACGGACTCCCAGGGCTGGCCGGTGGTGGATTCAGAGGGAAGACCAGAAGTGAAGACTCCCAATCTCTGAGTCGATCTTCTGTGCACATATCTGATGGCTTGGTACGCCATGCATTGCCCCTCATTAATGATGGCGGTGTCTCCCTCAGAAGGCTTCGTCCATTTTATGCATAGGCTGGAGAACTCGACTTGGTCACAGTACTATATGTACTATGTCTGGAAAACTATTCTCAGCAGCTCAAATTATCAGCTTGATCGATGCTTCCCCGAGATTTTTGGCATATCCTATGGGGATAAGTTTGTCGACCTTGTAGGACCGGACGATTTAACATGGCTACCGTCTGGAGTCTTTTGGTGGCTCATCAACATTCGACCTGGATATTTGGTCTTCTGGCAAGGTGATTCATGTACGATCGAGCCTTACATGCCGAGTCACTTTGCTAGGCAGTTTGGTTGCGATCAGTTATATGTCGGTAACCCCAACACTGAACTCCGCTTCAGTGCTAACCTATTTGAAAGCACCTGGGTGTGGTATTACAGTGTAGCTGGAGGAACAAGGGCTGTTTTTTGTCTACCTCACAGGACGCCAGACTGTTATACAAGCCTCAGTTTCTGCACATGGTACTTCCTCGCTAGCAGGGTGCCTGGCTTTGGCATGAATACTTCTTGTATTAGGAGTATTAAGGTCTCTTATAAAGCCAAGTTGGGTTCCAAGAGAGACATACGAGCGATGAGTGAGTACCAAGAGGCTGAGAAGAAAATAGAAAGGGAGGCAAGGAGGGAGACGAGTAGGACTGGAGTGGCCTTCGTGTTGGAATCTGGCGCGGGAGCTGCGGAGGAGCACCCTATCCGGAGGGCTCAATAAGTCGTGTCTAAGCGTCCTCATGCCTCCACTTCTCAGGGTGAGCCCAGTCCAAAAAAGGCTAAGAAAGGGTATGAGGCTGAAGCTTCGACCCAGATGCCTGAAATAATCCCTCATAGTGCTGAGGAGCAGGAGGAGAAAGAAGAAGAAGAGGAGGATGAGGCAGTCCCAACTCCTCGCTCTCAAGGTCTGCGTAGTAGAGGCCCTGCGATCTTGGCAGAGGGAGAGCCTGCAGGCGAATCCACCATGGCCGAAGGAGCTGAGGGGCCTGAAGAGGCGGTGGAAGGGCTTGAAGTTGAGATTCCAGGAGTTTTAACTCAGCATGAAACTTCTTCGACCCATGAGAGAAGGGCGGAGGTGCAAAAACCTGGGTCTCCCAGCATGTTGATGCGTACCTCACAGGTTGTTGTGCACAGCCCTACTATCGGGGTTCTTAGTGGTAAAGCCACGATCATTGAGACCTCTTGGGTCCAATTGTCATCTTCGTCGTCTGAGGAGCACAAATATTATTCCGGCGAGGAAGCCGACTTCAGCGATGAACTAGCTCTTCCTGATACCAGCAAATTCTCATATATATCAGAGGAAGAGATGCAGGTGTATGTCCCTGCGATGGTTCCGCCGACAGAAGAGATTGCTATCACTGTGGGTATTTCTTTTATCTTTCTTAATTGTTTCTCCATCAGGTTGGGAAAGTGTTTTAACGTTTCCTTTAAATTTCTCTTACAGGGGTGGCCACTGGTAGAGAAGCCATAACTTCTTCTCACATTGAGGAGATGATTCAGGAGCTGGTGCCCAGCAGGAGGGTCTCGAAGTTCCTGCTACTGGGATGCCTCATGAGGGTGTATCCACTGATACCGGGGAACCCTCATCCCCAGTGGCTTGTCTAGGGACTTTCCATCTTCAGGTCCTCAACTTGGTAAGAGAATAAAGACGTGCCAAATACTCTTTTTTTTATTGTTATCACTGACAATAATGTTATGGTTGCAGAGAGTACTGGGGTGGCTCGAGTAGAGGATCCCATGCCGAGCATTGGCTCAAAGGATAGCATAGTTCAAACTTCGGCGGTGAACTTAGCGCTATGGAGTTTGTTGTTGCCCCTGTTGCTGTGGAGGCTACCACTACGACCGTTCTGGAGGTGTTGGCCACGACCTCAGTATCAGAAGAGCATGTTGTTGGCCTTATCCCTGCACCAGTTGAGTTGGCTCCCGTCTCTGTGGCTACTACACGTACTATCATAGAAAGGAGATCTGAGAGTGCATCAGCAGGGTTATCTCTGGCCATCGACATCATGAAAGAATTAGCGCATCAAATGGTGCAACAATTTTTCACCTCTATGAAATCTTGCATTGAGTCGGTCCTTTCTGGGGGAAGTTCCTTTGAGTTTATGATTGGTCGCTAATGTTGCATATTTAATATCATATGTCCATACTTATTATAGAATAAAGCCTGCATTGTCCTAATTAATTGTTTGATTTATTTGCAGGCCCAATCTTTAAGGAGTTGAAGAGAAATGAGCCCAAAGCCCACCAAAATTTTGAATTAAATCAGAATAAATTCGAACTCAAGAAATCAGGAAAAATCAAGAGGTTGAAAACCGGTTGAGAAGAATCCTCTCAGAATCGATCGGTTAAAGCCAAGAATCCAAGGCCATTTCGTCAGAATCCGGGACTCAAACGAAGAAACCAACTCCAGATAAAGTCAGAAGGAGAAACCAGGGTGACCCACCAACAGGGTGTGGCCACCTGGCCACACCCTGGCCGCGGAAACGCGGCAAAAGCCGCGTTTCCGCGGCATTGTTAGGGAGTTAGGGGGAGCGTTTGCTCCCCCGACCTCCCCGGGATCCTGGTTGTTGGGTTTTTGGCCTATAAAGGGCATTCTCTGTGCTGAAATTGGACGCCAATGCAGAGTTAGAATTTTAGACTAGTTTTTCCATTTTGTAGTTTAGTTTTTACTTTTATGTAACTTGTATGTAGCTTAGGGTAGAAGAAGATTCATGTAAGTAAGAGAGAGAGGCATATGTTGAGAGTGACACCGATGTACCCTCCTCCTTTCTTTCATTGTCTTAAGCAATAAAGGTAAACTTTTATTTATGTTCGTTTCTTTACTTTCCTTTTCTTTTGTTTTGCTTTCCTCTTCCTCTTTCTACTTTACCTTGGTTGTGTTTGTTGAGATTACAAGTGAAATCCAAAGCAAGTATAACTAAACTACGTGAGAGCCAGCGATAGTTCATGAAGACATTCTCCTCTTTCAAGATCCGCATCACTTCGTTCTTGCTAGGCTTAACGATATAATGTGCACGGGGACTGAGCTCGAGCTTATGATCTATGCGTTGAACGCCTCCGAAGCAAAGGTAGAACTTGCACAGGTTTTCAAGTAAGTCATCACCAAACTAGGTAAGTAATTCTTAACTTTCTTTCTTTCTTTTATCGCTATAGTATAGATCGCCAACACGATTTCTTTCACCACTTCTTCCCAATCGTTTTCATTCTTTTTTCCAAATCATTTGTACATAGACGCATTCGTCGTTTTCTGATTTTTTCACCTTCTTCATCTTTCATTTTCTTCTAACATAACATAATTCTTTTTTCCATTTTCTTAACTTAAAAACAGAGAAGAACTATCGTTTTGTTTTCTTAACGATTTCAATAAAGAACCGTAAAGCTTCCATCGCAAACCCTCCTTGTGGATCACGACCCGCATAGCCACTTGCTATAGCGGAAGAATGAGCACTTGCACATCTCCTTTCTTAAGTTCTATAATCTCGTATTTTGTGTGCATGTTTGGCCTCAATCAAATTTTGGCGCCGTTGCCGGGGAGGGTAACATGTTTTTATTGAAATCTGAATTTTTTTTGAAAATTTTTTAGAACTAAACGAATTTTCTTCTCTGTTGCAGGTTACAGGGCAATTAAAGTAGGAAATTAATATTGCAGTGACATACAAGTGGCCTTGGGCCTCTGCTCTAGAAAGCAGAGACCAAGGGCCCTCTGAATTGCCGTGTTTCAACGGCAAAAGCCGCGGATCCGCGGCAAGGACGAGTTGACTACTAACAGATTTTTGCAGGGCTGCTTGCTTTGCAAATTCTAGTTCCCTGCAATTCCTTATTTCCTTTATGCCATCACATAAGCCTACTAAATAATCAACAGTAAAACGTTTGTTGCAAAAGTTAAAAATTGATTAGACGTTTGCATTTTAGGCACGCGTTTTTATCAATTCATTTATTTTTACTGTTGAAGAGTGCTGGAGCAAGGTACGTATGCATTGCATTTATCATAGGACTCGCTTCTTGGTTGATTTATATCACTTTGAGTGAATCTTACATATCTTGTACACTTGCACTAATTGATTTTAAGGGCACCAACCCAATAACAAGATAAGGTGGGGATTTAATCACCCTTACTTAGCCCAAAAATCAGAATCCAAGCACTCACTAACCCAAGCCTAACTTAAAATGAGTAGACATTGGCCCTAGGGACATCTCGGACTCAATTAGGAGATTATCCTAAGGGGGAAAGGTGTTGGAACTTGACTCTTACCAAATCAGTGTCTAGGAAAGGGATTAAGGGCCGAAAGCCTGAAGATTGGTGGTTATTTAATTAAGGAACGTCTTTGACGGAAAACCTCCCACCAATCTTGCCCTGACCTGGCTGTTAGCTTGTGGTCAAGGTCTACATTAAACCTCCCGTGGACAGTCTAACCAGTTAGGAGTCGTCTAGGTCTAGGTCTACCCTAACTTAGGTTAGAATTTTTCTTTCTTGTTTGTTTATTTGTTTGTTTTTCTTTCTTTTTGTTTGTATTCCATTGTGTGATATGACTTATAATAATAATTTTTTCAACTATAATAATAATCCATATTACACATCAAACTCTTTTTCGGATATTACCAACCCGGCATATCATGACTTTAACCAACCTAGTGTGCCGGATTGGTCTTATCCGAATCAATATAACCCATGTCCCCCATCGTATGACTATAATTTCCATAACGATTTTAACTCTTCACAGAGTCAGTGGGGATTCACCTACCCCGAGTCAAATTTTCAACCAAATTATCCCCCTTCTCCACCTAGTCCACAATATTTCCAAGCGTCATACTCAGTTCCACCAGTCCAAAATAGAAGACCATCAATTTTGGAAATGAGTATGCGTGAGTCCAAACACAAATCCCAAAATCTGATGGACTCACAATTTCACTACCACTTCCAAGACAACTCTTCATCTTTTCATCAAAACAATGAACCCATCAATTATGAAAAGATTCTTGAAGCCATGACTCATGCTCAAAATGCTAGAAATCGTGACATAGACATGATGGTCGAATCTCTACGTTCCCACGTCCTGATGTCACTAACCATCCTGTTAGAGTCGAAGAGTCATGTAGTCTTGGAAATCAAGATTCCATTTCAGAACAACCACTTGAACTTGCCCAAACTCCAAATTTTGAAAAAGATATTGACAGTTTAGCAAGTTTTCCTTTTCCTGAAATAGAACTTGAAAATGAATATGATCCTGAACCCCAACTTAGTTATTTAATTCTACTTCCTGGTTCAATTATGACTCAGGTATCTTCACCTGATTTTAATCTTTTTCCTGAGTCAACATTGAATCATGTGCCAATTCATCATGAAATTGAATCACCCATTCTTGAGGATCATATTGAACTTGACCAATTATACAATTTTGAAAATCCTATTGACAAATTGGCAAGTTTTCAATTTTTTGATATTGAACTCAATGGATATGTGACCTAGATTCTCAAATCTGTGATCCAGTTCAACTTTCTGAGTCAATATTGACTCCTGTTGTGTTACCAAACTTGAGTAATATTTTAGAGTCAGTTTTGATTCCTCCACCTATCATTCCTAAACTGGAATCACCCACATTAAGTCACATTCCATTGTTAGAAAATACATGTGGACTAGAGTTTCAACTTATTGACTTGGACCCGCTTCTTGAACCAATTTCGACTCCTGAACCTTTACTTGACTTCAGTCACCTTCCCGAGTCGGTATTAGTTCCTGTCCTTCCTGAGTCCAAGTCAACCGTTCTATCATTTCATACTCCATTCTGGGACGAGGTGGTTGACAAATTTGACTCCGAAATTAGTTATGGAATTTGAAAATTAGATGGGGTTAAATTTTTAATAAAAATCCTTCATGGACACATCTTTTTAGTGGGTTATATTACTGTAATTTCTGGTGGGTTCCTCCGAGACCCAAGAAAAGTTGATTCGGCCACGTTTCGTGGACCAATCAGACCACCACCGGAACCACCACCTTAAGGTAACCATTTTCCTTCCCTTTCTTCTTTTTCATGCATCTATGCATTAATTCATACATTGAGGACAATGCATGAGATAGGTGTGGGGAGGGTCTAACGTAACTTTTCTTTTTCTTTAAAATAAAAAAAATATTATTATTTTTCTTTACTTTTAAAAACTTTTTGAAAAATAGAAACAATATTTTGACTTATTTTTATAAGAAATTAAGTTAATTTTAAGGAATAGGAAAATCCAAATGAGGATTTCTTATACTTGGTCAAAATAAGATTATTTGTTTGATTTTTAGAGTTAGGAAGATAATTTGTCAAAGTAATGTGGTCTTGATCTTTACCTTGATGAAATATGCACACTTCATACACTTACACACTTAGGGTTCAAAAAATAAAGATTCTTATGCCTTATAAAAAAAACAAGTCTAATTATTGATTAGCTAGGTGCTTTGGTCTAAGCAAGCCTTAGTATTTATGCGAAAGATGATTAGATAAGTTATAAAAATATATATATATATATACAAACAAATCTAATTATTGACTAGCTAGGTGCTTTGGCCTAAGCAAGCCTTAGTATTTATGCGAAAGATGATTGATAAGTTTGAAAAGAAAAATCCTCTGATTAAGCTGGGTATTTGTGCCTAATAAAGCATAAGTATTCACGCCTAAAAGAGGTTCATATAATAAATCCTTAGTTTTGTGGCCTTGTTTGCTCGAGTCCTTAAGTCCTTGGGGGTGTTTTCTCACCTGGTGCCCTAAGACCGTTTGGTTTGGGAGTCATCGATTAAAGGCTCGTTACATGGGCAGACTAGAAGGCTAATAGAACTAGGGAATAATACCACCAAATATATATATATATATATATATATATATATATATATATATATATATATATATATATATATATATATATATATATATATATATAAGGCATAAGAGTTAGAGTTAATGAACCCTTAGTCTAAATTTTCACAGTCACAAGTGCATATGACTTAGGGTAAAGTAATAGAATAGATGAGAAATACAATTTGACTCCTTACTTTAATTGATAACAAATTTTTGAATAGAGACTAAGTTTAGGAATGAAAAATTCAGTTTTCCTATAACTTATAGATTGCTTAGATCTTACAATCATATTTCAAATATTTTTCTCTTTTAAAATGCTTTTCGAAAATACTAACTCTTTATTTCCCTTTCATTATGGATTTTGTGGGTGCAATCCGCTGAAAACCCTCACGAGACAAAACTCGTCCTCTAGGGGAAACCTAGAGGTTTAACGGCTTGTTGCACATGCTCAGTGCAATCGCGTGACCTGCGAAAGTGGTCTAATAATCCTTAGTATAGTTTAGTTGTTTTACTCGAGGACGAGCAAAAGATAGGTATGGGGGTGTGATTGGTCGCTAATGTTGCATATTTAATATCATATGTCCATACTTATTATAGAATAAAAGCCTGCATTGTCCTAATTAATTGTTTGATTTATTTGCAGGCCCAATCTTTAAGGAGTTGAAGAGAAATGAGCCCAAAGCCCACCAAAATTCTGAATTAAATCAGAATTAATTCGCACTCAAGAAATCAGGGCAAAATCAAGAGGTTGAAAACAGGTTGAGAAGAATCCTCTCAGAATCGATTGGTTAAAGCCAAGAATCCAAGGCCATTTCGTCAGAATCCGGGACCCAAACGAAGAAACCAACTCCAGATAAAGTCAGAAGGAGAAACCAGGGTGACCCACCAACAGGGTGTGGCCACCTGGCCATACCCTGGCCGCGGAAACGCGGCAAAAGCCGCGTTTCCGCGGCATTGTTAGCGAGTTAGGGGGAGCGTTTGCTCCCCCGACCTCCCCGGGATCCTGGTTGTTGGGTTTTTGGCCTATAAAAGGGCATTCTCTGTGCTGAAATTGGACGCCAATGCAGAGTTAGGATTTTAGACTAGTTTTTTCCATTTTGTAGTTTAGTTTTTACTTTTATGTAACTTGTATGTAGCTTAGGGTAGAAGAAGATTCATGTAAGTAAGAGAGAGGCATATGTTGAGAGTGACACCGATGTACCCTCCTCCTTTCTTTCATTGTCTTAAGCAATAAAGGTAAACTTTTATTTATGTTCGTTTCTTTACTTTCCTTTTCTTTTGTTTTGCTTTCCTCTTCCTCTTTCTACTTTACCTTGGTTGTGTTTGTTGAGTTTACGAGTGAAATCCAAAGCAAGTATAACTAAACTACGTGAGAGCCAGCGATAGTTCATGAAGACGTTCTCCTCTTCCAAGATCTGCATCACTTCATTCTTGCTAGGCTTGATGATATAATGTGCACGGGGACTGAGCTCGAGCTTATGATCTATGCATTGAACGCCTCCGAAGCAAAGGTAGAACTTGCACAGGTTTCCAAGTAAGTCATCACCAAACTAGGTAAGTAATTCTTAACTTTCTTTCTTTTCTTTTATCGCTATAGTATAGATCGCCAACACGATTTCTTTCACCACTTCTTCTCAATCGTTTTCATTCTTTTTCCAAATCATTTGTACATAGACGCTTTCGCCGTTTTCTGATTTTTCCACCTTCTTCATCTTTCATTTTCTTCTAACATAACATAATTCTTTTTTCCATTTTCTTAACTTAAAAACAGAGAAGAACTATCATTTTGTTTTCTTAACGATTTCAATAAGAACCGTAAAGCTTCCATCGCAAACCCTCCTTGTGGATCACGACCCACATAGCCACTTGCTATAGTGGAAGAATTGAGCACTTGCACATCTCCTTTCTTAAGTTCTATAATCTCGTATATTGTGTGCAGGTTTGGCCTCAATCAGTTGCTTGGATGCTTCATAAGAATTAGATCGAGAACATCCATCACACTAGAAGCCCTAGCAAGTTAGGGCGTATCTGGCGCTAATTGAACAGCTAGGCATATGCCTGAGGGAACTAAAGACCCTGAAAAAGTCTGGCTCGATGGACGAGGCTCGGTCGACACTGAATAAGCTCCTCGCCGCTCAAGAATATGAGCGAAAAGAGATGGAGGAGTAGATGGCTGAAGAGGCTCATCATCTCCACAACTTCCAAGCTAACTACCAGAGGTTGGTTGACGATTCGAGGGAATCTGAGATTGTCACCAACAGTGCAGGGCAAGTTATTACCACTGCTCGGGTAACTATTGCTAAAGCGCAAGCCTTAATTCAAATTAACGAGCAGAACCTTATTATCACCAGAAAAAGGCTGGAAGAGTTGGAGGCTGCCAAGAAGCTGGTCCAAGAAAATCTTGCTGCTCATTTTTTTTCAGGTTGGAGTCTCTTCAGACACAGCTGGCTAAGAAGAGATTCTTATTAGAAGAAGAGTTGCGGGTCCAAGATTTGGCGGAAATTGAGAAGGCATGCCAGCAGGAGATGTAGCGTCTCCATGAATGGATCTATTCTTTAGCGGAGCGGGATTATTAGCCTTCTTCCTCTTTTGTACTTTTTCATTTTTCATAACACTCCATTTGTCATATAAGACAGTATTTGTATTACTTTTATTATTTTTGTCAAATAATAAAAGTTGTCAAATTTTTGCCTCAGATTTCATAATCGCAACTCTTGACTACTATGGAAACGCAGTCCTTAGTCATTTTTATTGAGACGCGGCCATGAATAACAGAGAATAAACTCATGCTGCACTGAGTTTGTAATTAGGATGCGACTCTCATTTGTAATAGAGATACAGATCTGATTCATTGAGAGGACGCGACTCTGGCCCTTTGAGAGGACGCGACTCTGAATTGTTTGAGAGAAATGCAAACCTGTGTTCTTCAATTTGATAAAGGGGATGCAACCTTCAGGTTTGTGAAAGGACGTGAACTTCAGGACGCGACTCTGAATTGTTGAGGAGCGCGATCCTGGATCACGAGGGAGGACGCAGCTCTGGATCACTAAGAGGACGCGGCTCTAGATCACTGAGAAGATGCGGCTCTGGCGTCTGGATCACTAAGAGGATACAGCCCTGGATCACTGAGAAAATGCGGTTGTGAATCACTAAGAGGATGCAGCTCTGGATCACTGAGAAGATGCGGTTGTGAATCACTAAGAGGACGCAGCTCTGGATCACTGAGAAGACGCAATTGTGGCTTCTTCAATTAGACGAAAGGAACACGACTCTCAGGTTTGTGAAAGGTCACAGACTTATGGACACAGCGTTTTAGTCTACGCAAGAAGGACTTCAGGACACAGTCTTCAAGTCTTGTGAAAGGACGCGGACTTCAGGATGCAACCTCTAAAGCGTCATATGCAATCCGTCTTAAAGATTTTGTTGGATCTTTCAATGCCAAGTCGGCGTTAACGGTTGAGGACTTGTGTCCTTGGTGTTTCCCGGAGTAAAAATCTACGTGTCTCATCCACACTAGATTTGATATTCGTGTAGGAATTAAGGCTGATGGCTTTAATTTTTAGGCCATTAATTATAGGCCTTCTAGCGAGCCTATAAATCGGACTCAACCTTTTAACGATCATTTTCCTTTATAAGCATGCGCTCTGAGGGACTTCATCTTGATTGTCCACCTTCCCTTCAAAGGCATATGTTCTGAAGGACAAAAAGAACTCAAAACTTTCATGCTTTCTTTCAATCTTCTTTGAAGGTTATCACTTGTTAAGTGATTTCAAAAAGTATTGCTTTAAGTGCTTTCACGGCTGTGCCTTGACAAATGAAGCCCAACTTCTAAAGAATTCTCTTCGGGTAGGAACTGACTTTTGCCATGATAAGGCTCAGTTTCTTTGAAGTTCTGTCATCCCCATCCATGAAGAGACTCTATCTCCTGATCTTTTTCTGAAATCTTTTCTTGGGACTACGCGCGTCTCTGCTCTGCAAACGCGCCTTTAACATTACTTGATAAAACGTGAGCTTATTGACTTCAAAGTCTAAGTCTCAAGTTCTTCAGACACGAGTGTGGTAAACTCTGCATTTGGATGCTAAAACGCGAGTTTTGCATATGAACCTCGCGTTTGGGGCTCTTGACTTAGAGAATTTCAAGTTTTCTCTTTTGAGCTTTCTGGACGCGAACATGACAAGCCCTACGTCTCAGACGCTAGTATAGCAAACTCTGCATCTTGAAGTTGCTTCAGGAAGCTTTTAAGATCTGCATCTGCGTCTTTAATTAATGCCTCGCGTCCCATATGCCAGACGCGAGCCTAATACCAGACTGCGTTTGGATCCATATTTTCTATCCTTGCGTCAGTTAACTCTGCGTCTTGAGTTCATGACTTCAGCCTCGCGTTTATACTTCTGACTTCTTATTTCTACTTTTATAGAATTTTAACCTCTGGGTTTTTGCTTCTTGCAGATTCTGGCCACATCGATAGCGTCTTTGCCGGATTCATGGGAGAATGTTTGGACCGACCAGCTTGTTCGATTGGTGAGCACTCGGAAGTCAGATCTTGATTGCACACATATATTGCATTATTCTTTATTACATTTTCACATTTATCATATAATAAATCTGCTAAATTCTTTATCTTAAATATCTATTTTGCAGAAGATAATCATTGGGAGAAAGAGGATAAAATCAAATATCAGTTAAATTCAGATTTAACTAAATCTATTTGGTTAGAAGAGGATGATCCCAAATTCAATTGGTTAAATTCAATTTTTGGTGAATCAAGTGGTTAAATCTAAAGATCAACCGAGGATAACATCAAATACAGAGTTCAAATCCAAAGGGATAAATGGATAGAGAGAAGGTCAGAGGATGAGATGAAGCAAATTTGACTCAGATTCTGACTGGATATATTTTAGTATTTAAGTCATAACTTTCACTACCAAAATTCCAATCTAATGATTAAAGATGATCCAGAAAGAAGACTTAAAGGGCTACAATTTTTAAGTTGATCACCTTTTCTAATTCAAACATTTGATAATTTATATTCAGAAATCAACACGCCAATAAGCTGCAGATTAGAACTGAATATCCATATCAAATCAAGTTTGGAGATAAGGGGAGGATTCAAATTCAGAAATATCCAGCTTCCCCTATCTTCATACTCCTCTAACCTCTGCATTTCTCCTATAAATACCTGCAATCTCAAAGGCAAAGAGGAACGATCATGCAAAGATAGACTTTAGGCCAGTTTTTCCTTCTTTTTAGTGTAAGTTTTTATTTTTTCTTTTTATGTAATTTTCAGTTTTATTTATGTAATTCAGAGGAGATCAGAGTTTCATAGGAGAATGAGAGTGAAGCTTGTACTAAGAGTGAATCCGGTGTAAGTTGTTCTTCTTTTCTCTTACTGTTACAAGATTAAATCTATAGTTGCATTTGTAAGTTCTTCTTTGTTTTTTGTATTCTTCTTCTTCCTTTCTACTTTTTGGTACCGATTGCTATCCAAGTGAGTCTTATAGCATCAAAAGAGCCTTGCCTTTGTGAGTGCCACCGATAGCTCATGACGATGGATTTTTAGTTTCATTCTATATCATTTCATACTTGTATCGTCTTGATGATATAATGTGGAAGAGACGGCAATCAACTCATATGGGCTTGCGCTGATCGCCTCTACTTTAAGGTAACATTATTGCCACAGATTCAAGGTAAGTATTGGGCCAAAGGACGTAAGTAATTTTTAGTTTTCTTTCTTTTAATTTTTTAGTGTAAATTACCAACACCACAATCTTCCAAATCTTTTTCACTCTTTTTCAATTTCTTTGTACATATCCATTTCTATTTTCTCCACCTTCTTAATCTACCACCTTCTTTCTAACTTAACTATAACTCTATTTTTCTCTCTCTTCTTTTAAAGAACTAAAAGAAGATCTTTAACCATAGAATGTAACTTAAAAGAGTACTTGCTAAAAAAACTTTCATCGCTAGTTGATTGAGCTTCTACCTGCACACAAAATACGGAATTACAGAACTTAAAAATAAAGATGTGCAAGTGCTCAATTCTACCGCGATAGCAAGTGGCTATGCGGGCCGTGATCCACAAGGAGGGTTTGCGATAGAAGCGTTCAAGGTTTTTTAATTGAAATCTTTATGAAGAAAAAACGAAAGTTCTTCTTTGTTTTAAGAAATGAAAATGAAAAGAGTTAGGTTAAGTTAGAAAGAAAGCGATAGATGAAGAAGGTGGAGAAAATCAGAAAATGACTATGTACAAATAAATTGGAAAAGAAAGATTTGGAAGATGTGGTGTTGGTGATTTAATCTACAGAAATAAAAGAAAAGAAAGAAAAATAATTACTTACCTTCTTTTTACCAAAAGCTTACCTTGAATCTTTGGCGACGATGTTACCTTGAAGTGGAGGCAATCAACGCATAGCCCATAAGAGTTGAGTATTATCTCTTCCACATTACATCATCAAGACAACTTCAAGTATGAAATGATACAGAGAGACTCACATCCATCGTCATGAGCTATCGGTGGCACTCACAAAGGCAAGGCTCTTTCGATGCTTTTAGACTCACTTGGAAGACAATTGTACCAAAAGAAGAGTGAAGTAGAAAAGAAGAAGAAGAAGAAGAAAACTAAAACGAAGTACATACAAAGAGAGAATACAGATTTGATTTCATAACGATAAAAGAAAAGAAAGAAACCTTACACCGGTGTCACTCTTAGCTCAAGCTTCATTCTTGTTCTTCTATGAAAGTCTGATCTCCTCTGAATTACATAAATGAAAGCTAGAAATTACATGAAAAGAAAAACAAAAACCTACACTAAAAAAATGAAAAACTAGACTAAATCCTATCTCTGCATGATCCTCTGGTTTGCTCAGCTAAAACCAGTATTTATAGGGAAAAACCTAAAGGAGAAGATCCCAGGAAGATTGGGGGATCTCCTGGTCTGATGTATTTCCCGTATCTTCTTTTAATTTTCTTGTTTTTGCTTCAAAATTGACAAAGCAGCCTTTGATTGTGCTTGATTCAGGGAGGATTCTTCTCAACCTCCTTATATGCCAAGATTTGCCCTGATTTCTTCATCTTGATTCAGGGAGGATTCTTCTCAACTTCCTTATATGCCAAGATTTTGCCCTGATTTCTTCATCTTGATTCAGGGAGAATTCTTCTCAACTTCCTTATATGCCAAGATTTTGTCCTGATTTCTTCATTTCAAATTTATTCTGAATTAATCAGAATTGGTGGGCTTTTGGGCTTGTTTCTCTTCATCTCCTTAAGGAATGGGCCTGCAAATAAATTAAACATTTAATTAGGACAATGCAGATTTTATTCTATAATAAGTATGGAAATATGATAATAAATGTGCAACATTAGTGACCAATCACACCCCCATACCTATCTTTTGCTCGTCCTCGAGCAAAATAACTAAACTATACTAAGGATTATTAGACCACTTTCGCAGGTCACGTGATTGCACTAAGCATGTGCAACAAGCCGTTAAACCTCTAGGTTTCCCCTATAGGACGAGTTTTATCTCGTGAGGGTTTTCAGTGGATTACACCCACAAAATCCATAAAGAAAGAGGAACAAAAGAGTTAGTATTTTTGAAAAGCATTTTGAAAGAGAAAAATATTGAAATATAATTGTAAGATTTAAGTAATCTATAAGTTATAGGAAAGCTGAATTTTTCATTCCTAAACTTAGTCTCTATTCAAAATTTGTTATCAATCAAAGTAAGGAGTCAAATTGTACTTCTCATTTAGTCTATTACTTTACCCTAAGTCATATGCACCTTGTGATCGTGAAAATTTTGACTAAGGATTCATTAACTCTAACTCTTATGCCTTATTTATTTATACATTTTTTTGTGGTATTATTCCTTAGTTCTATTAGGCTTTCTAATCTACCCATGTAACGAGCCTTTAATCGATGACTCCCAAACCAAACAGTCTTAGGGCACCGGGTGAGAAAATACCCCAAGGACTTAAGGACTCGAGCAAACAAGGCCACAAAACTAAGGATTTTATTATATGAACCCCTTTTAGGCGTGAATACTTATGCTTTATTAGGCACAAATACCCAGCTTAATCAGAGAATTTTTATATATATATTTTTCTCAAACTTATCTAATCATCTTTCGCATAAATACTAAGGCTTGCTTAGGCCAAAGTACCTAGCTAATCAATAATTAGATTTGTTTATTTTTTATATTCTTTTTTTATTTTTTTTATTTTTTTATTTTTTATAAGGCATAAGAATCTTTGTTTTTGAACCCTAAGTGTGTAAGTGTATGAAGTGTGCATATTTCATCAAGGTAAAGATCAAGACTAAATTACTTTGACAAATTTTCTTCCTAACCCTAAAAATAAAACAAATAATCTTATTTTTGACAAAGTATAAGAAATCCTAATTTGGATTTTCCTATTCCTTAAAATTGATTTAATTTCTTACAAAAAAATATGTCAAAATATCGTTTCTATTTTCAAAAAGTTTTAAAAGTAAAGAAAATGTTAATTTTTAGAAAATGTTAATTTTTATTATTATTTTTTTATTTTTATTTTTTCTTTTTAAAAAAGAAAAACCTAAGTTATGTTAGACCCTCCCCCACACCTATCTCATGCATTGTCCTCAATGTATGAATTAATGCATAGATGCATGAACAAGAAGAAAGGGAAGAAAAATGCTACCTTAAGGTGGTGGTTCCGGTGGTGGTCTGATTGGTCCACGAAATGCGGCCCAATCGACTTTTCGTGGGGTTCGGAGGAACCCACCAGAAATTTCTTTAATATAACCCACTAAAATGATATATGCATGAATGATTTTATTAAATATTTGACACCATCTAATTTCCAAATTCCATAATTAATTTCAGAGTCAAATTTGTCACCCGTTTTGTCCCAAAATGGAGTGTGAAAAGATAGAATGATTGACTTGGACTCAGGAAGTACATGAACTAATACCGACTCAGGAAGGTGACTTAAGTCAAGTAAAGGTTCAGGAGTCAAGATTGGTTCAAGAAGCGGGTCCAAGTCAAGAAGTTGAAACTCAAGTCCACATTTATTTTCCAACAATGGAATGTGACTTAATATTGGTGATTCAAGTTCAAGAATGATAGATGTGGAAATCAAAACTGACTCTAAAATATTACTCAAATCGGGTAACAAAACATGAGTCAATATTGACTCGGGAATTTGAACTGGATCACAGATTTGAGAATCTAGCTCATATTTCTCATTGAGTTCAATGTCATAAAAATGAGAACTTGCCAATTTGTCAATAGGACTTTCAAAAGTGTATAATTGGTTAAGTTCAATATGATCATCAAAAATAGGTGATTTAATTTCATGATGAATTGGCACAGGATCCAATGTTGACTTGGGAAAAAGATTGAAATCAGGTGAATACACCGGAGTCATAATTGAATCAGGAAGTAGAATTGAATCACTAAGTTGAGGTTCAGGATCATACTCATTTTCAAGTTCTATTTCAGGAAAGGAATAACTTGCCAAACTGTCAATATTATTTTTAAAATTTAGAGTTTGGGCAAGTTCAAATAATTGTTCTGAAATGGAACCTAGTTTTTCAAAACAACATGACTCTTCGGCTCTAACAGAATGGTTAGTGACATCAGTACTGGTCAAACGGTGAGAACGTAGAGTTTGGACCATCATATCTATGTCACGATTACGAGCGTTTTGAGCCTGGGTCATGGCTTCAAGCATCTCTTCATAACTGATAGGTTTATTATTTGATGAAAAGATGAAGTGTTGTCTTGGAATTGGTGGTGAAATTTTGAATCCATCAGATTTTGTGATTTTTGTTTGGACTCACGTATACTCATTTCCAAAATTGATGGTTTTCTATTTGGACTGGTGGAACTGAGTATGAATCTTAGAAATATTGTGGACTAGGTGGATAAGGAGAACAAGTTGGTTGAAAATTAGACTCGGGGGAGGTGAATCCCCACTGACTCTGTGAAGAGTTGAAATTATTCTGGAAATTATGGTTATAAGATTGGTGGCATGGGTTATATTGATTCGGATAAGACCAATCCGGCACACTAGGTTGGTTAAAGTTATGATATGTCGGGTTGGTAATATCCGAAAAAGAGGATGGTGTGTAATATGGATTACTATTAAAATTGTAAAAATTATTGTTATAAGCCATATCACACAATAAAACACAAACAAAAAACAAGCAAATAAGCAAACAAAAAAGAAAAATTATAACCTAAGTTAGGGTAGACCTATGACCTAGACGACTCCTAACTGGTTAGACTGTCGACGGGAGGTATAATGTGGACTTTGACCACAAGCTAATCAGCCAGGTCAGGGAAAGATTGGTGGGAGGTTATCCGTCAAAGACGTTCCTTAATTAAATAAGCACCAATCTTTGGGCTTTCGGCCCTTAATCCCCTTTCTAGACACCGATTTGGCAGGAGTCAAATTCCAACACCTTTCCCCCTTAGGATAATCTCCTAATTGAGTCCGAGATATCCCTAGGGCCAACGTCTACTCATTTTTAGTTAGGCTTGGGTTAGTGAGTGCTTGGAATCTGATTTTTAGGCCAAGGAAGGGTGATTAAATCCCCACCTTATCTTGTTATGGGGTGGTGCCCTTAAGATCAGTTTGTGCAAGTGTACAAGATATGTAAACAAGATTCACTCAAAGCGATGTAAATCAACCAAGAGATGAGTCCTATTCTAGATGCAATGCGAACGTACCTTGCTCCAGCACTCTTCAACAGTAAAATAAATGAATTGAAAAGACACGTACCTAAAAATGCAAACATCTAATCAATTTTTTAACTTTTTCAACAAATGTTTTACTGTTTATTTATTAGCAGGCCTATGTGATGGCATATAAGAAATAAAGTTTGCATAAAACTATCATTTTGCAAAGCAAGCGGCCCTGCAAAAAGCCAGTTAGTAATGAACTCTTCTTTGCCGCGGAAACGCGGCCAAAGCCGAGCAAACGCGGTAATTCAGAGGGTACTTGGTCTCTGTTTTCTGGAACAGAGGCCAAGACCACTTATATGTTACTGCAATCTTTTTTTCCTGCTTTTCTTGCCCTATAACCTGCAACAGAGAAGAAAAATTCGTTTTAGTTCAAAAATTCAATAAAAACCAGATTTCAATAAAAACTGTTACCCTCCCGGCAACGGTGCCAAAAATTTGATTGAGCTTCTACCTGCACACAAAATACGGAATTACAGAGCTTAAAAATAAAGATGTACAAGTGCTCAATTCTACCGCGATAGTAAGTGGCTATGCGGGTCGTGATCCACAAGGAGGTTTTGCGATAGAAGCGTTCAAGGTTTTTTAATTGACATCTTTATGAAGAAAAAACGAAAGTTCTTTGTTTTAAGAAATGAAAATGAAAAAGGGTTAGGTTAAGTTAGAAAGAAAGCGATAGATGGAGAAGGTGGAGAAAATCAGAAAACGATTACGTACAAATAAATTGGAAAAGAAAGATTTGGAAGATGTGGTGTTGGTGATTTAATCTACAGAAATAAAGAAAAGAAAGAAAAATAATTACTTACCTTCTTTTACCAAAAGCTTACCTTGAATCTTTGGCGATGATGTTACCTTGAAGTGGAGGCAATCAACGCATAGCCCATAAGAGTTGAGTATTGTCTCTTCCACATTACATCATCAAGACAACTTCAAGTATGAAATGATACAGAGAGACTCACATCCATCGTCATGAGCTATCGGTGGCACTCGCAAAGGCAAGACTCTTTTGATGCTTTTAGACTCACTTGGAAGACATTGTACCAAAAGAAGAGTGAAGTAGAAAAAAGAAGAAGAAGAAAACTAAAACGAAGTACATACAAAGAGAGAATACAGATTTGATTTCATAACGATAAAGAAAAGAAAGAAACCTTACACAGGTGTCACTCTTAGCTCAAGCTTCATTCTTGTTCTTCTATGAAAGACTGATCTCCTCTGAATTACATAAATGAAAGCTAAAAATTACATAAAAAGAAAAACAAAAACCTACACTAAAAAAATGAAAAACTAGACTAAATCCTATCTCTGCATGATCCTCTGGTTTGCTCAACTAAAACCAGTATTTATAGGGAAAAACCTAAAGGAGAAGACCCAGGAAAATTGGGGGATCTCCTGGTCTGATGTATTTCCCGTATCTTCTTCTGATTTTCTTATTTTTACTTCAAAAGTTGACAAAATAGCCTTTGATTGTGCTTAATTCAGGGAGGATTCTTCTCAACCTCCTTATATGCGTAGATTTTGCCCTGATTTCTTCATCTTGATTCAGGGAGGATTCTTCTCAACTTTCTTATATGCCAAGATTTTGCCCTGATTTCTTCATCTTGATTCAGGGAGTCTTCATCTTGATTCAGGGAGGATTCTTCTCAACTTCCTTATATGCCAAGATTTGCCCTGATTTCTTCATCTTGGTTCAGGAAGGATTCTTCTCAACTTCCTTATATGCCAAGATTTTGCCCTGATTTCTTCATTTCAAATTTATTCTGAATTAATCAGAATTTGGTGGGCTTTTGGGCTTGTTTCTCTTCATCTCCTTAAGGAATGGGCCTGCAAATAAATTAAACATTTAATTAGGACAATGTAGATTTTATTCTATAATAAGTATAAAAATATGATAATAAATGTGCAACATTAGTGACCAATCACTAGTCCCTCCTTGTGGATCATGACCCGCATTGTCACTTACTATTAAGGTAGTATTGAGACTTGTACTCTTTATTCTAAGTTCTAAAATTTTGTATTCTTGTGTGCATGTTCAACCTCAATCAAAATTTGGCGCCGTTATCGGGGAGGGACGGTAAGTTATTCTCTTTTTAGATTTATATTTTTGGTTAACTTTCTTCTTTATTCTTGATGTACAGGTTTGACAACATGGAATTTTGCTCAAGTGGACATATAAGTGGTCCTGAACTCTGCTCTAGAAAGCAGAGCCTAGAAGCCCTCAGATTTGTTACATTCCTGTGGCAGTCTGAGTGAACTACTAACCTGTATTTTTTTACAGGTTGGTTGAATTGCAAAGTTTAATATTTGTACCTATTTATTTTCTTATTTGACTCTCTGTACATACATCTCTAACAACAACAATAAAAGATTGATTGTAAATGCTAAACATGATTTAGACTTTGCATTTAGGCACGTGTCTATTTCGTTACATTTTCTATTTACTGTTGAAGAGTGCTGAGCCAAGGTATGTATACATAGTTTTAGTATAAGGTTCATTCTTATATGAAATATTGCTTCAGTGTTACTTTTTTCTACATACTTGTACACTGCACTAAATTGATTTAAGGGCTTGTCCTATAAATAAGATAAGGTGGGGAAGTCTTACCCTCTCTTAACCCACAAATAATTTCCTCACTCACTAACCCAAGCCTAACTAAAACTGAGTAAACGTTGGCCCTAGGGACATCTCGGACTCAAATAGGAGACTGACCTAAGGGGAAAATTGATTTGAATTTGACTCTTGTCAAATCGGTGTTTAAGGTTGGGGATTGAGGGGTGAAACCCCGAAGGTTGGTGGTTTGGCATAATCAGACCCGTTGCTTTAAGCACGAATACCTACCACCAATCTTACCCCTACCTGGCCGATTAACTTGTGGTCAGATTCAACAATATACCCCCCGTGGACAGTCTAATCAGTTAGGAGTCATCTAGGTCTAAGGTTTACCCGAACTTAGGTTAAATTTTTTCTTTTTATTTGTTTTCTTATTTGTTTGTTTGTTTTTCTTTGTTTATATTTGACATTTCCTGTGTGATATGGCTTATAACAATAATTTTTTCAATTTTAATGGTAATTCATATTACACCCCGACCTCTTTTTCAGATAATACCAACCGGCATATCATAACTTTAACCAACCTAGTGTGCCGGATTGGTCTTATCCGAATCAATATAACCCATACCCCACAATCTTATGACCATAATTTTCAAAATAATTTCAACTCTTCATAGAGTCAATAGGGATTCACCTCCCCCGTGTCCAATTTTCAACCAACTTGTCCTCCTTATCCACCTCGTCTACAATATTTTCAAGATTCAAACTTAGTTCTACCAGTTCAAAATAGAAAACCATCAATCTTGGAAATGAGTATGCGTGAGTCCAAGCAACAATCACAAAATCTGACGGACTCACAATTTCACCACAAATTCTAAAACAAAACTTCATCTTTTCTAGTCCAATCGCAACAAAATGATGAACCAATCGACTATGAAGAGCTGCTTCAAGTCATGACTCTGGCTCAAATCACTCATAATCATGACATAGATATAATGGTTCAAACTCTCTATTCTTACCGTTTGACCATTTCTGATGTCGCTAACCATTCTGTTAGAGCCAAAGAATCATGTTGTTTTGGAAAACAAGATTCCATTTCAGTACACCCATTTGAACTTGCCCAAACTCCAAATTTTGCATTGACATTTTGGCAAGTTATCCCTTTCCTGAAATTGAACATGAGAATGAATATGATCCTGAACCTCAACTTAGTGATTCAATTCTACTTCCTGATTCAATAATGACTCCAGTGTCTTCACCTGATTTCAATCATTTTTCTGAGTCAACATTAGATCCTGTGTCAATTCATCATGAAATTAAATCGTCAATCTTTTATGATCATCATATTGAACTTGACCAATTTCATACTTTTGAAAGTCTCATTGATAAATTGGCAAGTTCTCATTTTTATGAAATTGAACTCAATGAGAAATGTGACCTAGATTCTCAAATTTATGATCCAGTTCAAATTCCTGAATCAATATTGACTCCTGTTTTGTTACCCAACTTGAGTAATATTTTAGAGTCAATTTTGATTCCCACACTTGTTATTCTTGAACTTGAATCTGTTGGCCCAAAGGTTACAATCCCGGGTTATGTGTTTTGAGATAACAAACCATATAAAAGCTATTTGGTACTAATAGCAGTTCAAGAATGAATTTCAGGTTGGTACAGGTATAGATGGCTCAAGCATGGGATATTAGGCTCTAGCTCAATCACTGCTCAACATCAAGTTTCAGAGACGCCTGCTTGTAGACTCATCTTGTAAATAGTTTTGTTAAAGATTAGTATATATGGTTGAAGCTTAAAAATACACACACATACACACACCAAAAAAACACGTTTTTCTAAAGTATGATTTTGGTTCTAAAATTTTCTAAAATATTTTTTATCAAGTTTTGAACTTATATCTAGTAGTTATGTATGTTTCCTATCTTCCAAAATCTAAACAAAAATATTTCAAAATTTTACATATCTTCAAAAAGTTTTTTCAAAAACTGTTTTGGCCAAGGTCGGTCGATCAGGCGGTCGACCGTGCCTATTACAGGCCAGAACGGTCGATCACATGTTCGATCAGAATTCTGGCAATAGGGGATGTACATGTTGTGCACGTTCCCGGTCGACCGGGCGGTCGACCGGTCCCTGTTGCGGTCGACTGGGCGGTCGATCGACTGTGAGCAGCCAACTCTTGGTTTGTTACGGTCGATCAGAGAGGGCTAACGGTCATAATTTTCAAAAGTCTGGTCGACCGTGAGTCTGCTATTTTGGCAGAAACAACTAGTTTTTGAAATCAGTTTTAAAACGTGTTTCGATTTTAAAAACGTGGTTTGCTGAATTGAGGGTCAATTTCTTCCTCTTTCATATTGGTAAAAGTTTTCTATATTTACTCTTCTTAAAACCTATATAAAGGGGTCATTAGGATAAAGGTTTTTATAACAACAATTTGAAAAGATTCAAAGTTTTGTGCTACTTGAGAAAAAGTTTTTATTTTAGTTTTTGTGCTTTTACTCTCTGAAAATCTCTTAAAGTTTTGGTTCTGAAAATCTCTCTTCTATTTTCAAATTTCACTTACAAAATCTTGAGCTTCAATCTTATATATTATTCTCTTGGGTTTTTGTAAAGAAGTATTTTCAAGAGAGAGTTTGTGGTCTTTTGATCACCCAGTGTTTATTGTAATTGTTGCTACGCTACCTCTGGACTAGAGGAGTGTGTTGGGGAGTTATGTACTGCATAGTGGTTGTAATTCCTTTGGTGAAAAGTTCTAGTGGATTGAAAATCCTTCACGGTGGTGAAGGCGGGGACGTAGAGTGGTGGCTCGAACCTCGAAACAAATCTCGTTGTTTGCAATTAATTTCTTGTCTCTCTTATCTACTTTATTTTCATCATTTATTGTTGATCTATACTCTTACAACACATTGAGCACCTCAAACTCTTATCTAGAGGAATCACGAGGAAGAAGTTCAGAATCCTTCATAGGGCATAAGGCTTCTAATCTTGCTTTGAGTGCTCATTTGCATCTTCTAAGTTTTATTTTGCATTGGATTTTGATTTGATTAGCCTTACACCTATTCACCCCCCCTCTAGGTGTAATTTCAATTCGTATCAGAGCAACGTCTCCAGTTTTTAGCTTAACATCCTTAGAGAGATCCTTATTTGATAATCATTATATAAAATTCTTCATTCATCTACTAATAAAAATGGCCGACAGTATTAGGACCCCTCCCAAGTTTGATGGCTTTAACTTTCCCATATGGAAAGTTAGGATGACCATATTTTTGCAATCCCTAGGATGCTGGATTGCAAAGGCGGTGACCAAACCCTATAGTGCACCTACCGTTGAGGAGGGCACTTGGTCCGATCTTGCCTCAAAGGAATATCAGGCTAATTTAAAGGCTCAAAATGCATTCCTTTTAGCATTGAATGAGGATGACATGACTAGGGTCATTCATTGCAAATCCGCTTATGAGATTTGGGAACACTTATTGGTCACTCATGAGGGAACATCACAAGTCAAGAGAGCTAAAATTGATCTCTTGCGTTCCCAACATGAACTTTAAAATACATGAAAATGAGTCTATTGATGAAATGATTACAAAGTTTACTAATTACTAATGGTCTTGCTTCTCTAGGTGATGAAATCAACAATGATCAAAAGGTCCGAAAGGTCATTCGCGTACTTCCACCATCTTGGGAAGTCAAAATTACGACATTGAAGGAGTTGAATGATAAAGATGAGAAGGAACTCATTGGTTCGGCAACCTAAAGACACATGAGATGGAGAAAAAGGTAAGAGAAGAAATGGCGCCACAACAGAAGAAGACTATCGCTTTCAAGTCTACTCTCGCCATCTCTGATAATGAAGAAGAAGAAGAAGATGAAGAGCTTTCTCTCCTCGTAAGAAATGTAATAAGAGCATACAACAAGAAAAAATACAACCACAGGAGACGACGACAAGGAAAGGAGGAAAGAAAATCATTTGCTTTAACTGTCGGAAACTCGGACATATCATGGCCGAATGTCCAGATTTCAGAAACAAGATGTCTTCTTCTATCAAGTAAAAGAAGCCATTTGTAAAGAAAACTCTCAAAGCCACTTGGGATTCAGAAAGTGAATCCGAAGAGGAGGTGGACACTGCAAACGTGTGTTTTATGGCAAACACACCCAAAATAAATTCTAAACCATCTTTTGATGATAGTGGAGTAACCAAAGATGAATTATTACGTGCTTTTCTAGAACTTTCAGTTAATTATGATTCTTTAAAGAAAAATTGTCAATCAATGAAAAAGGAAAATGAAGTTCTTCAAAACAAAATTAGTATTCTTTCTGAAGAAAAAGATGATTTGTCTTCCACTCTTTTATCAACACAAAAGGAGTTTGATGCATACAAGGTTTCATGTAAAGCTAAGTTTTTCAAGATTGATGAAAATGAAATTTCTACTTTAAAAACTAAAATCAACAATCTGGGAAATGTTTTAAAGGAATGTGAGTTCAACAAAGCTAAATTAGAAGACATGTTTTCAAAGAAAAATGCTTCAAAGAAACACATTCATACTTCACATGCTCACACTTCTAAAACACACACCAAGCATGTTCATACACCACATGTTCACCATGCTCATAAACCACATGTTAATCATGCACATCATGCTTTCAAGTATGGGAGATTTTATAAATGCACTCATTGTGATTGAAATGGTTATCTAACTAAATTTTGTTATGATCGTATAAATGGTACAAATAATCATGCTGGGTTCGAAGTTCTAACATAATAGGATCCAAGAAAATATGGGTACTAAAGTCAACAACTTCATTATTTGATATAGGTACACACCAAGGTTCCAAGACGTAGGGAGCGGTGGCACCTTGATAGTGGTTGCTCAAAGCACATGACATGGGATATCAACAATTTTGTAACCTTATCAAGGTACGTTGAACGTGGCATCGTCACCTTCAGAGATGATTCCAAGGGAAACATCATCGGTATAGGTAACATCAAGATTGATACATCTTCCTTAATTGAAAATGTTGGTTTAGTTGATGGTCTTAAAAATAATCTACTTAGTATTAGTCAACTATGTGATCGTGATTTCAAAGTTATTTTTGATGAATCTTCTTGTAACATTTTTGATTGTAAAACCTATGATTGTATTCTTACCGGATTTCATGAAAATAATGATTATATTATTGATATGTATAATCTAAATTGCAAATCTAAATGTTTAAATGCTTTTAAGGAGGATTCATGGTTATGGCTTAGAAGGTTAGGACATGTATCTTTTGACCATCTTTCTAGAATCAAATCTAAGGAATCGGTAAAGAGTATTCCTTACTTGAAGTTTGAGAAGGACCGCATTTGTGATGCGTGCCAACTTGAAAAATAACCCAAGTCCTCTTTCAAACCAATCAAGGATATCATGACATATAGGCCATTAGAATTGATCCGCATGGATTTGTTTGGTCCTACTAAAACTAAAAGTTTAAACGAAAAACGCTATGTTTTTGTTTTAGTTGATGATTTTTCCCGTTTTACATGGATTTTCTTTTTGGAACATAAAGATCAAGCTTTTTCGCATTTTAATATTTTTTGAAAAAGGGCTGAAAATGAAAAAGGTTTTTCGATTTTGTGCATAAGAAGTGATAGGGGTGGTAAGTTCATCAACAAATCCTTTATTACTTATTACGAAGAAAATGGAATTAAGCACAAGTTGTCATATCCTAGAACCCCACAACAAAATGGAGTCGTTGAAAGGAAGAATCGGACTTTTCAAGAAATGGTTAGGACTATGATTAGTGAATACGGGCTCCCTCAATACTTATGGGCCGAGGCCGTAAACACCGCATGCTATATATTGTACAGAATTTATTATTGTAAAAATTCTTTTAAAACTTCTTTTGAAATCTATTATTCAAAAAAACCAAATGTTTCATATTTTAGAATTTTTGGATGCAAATGTTTTATTTTGAACACCAAAGATAACTTGGATAAATTTGATGCTAAGGCTTTTGAAGCAATTTTTGTTGCCTATTCTAATAATAGCAAAGGTTATAGAGTGTTCAATAAATCATCTCTTACAATTGAAGAATCTATGCATGTTAAGTTTGAAGAATCTGATGCATTTGTTAAGAATGTTGTAGAGATTGACACTTTAGGTGAAGACATGGAGAAAGTATCCTTGAAGGACTCACACACACAAGAAAACAAGCAAAAACTTAATTGTGAAGCTCAAGAGGATGAAGTGGAACCATCTCAACCACTTCCAAAAGATTGGAGATACGCTATAAGTCATCCCAATGATCTCATCATAGGTGATGTATCAAAGGCGGTATCTACTCGCTCCAAACTCCATGATTTGTGTAGTCATTATGCTTTCATTTCTCATATTGAACCCAAAAATATCCTCGAAGCCGAGGGCGACTCGTATTGATTGCTTGCAATGCAAGAAGAGCTCAATCAATTTGAGCGTAACCAAGTTTGGCATCTCGTTCTTAGACCCCGTGATAGACCAACAATTGGTACTAAATGGATTTTTAGGAACAGTTGAATGAGTCAGGAAATGTTGTTAGGAATAAAGCTAGATTAGTGGCCTAAGGTTACACCCAAATTGAGAGAATCGATTTCGAGGAAACCTTTGCACCCGTAGCACGGCTCGAAGCTATACGTATCACACTTGCTTTTGCTTCTTATAAAAATTTCAAACTTTTTCAAATGAATGTCAAAAGCGCCTTTTTAAATGGTTTTATTGAAGAGGAAGTATATGTTGAACAACCTTCGGGGTTTGTTGATCCTATACATCCAAATTTTGTTTTTAAACTAGATAAAACTTTGTATGGTTTAAAACAAGTTCCTAGAGCTTGGTTTGAAAGACTTTCTATATTTCTTCTTTCAAATGGTTTTGTTAAAGGTAAAGTAGATACTACTTTATTCACTAAGCATGTTGATAGTGACATTCTATTGTTCAAATTTATATTGATGATATAATTTTTGGATCTACTAACGAAATACTTTGCAAAGAGTTTGAATCATGTATGCAGAATGAGTTTGAAATGTCTATGATGGGAGAGCTAAACTACTTCCTTGGACTCCAAATCAAGTAAAGGAGTGATGGTAAGTCAAGTCAAGTACAGAAAGGAACTCATAAACAAATTCGGACTTGAAAAGTCAAAGACTAGCAAAACTCCCATGGCTACCACAACCAAACTTGATAAGGATGAACAAGGTAAAAGTGTAGACATAAAACTTTATAGAAGAATGATTGGTAGTTTGTCGTATTAAATGGCTAATAGGCTGGATTTCATGTTTAGTGTATGTCTTTGTGCTAGATTCCAATCTTTCCCTAAAGAGTCCCACTTGATTGCGGTAAAACGCATTATTCGATACCTTAAGGGCAATATTGGAATGGGTCAATGATATCCGAAGACCGAATAATTTTCAATGACAAGTTTTTCAGATGCCGACTATGCAGGTTGTAGAGTGGATAGGAACAGTACTAGTTAAACATATCAGTTTCTAAGAAATTATCTTGTTTCATGGTCTTCCAAGAAACAAAATTTTGTAGCCCTCTCAACCGCCGAGGCAGAGTATGTTGCGACTGGGGCTTGTTGTGCTCAAGTCCTTTGGATGAAATATACTCTCCTTGATTATGATTTGTATTATGATCATGTTAAAATTTTTTGTGATAATACTAGTACAATTCATATGACTAAAAATGCAAATTAACATAGTAAGACTAAGCACATAGAGATTAGATATCACTTTCTTAGAGATCTTTATGAAAAATGTGATATTGATATTGATTATGTTTCTACTGAATTTCAACTTGCAGATATTTTACTAAACCACTTAATTTTAACAGATTTTCTTTTTATATGTGGTGAACTAAATGTTTGTATTATCGATTGATGAGATTTCATGATTGTTTACTAACCCTTTTTGATGTATGACAAAAAGAGGGAGAAGTATTTGTGGTTTCATGTTTGGTTTCATATTTTTTTGGTTTCATATTTTATACATGCTTATCTCATATATGTTTTGGTTTCATGTTTTGTACATGTTTATCTCATATATGTTTTTTATAGAGCATAATTTGAGGGGGAGCTTTTTGATCATACACATATTTTGCATTCTTTTCATTACACTCTTACATTTATCGTGTAATAATGATGCTAATTTTCTTGTCTTAAATATTTATTTTGCAGAAGATAATAATGAAGAGAAAGAGGATTAAATCAAATAAATACCAGTTAAAATCAGATTTAATTGGATCTATTTGGTTAGCTGAGGATAATCCCAGATCTAGTTAGAACAAATCAAGGATTGGGGCAAATGTTCAGCTGAAGATCAGAGCAAATCAGACTGGATACAGTTTAGCATTTTAATCATATCTTTTGCTACCGAATCTCAAATCTGATGATTCAAGATGATCCAGAAAGAAGATTCAAACGGCTACAACTTTTATGTTGATCCCTTTTTTGGATTTATCATCTATTAAGCAATATTCAGCACTCAATACGTCATCAAACTGCAGAACAGATTATGGATAAATCCAGTATGGAGATAAGGGGAAGATTGAAAAATTAGCCAACTCTTCCTATCTCTCCACACTCTCCCTTATCATTATTTTTCCTATAAATACTTGTACTCATTGAGAGATGAGAAAGACTAAGAGAGAGGGCTGAAAAGCTAGAGAAAGAAAGTTTTGAGAGTTGTAATGCGAGTTGGAGAGGTCAAGATGCTTTGTATTTAATGCTTATGGAATAAAATTCAGATTTCTTCTTCATAATCTTGCGGTGTTCAGTCTAAGTTTTTCTTTAATTTTCTCTTTATTTTTATTGCTATTCTTTTCTTTCATATTTTATTTCATGAAGTCATCTCTTTTCTTTTATTAACTTCTTTTGTTTTCAGCATCGCTTGGAGGAGGGAGACAACAAGGCGACGACAAGAAATAAGTTCACTAGTTCATCTACCTCTTTCTTCGTACCAATCTTTTAATTTTTTTTCCTTCTTATTTTGGATATTCAAATCTTCACAAAAAGGTTAGTATTTCCTTCTTCTTTTGCTTTCTTCATATTTTTATTTTTCTTTTGCTTTCTTCTACAAGATTTATTTATTTATTTATTTATTTAAAAAAAATAAAATTCCAACCTTCATTCAAGGGATTTCTCAACTAGAATAAGATAAGATTGAGATTTTTAATAACTAAAATTTTAAGAACAAGTCTCTGTGGATTCGATCCTATAACTTACCACTACACACTTTGCCAAAAAGATTTTAGTAAGTTTAGGTTTTATAACTTGTACGTGATTCAACAACGATGGAGTTTTTCATGAATTTCGAATCGCGAACAGTTTTTGGCGCCGTTGCCGGGGACTTGTGAATTTTTTTTGGTTTTAAAAAAAAATCAACATCTAATCTTTTTCTAGTTTAATATTAAAAAAAAATTTTAAAAAAAATTCAGAAAAAAATTTAAAAAAATTCAGATTTCTTTTTGTTAATTTTCTTTTCATCCCTAAGATTTAATTTCAAATTTTCTTTTGCAGGGATATTGCATGAACAAAAGAAGACTTGCACAACAAGAAGAAGTTTGCTTGCTTTTGACATATTACATTGCTAAAATAAAAACAAATATAAACTTGCTTGCTTCAGAGTCGCCGGAAAGGTTAGTATTTTCTAACTCTACCCACGAATCTCTTGTCAGTGGGGTTTTGGAGGTGCTTATTGATTGAATTTTGTGCTGCATTAGTGCATATTTGTATAAAAAGATCTTAAGAGCTGTCCCCCATCACATAAGGTCGGGATTTCATCACCCGTTCCTTGGCTCAAAAATCACAACCGCATATAAGTGTTTTCCCAAGCTTGAACTAATTTAAAATCAATTAGAACTCAGCCACTAGGATTTCGAGCTCATTTAAGTGGAACTATTTTGGGAAGACTCCGGTGAACACTTTCAAGCTCGCGAAAGAGGGCTTTCTTATCTAGAAAGGGTGACTTAGCCATTGCGGCGGTGCCTGGCCTGGAAGAAGGACCAAGGAACTTTCCTGTCTAAGAAAGGGTGGCTGAATTTAGTAAGTGCCCGGCCTGGGGGAAGAGCCGAATCGCTTGTTTGACAGGTTTAACCGGTAAACCCACTATCCTTCCAACCCAGTTAGGAGCTGTCTAACTAGGAGAATTCTATTCTCTTAAGATTAAAAAAAAATTGATTACCTTGAAATTAAATTCAAGATAAAAAAATACTTGATTGCAATTGATTGGTTGAGTCATCTTGTGTGTAATCTTATTTAGGATTTAGAAAATCCTTCATCAGGGCAGTACCCTGGTTCATGCGAAAGTGGGTTCGTATTAAGGGTCGATTAGAATCCATTATTGTTTCTGACCCTACTGCAACAATGGGTGACACTAATGAAACCAAACAAATGACTTTAAAGGATTACATGTATCCTACAAGGTCCACCCAACCTTCCTGTATCACCTTGCCAGCCCTTACGGCAAATTTCGAGATTAAATCTGGGATGATACAGATGCTTCCAGTCTTTCGGGGATTGACAAATGAGAACCCATATCAACACGTTAGGGAGTTTGAGGATATTTGTGGGACCATGAAGTATCATCAAATGACAGAAGAATCCCTAAAACTTAGGCTATTCCCATTTTCTCTAAAAGAAAGAGCCAAATCTTGGCTTCTTTCTCTCCAACCGGGTTCAATTTCTACTTGGGTAGGATTAGCCGAAGCCTTCTATAGGAAGTTCTATTCTAAGCAGAAAACTGCTACCATACGTCAAGCCCTCAACATCTTCCATCAACTACAAGGGGAGACGTTCTTCACATATTTTGAAAGATTCAAGGATCTTTTACTTGAGTGTCCCCATCACGGATTCGAAAAGATCCGTTTGATTCAAATTCTTTACGAAGGGTTAGACTACTCGAATAAGACCATGATTGAATCCCTTTGCAATGGAACAATCACGAGCAAAACGGCTGATGATGCATGGCAATTCTTTGAAGAGGTAGCAGAAAATACTCTAGAATGGGAGCCTGTTAGTGTTGATAATAAGCAATTTACCATCTCAACTGCCACTAACAAGGGTGGTATATATAAAGTCAACCCTAATTTTGAGAGTGATGCCAAATTGACATCAGTAGTACGAAGACTTGAAGCATTAGAATTGAGCAAGGGAGCACAATCTTCAGCTTCCGAACCATCCAAGCCAGTGGTGTCTCCCATTTGTGTCCTTTGTGACAGCAAAGACCACTCAGTAGAACAAAGCCCCGGGTTGCCAATTATCAAAGCGGAGCAAGCAAATGTACTCAATACATTTCGCAAGCCCAATCCCAATAACAACCCATTTAGTGAAACATACAATCCGGGATGGCGAAATCATCCCAACCTTTCATAGAAGTCTCCTCAAAGACAAGGTTATGGTGGATCATCATCATTTCAAGGACCATCTTCTAATAATCAATTTCTCAAGGAAATCAATTTAGCACAACACCATCTGTTCCTCCATATGTCCCTCCCAATCAAAGAAAACCATCTTTAGAGGACACTCTCCAACAATTCATGCAGAGCCAACTAATAACTAATCAAACTCAAGCCCAAATGTGTCACAATCAGGATCAAACGATAGCCAGGCTCGAGGTTCAGATAGAACAGTTAGCTGCAACTGTTAGGGAGAGAGAGAAAGGACATTTCCCTAGTCAAACTGTGCCCAACCCGAGAGGACAACCTGCTCCTCAAAATACTCCAACAGGCCAATTTGAAATTAGTTCTGATTCAAACCGTCAAGTCCAATCCATCCACACTTTAAGGTCAGGCAAGAGAGTGGACAACCAAGTCCAAGATCCACCAAACAATCCTAATACTGTAAAAGAAAAAAAGGAATCAAAGGAGTCAACAAAGAAAGATGATCAAGTTATTGTTGACAATCAAGATAAACCTTTTGTGCCCAAAGCCCCATTTCCTCAACGTCTTCAACCAACTAGGAAAAAAAAACACTGCGAGGGAATTTTGGAAGTTTTCAAAAACGTTCAAATCAATATTCCATTCTTGGATGCCATTAATCAGATACCTTCATATGCTAAATTTCTAAAAGACCTAACCACGGTCAAGAGGAAAAGTTCTGTGCCTCGTGAAGCCGCATTTGCTACACAGGCATCATGTCTCATCCGACAACCCATTGCACCCAAATATGAGGATCCAGGGAGTCCAACTATTTCTATTAGGATAGGAGATCAGGTTATGGATCGGTGTCTACTAGATTTAGGGGCAAGTGTAAACCTTTTACCCTATTCTGTGTACAAACAATTAGGTTTAGGGGAGTTACAACCCACTAACCTTACATTGCTTCTAGCAGATAGGTCAGTTAAGGCCCCCAAGGGAATTATTGAAGATGTTATTTTGAAGGTCGACGAATTCTATTTTCCTGCTGACTTTGTGGCCTTAGACACTGAACCAGTTAGAGATCCAAGCAATCACTCCCCTGTGATTTTAGGGAGACCATTCCTTGCTACTGCTGATGCTGTTATTAGATGTGGGAATGGAGTCATAACCTTATCATTTGGGAATATGACAGTTGAGCTAAACGTTTTCCATACTAGTTCCCAGCCACATGTAATGGACGATCATGAGGAGATCAACATGATTGATGTGTCAGTCAATCACACCTTTGAGGAATCTTGCTATGAAGACCCCTTGGAGAAATGCTTGGCCCATTTTGGAATGAATTTTGATATTGAGGAGTCCATAGAAGAGGTGAATGCATTGTTAGATTCTGTCCCCATCATGGACACCAACCTATGGAGACCTAAGGTAGAACTCTCACCACTGTCAACATCTGTTCCTGTTCCGTCAATCGTTGAGCCTCCCAAGTTGGAGCTCAAACCTTTACCTGACACATTGAAGTATGCTTTCCTAGGTAAGTCAAAAACCTTGCCTGTAATCATATCCTCTCATTTAGATAAAGGAACAAGAAGAAAAGTTGCTAGATGTTCTTGCGAAACATAAGGAAGCCATAGGATGGACCATAGCAGACATCAAGGGAATTAGCCCCTCTGTGGTAATGCACCAAATTCATCTTGAAAAGAATGCCAAGACCTCGAGAGAACCACAGAGACGTTTAAACCCTGTTTTGAAAGAGGTGGTGAGAGCGGAGATAATAAAATTATTAGATGCGGGTATCATTTACCCTATCTCTGACAGTCAGTGGGTTAGTCCAATACAAGTTGTACCCAAAAAGTCCGGAGTCACAGTTGTTACTAATGAGAACAATGAGTTGGTTCCAACTCGTGTTCAAACTAGTTGGCGAGTGTGCATAGACTATAGAAAACTCAACTCCATGACTAGGAAAGATCATTTTCCTCTGCCTTTCATTGACCAAATGTTAGAACGTATCGCCGGTCATGCATACTATTCCTTTCTCGATGGTTATTCAGGGTATAACCAAATCCACATAGCTCGTGAGGACCAAGAGAAAATGACATTCACATGTCCGTTTGGCACCTTTGCATATCGTCGCATGCCCTTTGGGCTATGCAATGCACCTGCTACTTTTCAGCGGTTGATTGGTAGTGAAAAGTGCATTTTTATCATTACATTTACCATCACATTTTCATATTTATTTCTATAATTCTGCACATTTACTAATATTTTATTATTTATTGTGTGCAGGCCTTGAGAAATAAAAATAAAGAAATAAAGCCTTAAAAGAAGCCCAGAAGCCCAAAAGAAGCCCATGTCCAAGCCCAATGCAAAGTTGCAATTACCAAATGTCAAAGTTGCAAGCCCATGTGCAAAATTTGCAATTATTAAAAGAAAAGGAAAGGGATGGACTTCTACTCAACCCTAGTTGCTTGCAAGACAATCCTAAAGATAAAAGGAGAAGAGTTTAAAGATAAATTCGGATTCAGACTGTACACATTTTAGTATTCAGATCATAACTTTTGCTACAGATATGCAAATTCGATGATTCAAGATGCTCCAGAAAGAAGACTGGAAGACCTATAACTCTTATGTTGATTAAACTTTTCAATTCAATCCGCAGATAAGACATATTTGGTGATCAACATGATAACAAGTTGCAGGACAGAGTTGTACTGGGACTCTACTTCTTCCAGCTCCTATAAATACCCCTGCAGAGCAACAGAGAAGAACACACAGAAAATACAGAGAAAATTCTAGGATTTCTTAGGCTAACTTGTAGTTTAAGTTAGGTTTTTCTTTTTTTAATTTTTGTAATTGAGAGTGGAGGAAGGAGTCCATGCTTGTACTGAGGTGACAGCGGTGTAAGCCTACTTTTCTTCCATTGTTAATGAAATCCACTTGAGGTTTGTTTTATTTTATGTTCTTTTATTCTTGTGTTTCTTTTGTTCTTGTTTTCTTCTATTTTCTCTCTAATATTTTGTGAACCATGAGACCCAATTGCGTTGAGACTGCCTAGCCGAAGAAGAGCCCTTGATGGCCTATGGAGATGAACAAACCTTCGTAGTTTGTCTTTTATTTTCGTAGTGTAGATTAAGAAGGTGGACGATCCTATACGCCATACTTGTACGCCTTCCAAGACAAGGTAAGTCGTTGCGAACAGATCAAAGGTAAGCAAGGTAGAAGAGGTTTGTACGTGTTATAGTTTCTTTCTTTTTAATTTAGTTTAGATCTTCATCTCTCCCACATTTATTCTTCACCTTCTCATTGTAAATATCATATACCATTGTAAATAAAAAAAAGAAAATAATTTTTAGAGAATCTTACTTAAACGCTTCTATCGCTAGTCCCTCCCTGAGGATCACGACCCGCATAGCCATTGCTACCACGGATTCGAATTGAGCACCTTGCACAACTTGTTCTAAATCTAATTCCATATTTTTGTGAGCAGGTACAAAGTTTCAATCAAAATTTTGGCGCCGTTGCCGGGGAGGGACGGTAAGTTTATCTCTAAAACAAAAATTTAATTTTTAACTAATTCTTTATTCTTTTCTGTTTGCAGGTTTGGAGAACATGAAATAGAAACAGAGCAGCATCAAGGACATACAACAACCCAGTGCCTCTGCCCTCGAAGGCAGAGCACCAGGGCCTACATATTTGCCGCAGATCTGCGGCAAAAGCCGCAATTCTGCGGCAATAGTAGTTCACTACTAATTTGGTTTTCTACAGGTTGCTGCAAATTGTAAATTCTGTTTACTGCTCTGTTTATTTTGTTCTGTGATATACCTGCTTACTGCTAATTAATTCAACAGTAAACTATTTGTTGTTAAAGATAAAAATTGATTAGACGTTTGCATATTAGGCACGTGTCTTTTCAATTCATTTATTTTTACTGTTGAAGAGTGCTGGAGCAAGGTACGTACGCATTGCATGTAGAATAGGACTCATCTCTTGGTTGATTTTTTGCTTTGAGTGAATCTTATCTATTTATCTTGTACACTTGCACTAATTCATCTTAAGGGCATAACCCATTAACAAGATAAGGTGGGGATTTCATCACCCTTCCTTAGCCCAAAAATCATATCCCAAGCACTCACTAACCCAAGCCTAACTAAAAAAGAGTAGACGTTGGCCCTAGGGATATCTCGGACTCAATAGGAGATTATCCTAAGGGGGAACAGTGCTGGAAGTTGACTCTTGCCAAATCAGTATCTAGGAAAGGGATTGAGGGCCGAAAGCCCGAAGATTAGTGGTTATTTAATTAAGGAACATCTTTGACGGAAAACCTCCCACCACTCTTGCCCTGACCTGGCTGATTAACTCGTGGTCAAAATCTGCACCCGACCTCCCGTGGACAGTCTAATCAGTTAGGAGTCGTCTAGGTCATAGGTCTACCATAACTTAGGATAGAATTTTTTTCTTTTTGTTTGTTTATTTGTTTGTTTGTTTGTGTTGGTGTGATATGGCATATAATAATAATTTTTCCAACTTTAATCCATATTACACACCTAACTATTTTTCGGATATTACCAACCTGGCATATCATAACTTTGACCAATCTAGTGTGCCGGAATGGTCTTATCCGAATAATTATAACCCATACCCCCCATCTTATGACCATGATTTTCATACTTTCAACTCGTCACAGAGTTCATGGGGTTTCGAGTCCCCCGAGTCTAATTATCAACCTAATTGTCCTTCATATCCATCTAGTCCACATTCTTTCAATGATTCATACTCAGATCCCCCCATTCAGAATAAATTACCATCTATAGGGGAAATGATAAGTATGCATGAGTCCAAGCAACAATTACCATCTATAGGAGACATGATAATGCGTGAGTCCACCAACTCACAACTCCATCATGATTACACTTCCTCTTGTCAAGCCCAATCACATTATGAAAGGATGCTTGCCGCCATGACTCAGGCTAGATTAGCTCGTGAGCGTGACATAGATTTGATGGTTCAATCCTTACGTTCTCACCGTTCGGCCATTTCTGATATCGTTGACCATTCTGTTAGAGCCGACGAACCAAGTTGCTTTGGACAACAAGATTCTAATTCAGTACCATCATGTGAACTTGCTGAAACTTCAAAATCTGATAACTTGGCAAGTTTTTCCTTTCATGAATTAGAACTTGAACATGAATATGATCATGATCTTCCACTCGATGATTCAATTTTATTTCCTGATCCAATAATGACTCCAGTGTCTCCACCTGATTTCACTTTTCCCGAGTCAACATTAGATCCTATTCTAATTCATAATGAAATTGAATCACCCATTTTAGATGATCATATTGAACTTGACCAATTGTGCAATTTTGAAAATCCTATGGATAAATTGGCAAGTTCTTTTTATTACATTGAACCCAATGAGATATGCGACCTAGATTCTCACAATCTCTTTACTTCTGAAACTGATTGTACAATTCTGACGGAAGATGTTGACCTTAGTTTTGAAGAATTGTATGGCGATGAGCTAGAATTCCTTAATATTGGAAGTAAAGAGATATTACCCATATTAGGTCACATTCCATTGTGGGAAGAAGATTGTGGACTTGAGTTTCAATTTCTTGACTTGGACTCAATTCTTGAACCTAGCCCGACTCCTGAGCCCTTACTTGATTTGAGCATCTTCCTTGAGTCGGTATTCGTTCCTGTACCTATAATGTCCAAGTCAATAATTCCATCTTTTCATACTCCATTTTGGGACAAGGAGGTTGAGACAATTAACTCTGAAATTTATTATGAAATTTGAAAATTTGATGGGGTGGAAATACTAAAAATTGATTATACATATATTTTAGTGGGTTATGTAAGGAAAGTTTCTGGTGGGTTCTACCAAATTATCTGTTATCTTGATTGGGCCGCATTTCGTGGACCAATTAGACCACCTCCGGAACCACCACCCTAAGGTAACTTCCGCCTTCCCTTATTCTGTTTCATGCATATATGCATTCATTCATACATTGAGGACAATGCATGAGATAAGTGTGGGGGTGGGCTTTACTAACATACTAACATAGGTAGAAACTAACAAAAATCTGCTAATTAAAAGAAAAATTTTAAAAAAAAATTATAAAAGGGACAATATTTTGACTTTTTTTTGAAAGAAATCTAAGTTAGTTTTAAGGATTAGGAAAATCATGATTAGGATTTCTAAAAACTTGGTCAAAATAAATAAATTGTTTAATTTTTAGGTATAGGAGAAGAAATTGAATAATTAATTAGTCTTCATTTTTACCTTAATGAAATTTGCATACCTAATACATATCTAGGATTCTAAGATGAAGACCTTTGTGCCTCATATATAAAAAAAAACAAAAAAAAAACAAAAAAAAGAGAAAAAAAATCACCAATTAAGCTGATACATGTGCCTCAAGAAGCATAAGTATTCATGCCTAAAGGTGAGTAAATAAAATAAAGTCCTTAGTTTTGGGGCCTAGTTCACTCGAATTTGAGTCCGCGGGGTGTTTTCTCACCTGGTGCCCTAAAGCCAACCGGTTTGGGAGTCATCGACTTTAAATTCGCTACATGGGTGGATTAGAAAGCCTAATAAAACTAAGAATATGAGATATGTATTAACACATCTAAGAGTCAATTAGTTAGGTATGAGGGCCTCAAGAAGCCTTCATGCTTACACGAAAGAAAATTAGATGAGTTATACATATTAAAAAAAAAGGAAGAGAAAAAAATTAAAGAGGCATGAGAGTCCAAGTCAAGGAATTTCTAGTAAAAATTCATAAGGATGCATATGATTTTTGGTAACGAAAAAGACTATACACAAAATTCAATTTTGATCCTTACTTAAAAATGAAAACAATTTACTTTATAAAGACTAAGTTTGAAGAATGAATAAAAATGATAATCCTAAAACTTATAGACTACTTAGTCTCTTAAAATATAATTCAAATATTTTTCTTTTTATGGATTTTGTGGGTGTAATCCGCTGAAAACCCTCACGAGACAACACTCGTCCTCTAGGGTAACCTAGGGGTTTAACGGCTTGTTGCACGTGCTAAGTGCAATCGTGATTCCTACGAAAGTGAGTTAGGTTAGATTAATTTTTCTTTTCTTTTTGATTTTTACTCGAGGACGAGCAAAAAGATAAGTGTGGGGGTGTGATTGGTAGTGAAAAGTGCATTTTTATCATTACATTTACCATCACATTTTCATATTTATTCCTATAATTCTGCACATTTACTAATATTTTATTATTTATTGTGTGCAGGCCTTGAGAAATAAAAATAAAGAAATAAAGCCTTAAAAGAAGCCCAGAAGCCCAAAAGATGCCCATGTCCAAGCCCAATGCAAAGTTGCAATTACCAAATGTCAAAGTTGCAAGCCCATGTGCAAAATTTGCAATTATTAAAAGGAAAGGAAAGGGATGGACTTCTACTTAACCCTACTTGCTTGCAAGACAATCCTAAAGATAAAAGGAGAAGAGTTTAAAGATAAATTCGGATTCAGACTGTACACATTTTAGTATTCAGATCATAACTTTTGCTACAGATATGCAAATTCGATGATTCAAGATGCTCCAGAAAGAAGACTGGAAGACCTACAACCCTTATGTTGATCAAACTTTCCAATTCAATCCGCAGATAAGACATATTTGGTGATCAACATGATAACAAGTTGCAGGACAGAGTTGTACTGGGACTCTACTTCTTCCAGCTCCTATAAATACCCCTGCAGAGCAACAGAGAAAAACACACAGAAAATACAGAGAAAATTCTAGGATTTCTTAGGCTAACTTGTAGTTTAGGTTAGGTTTTCTTTTTTAATTTTTGTAATTGAGAGTGGAGGAAGCTTTCATGGAGGAAGGAGTCCATGCTTGTACTGAGGTGACAGTGGTGTAAGCCTACTTTTCTTCCATTGTTAATGAAATCCACTTGAGGTTTGTTTTATTTTATGTTCTTTTATTCTTGTGTTTCTTTTGTTCTTGTTTTCTTCTATTTTCTCTCTAATGTTTTGTGAACCATGAGACCCAATTGCGTTGAGACTGCCTAGCCGAAGAAGAGCCCTTGATGGCCTATGGAGATGAACAAACCTTCGTAGTTTGTCTTTTATTTTCGTAGTGTAGATTAAGAAGGTGGACGATCCTATACGCCATACTTGTACGCCTTCCAAGACAAGGTAAGTCGTTGCGAACAGATCAAAGGTAAGCAAGGTAGAAGAGGTTTGTACGTGTTATAGTTTCTTTCTTTTTAATTTAGTTTAGATCTTCATCTCTCCCACATTTATTCTTCACCTTCTCATTGTAAATATCATATACCATTGTAAATAAAAAAAAGAAAATAATTTTTAGAGAATCTTACTTAAACGCTTCCATCGCTAGTCCCTCCCTGAGGATCACGACCCGCATAACCATTGCTACCGCGGATTCGAATTGAGCACCTTGCACAACTTGTTCTAAATCTAATTCCATATTTTTGTGTGCAGGTACAAAGTTTCAATCAGCGGTGTATGTTGAGCATCTTTTCAGATATGGTTGAGAGATTTCTCGAGGTTTTCATGGATGACTTCTCTGTCTTTGGGTCTACTTTTGATGAGGGTTTATATCATCTATCATTGGTATTGATAAGATGTAAGGAGAAGAACCTAGTTCTTAATTGGGAAAAATGCTATTTCATGGTGAAATCTGGGATTGTCTTAGGACACATTGTTTCTAATAGAGGTATAGAGGTTGATAAAGGTAAGGTAGAGCTAATCACCAAATTACCACCTCCTAGAACTGTTCGGGAGGTGCGATCTTTCCTTGGCCATGCTGGATTTTACCGCCGCTTTATCAAAGATTTTTCTAAAATCTCCAAACCTCTTTGTGATCTTCTAGCAAAGGATGCTCCTTTTGAGTTCACCCCTTCTTGTTTGGAAGCCTTTGAAAGGCTAAAGACTGAGTAAACCACGGCACCCATCATCCGACCACCTGATTGGAATCTCCCATTTGAGATGATGTGTGACGCTTCTGACTATGCTATAGGGGTTGTCCTAGGCCAACGAGTGGATAAACTTCCTCATGTCATTTGCTATGCCAGTAAGACTCTTAACGATGCCCAACTGAATTATTCTACCACTGAAAAAGAGTTGTTGGCAGTCGTTTTCGCTCTTGACAAATTTCGTCCATACCTTATAGGTTCTAAGGTCCTAATCTACACCGATCATGCAGCTTTAAAGTACCTTCTCATGAAAAAAGATGCTAAAGCCCGTTTAATCCGTTGGATCTTACTCCTACAGGAATTCGACTTACAAATTCATGATAAAAAGGGAGCTGAGAATGTTGTAGCAGATCATTTGTCTAGGATTGTGGTAGAATCTGTGTCCGACTCACTACCTGTCCTTGAGATATTTCCTGATGAGCAGTTAATGTCCGTCTCCTCTTCAATTGTTCCGTGGTATGCTGACATTGTGAATTATCTTGTCACGGAACAGATGCCCGATTCATGGACCAAACAAGAACGACTGCGTTTCTTAGCTAAGATCAAATGGTTCTTCTGGGATGAACCATACTTGTTCAAGTACTGTCCCGATCAAATCATTCGACGCTGCATTCCTGACTCAGAATTTAGGAGCATCCTTTCATTTTGCCATGACCAAGCCTGTGGAGGTCATTTTAGTGGGAAGAAAACTGCTGCAAAAATTTTGCAATGTGGTTTTTATTGGCCCACTCTATTCCGTGACGCACATGTCTATTGTCAATCATGTGATCGTTGTCAACGATTAGGGAAGATTGCACGCCGGAACGAAATGCCGTTAAACCCGATCTTAGTTGTCGAAATCTTTGATGTTTGGGGCATTGACTTCATGGGTCCCTTTCCGATATCCCATGGATACCAATATATCCTTGTAGCAGTTGACTACGTCTCTAAATGGATAGAGGCGGTAGCATGTAAAACTAATGACCACAAAGTTGTGGTAAACTTCTTGAAAGAGAATGTATTTTCTCGTTTTGGCTTTCCTCGTGCAATCATCAGCGATGGTGGAAAATATTTCTGCAATCGTACATTTGAAGCCTTAATGAGAAAATATTGCATCAATCATAGAGTAGCCACCCCTTACCACCCACAGACTAGTGGCCAAGTAGAAGTTTCCAATCGAGCCATCAAGACCATTCTAGAGAAAACTGTGAACACTACTAGAAAAGATTGGTCTCTTCGTCTGACTGATGCCTTATGGGCATATAGAACTGCATTCAAAACTCCTATTGGAATGTCTCCATATAGGTTAGTTTATGGAAAGGCTTGCCATCTTCCTGTCGAGTTAGAACATAAAGCATACTGGGCAATCAAACGCCTAAATTTTGATCTAGACAAGGCAGGAGAATCTAGGAAACTTCAACTTGATGAGCTTGAAGAGATAAGGAATGATGCATATGACTGTTCAAAACGGAACAAGGATCGTATGAAGATTATACATGATAAGATCAAACTCGGAAGGAATTTCAACCAGGACAAAAAGTCTTGCTGTACAATTCCTGTCTACATCTCTTTCCGGGAAAACTGAAATCTCGTTAGACCGGTCCATACATTGTTCATAAGGTACATTCACATGGTGCAGTTGAAGTCCACAATACCACGGATGGTACCACTTTTCAAGTAAATGGTCATCGTTTAAAATCATACCGTGAGTATCTAAGCCCTGAAGTGGAGGAAATCCTTCTGGAAAATCCTGTTTATCAGGATTGATCTCTATATATATTAGGGATCCATTTATGTATTATAGTTTTTATATTTTTTTCTCTTAACTAGACAATGATGAATGACATCCACTCGTCCTTATCAGGTACTATCTACCCTTCACATTCTTACATTTGTAGCATGCTATGCATTCATTCATACATTGAGGACAATGCATGAGATAAGTGTGGGGGAGGGTTAACATATGCTTTCTTTTAAGTTTTCCAAAAAAAAAGAAAAAAAAAGAAAAAAATAATAACAATAATAATAAAGATTAAAAATATATATATATAATTTTTTAAAAAAAAACTTTTTGAAAATAGAAATAATATTTTGACATATTTTTTTGTAAGAAATTAAGTTAATTTTAAGGAATAGGAAAATCCAAATTAGGATTTCTTATACTTGGTCAAAATAAGATTATTTGTTTGATTTTTAGAGTTAGGAAGATAATTTGTCAAAGTAATTTAGTCTTGATCTTTACCTTAATGAAGTATGCATACCTCATACACTTATACACTTAGGGTTCAAAAACAAAGATTCCTATGCCTTATAAAAAATATATATAAAAAAAAGAAAAAGAAAAAGAAAGAAATAAGCAAATCTAATTATTGATTAGTTAGGTGCTTTGGCCTAAGCAAGCCTTAGTATTTACGCGAAAGATGATTAGATAAGTTAAAAAAAAATATATCCTTTGATTAAGCTGGGTATTTGTGCCTAATAAAGCATAAGTATTCACGCCTAAAGAAGGTCCATATAATAAAATTCTTAGTTTTGTGGCCTTGTTTGCTCGAGTTCTTAAATTCTTAGGGGTGTTTTCTCACCCGGTACCCTAAGACCGTCTGGTTTGGGAGTCATCGATTAAAGGCTCATTACATGGGCAGATTAGAAAGCCTAAACTAAGGAATAATACCACCAAAATATATATATATATATATATACATATATAAATAAATAAGGCATAAGAGTTAGAGTTAATGAGCCCTTAGTCAAAATTTTCACAGTAACAAGTGCATATGACTTAAGGTAAAGTAATAGACTAGATGAGAAGTACAATTTGACTCCTTACCTTGATTGATAGCAAATTTTTGAATAGAGACTAAGTTTAGGAATGAAAAAATTCGATTTTCCTATAACTTATAGATTACTAAAATCTTACAATAATATTTCAAATATTTTTCTCTTTCAAAATGCTTTTCGAAAATACTAACTCTTTATTTCTCTTTATTTATGGATTTTGTGGGTGCAATCCGCTGAAAACCCTCACGAGACAAAACTCGTCCTCTAGGGGAAACCTAGAGGTTTAACGGCTTGTTGCACAAGCTCAGTGCAATCGCGTGACCTGCGAAAGTGGTCTAATAATCATTGGTTTAGTTTTGTTGTTTTGCTCGAGGACGAGCAAAAGATAGGTGTGGGGGTGTGATCATACACATATTTTGCATTCTTTTCATTACACTCTTACATTTATCGTGTAATAATGATGCTAATTTTCTTGTCTTAAATATTTATTTTGCAGAAGATAATAATGAAGAGAAAGAGGATTAAATCAAATAAATACCAGTTAAAATCAGATTTAACTGGATCTATTTGGTTAGATGAGGATAATCCCAGATCTAGTTAGAACAAATCAAGGATTGGGGCAAATGTTCAGCTGAAGATCAGAGCAAATCAGACTGGATACAGTTTAGCATTTTAATCATATCTTTTGCTACCGAATCTCAAATCTGATGATTCAAGATGATCCAGAAAGAAGATTCAAAGGGCTACAACTTTTATGTTGATCACTGTTTCGTATTCTATCATCTATTAAGCAATATTCAGCACTCAATACGTCATCAAACTGCAGAACAGATTCTGGATAAATCCAGTATGGAGATAAGGGGAAGATTGAAAAATTAGCCAACTCTTCCTATCTCCCCACACTCTCTCTTATCATTATTTTTCCTATAAATACTTGTACTCATTGAGAGATGAGAAAGACTAAGAGAGAGGGCTGAAAAGCTAGAGAAAGAAAGTTTTGAGCGTTGTAATGCGAGTTGGAGAGGTAAAGATGCTTTGTATTTAATGCTTATGGAATAAAATTCAGATTTCTTCTTCATAATCTTGCGGCGTTCAGTCTAAGTTTTTCTTTAATTTTCTCTTTATTTTTATTGCTATTCTTTTCTTTCATATTTTATTTCATGAAGTCATCTCTTTTCTTTTATTAACTTCTTTTGTTTTCAGCATCGCTTGGAGGAGGGAGACAATAAGGCGACGACAAGAAATAAGTTCACTAGTTCATCTACCTCTTTCTTCGTACCAATCTTTTAATTTTTTTTCCTTCTTATTTTGGGTATTCAAATCTTCACAAAAAGATTAGTATTTCCTTCTTCTTTTGCTTTCCTCATATTTTTATTTTTCTTTTGCTTTCTTCTACAAGATTTTTTTATTTATTTATTTATTTTAAAAAAAAATAAAATTCCAACCTTCATTCAAGGGATTCTCAACTAGAATAAGATAAGATTGAGATTTTTAATAACTAAAATTTTAAGAACAAGTCTCTGTGGATTCGATCCTATAACTTACCACTACACACTTTGCCAAAAAGATTTTAGTAAGTTTAGGTTTTATAACTTGTACGTGATTCAACAACGATGGAGTTTTTCATGAATTTCGAATCGCGAACACTTTTACCTCCCTCCCATATTTTATTTTATAGCTTATATATTTTGTCATCATCAAAAGGGAGAGATTATTGGCCCAAAGGTTACAATCTCCGGGTTATGTGTTTTGATGATAACAAACCATATAAAAGCTTTTTGGTACTAATAGAAGTTCAAGAATAAATTTCAGGTTGGTACAGGTATAGATGGCTCAAGCATAGGATATTAGGTTCTAGCTCAATCACTACTCAACATCAAGTTTCAGAGACGCCTGCTTGTAGACTCATCTTATAAATAGTTTTTGTTAAAGATTAGTATATATGGTTGAAGCTTAAAAATACACACACACCAAAATGCACGTTTTTCTAAAGTATAATTTTGGTTCTAAAATTTTCTAAAATATTTTTTTATTAAGTTTTGAACTTATATCTAGTAGCTCTGTATGTTTTCTATCTTCCAAAATCCAAACAAAAATATTTTAAAATTTTACATATCTTCAAAAGGTTTTTTTAAAAACTGTTTTGGCCAAGGTCGGTTGACCGGGCGGTCAACCGTGCCTATTACAGGCCTGAACGGTCGACCGCACGGTTGACCGGAGTTCTGGCAATAGGGAGTGTGCATGTTGTGCACGTTCCCGGTCGACCGGGCGATCGACCGATCCCTGTTGCGGTCGACTGAGCGATCAACCGATTGTGAGCAACCAACTCTCAGTTTATCACGGTCGACCGACCGGTCGACCGGAGAGGGCTAACGGTCATAATTTTCAAAAGTCCGTGAGTCTACTGTTTTGACAGAAACAGCTAGTTTTTTAAATCAGTTTTAAAACGTGTTTTGATTTTAAAAATGTGGTTTGCTGAATTGAGGGTTAATTTCTTTCTCTTTCATGTTGGTAAAAGTTTTCTAAGTTTACTCTTCCTAAAACCTATATAAAGGGGTCATTAGAGTTGAGTTGATTACAACAATAATTTGAAAAGATTCAAAGTTTTGTGCTTACTTGAGAAAAAGTTTTTGTTTCAGTTTCTGTGCTTTTACTCTCTAAAAATCTCTTAAAGTTTTGGTTCTAAAAATCTCTCTTCTATTTTCAAATTTCACTTACAAAATCTTGCGCTTCAATCTTATATATTATTCGCTAGGGTTTTTGTAAAGAAGTGTTTTCAAGAGAGAGTTTATGATCTTTTGATTACCCGTGCTTATTGGAATTGTTGCTACGCTACCTCTTGAGTAGGGGAGTGTGTTGGGGAGTTTTATACTCCATAGTGGTTGTAATTCCTTTGGTGGAAAGTTCTTGTGGATTAGAAATCCTTCACGGTGGTGAAAGCGGGGACGTAAAGCGGTAGCTCGAACCTCGAAACAAATCTCTTTGTTTGGGAATAATTTCTTGTCTCTCTTATCTACTTTATTTTCATTCATTTATTGTCGATCTATACTCTTATAATAAGATTGCATTGAGCACCTCAAACTCTTATCTAGAAGAATCACGAGGAAGAAGTTCAGAACCCTTCACCGGGCATACAACTTCTAATCTTGCTTTGAGTGATCGTTTGCATCATCTAAGTTTTATTTTGAATTGGATTTTGATTTGATAAGCCTTATACCTATTCACCCTCCTCTAGGTGTAATTTCAGAATCACCAATATTAAGTCACATTCCATTATTGGGAAATAAATGTGGACTTAAGTTTCAACTTCTTGATTTGGACCCACTTCCTGAACCAATCTCGACTCCAAACCTTTACTTGACTTAAGTCACTTTCTTGAGTCGGTATTAGTTCTCGTACTTCCTAAGCCCAAGTCAATCATTCCATCTTTTCACACTCCATTTTCGGACAAGGGTGTTGATAAAATTGACTCCGAAATTATTTGTGAAATTTGAAAATTATATGGGGTAAAATTCTTAATAAAAATCATTCATATATACATCATTTTAGTGGGTTATATTGGAGAGGTTTTTGGTGGGTTTCTCCGAACTCCACGCAAATTCGTTTGGGCCGCATTTCATGGACCAATCAGACCACCACCAGAACCACCACCTTAAGGTAATATTTTTCTTCCCTTTCTTCTTTTTCATGAATCTATGCATTAATTCATACATTGAGGACAGGGGGGGTTTAACATAACTTAGGTTTTCCTTTTTATTAAAAAAAAAAGAAAAATTAACATTTTCTTTACTTTTAAAAACTTTTTGAAAATAGAAATAATATTTTGACATATTTTTTGTAAGAAATTAAGTCAATTCTAAGGAATAGGAAAATCAAAATTAGGATTTCTTATACTTGGTCAAAATAAGATTATTTGTTTGATTTCTAAAGTTAGAAAGAAAATTTAGAAAAGTAATTTAGTCTTGATTTTTACCTTGATAAAATATGCATGCTTTATACACTTACACACTTAGGGTTCAAAAATAAAGATTCTTATACCTTATTTTAAAAAAAAAGAAAAAAAAGAAAAGAATATATATATATATATATATATATATATATATATATATATATATATATATATATATATATATATATATATATATATATATAATATATATACATATATCAAAAATCCTCTGATTAAGCTGGGTCTTTGTGCCTCATAAAGCATAAGTATTCACGCCTAAAAGCGGTTCATATAATAAAATTCTTAGTTTTGTGGCCTTATTTGCTCGAGTTCTTAAGTCCTTGGGGCGTTTTCTCACCCGGTGCCCTAAGACCGTTCAGTTTGGGAGTCACCGATTAAAGCTCGTTACATGGGCAAATTAGAAAGCCTAATAGAACTAAGAAATAATATCACCAAAAATAAAAAAATAAATAAAAAAGGTATAAGAGTTAGAGTTAAAGAACCCTGAGTCAAAATTTTTACGGTCACGAAGGTGCATATGACTTAGGGCAAAGTAATAGACTAGATGAGAAGTACAATTTGATTCCTTACTTTAATTGATAACAAATTTTTGAATAGCGACTAAGTTTAGGAATGAAAAATTCGCTTTTCCTACAAACTTATAGAATGCTTAATTCTTACAATAATATTTCAAATATTTTTCTCTTTCAAAATGTGTTTTCGAAAATACTAACACTTTATTTCACTTTCTTTATAGATTTTGTGGGTGTAATCCACTGAAAATCCTCACGAGACAAAACTCGTCCTCTAGGGGAAACCTAGAGGTTTAACAGTTTGTTGCACATGCTCAGTGCAATCGCGTAACCTGTGAAAGTGGTCTAATAATTTTTGATTTAGTTTTATTGTTTTACTCGAGGACGAGCAAAAGATAGGTGTGGGGGTGTGATTGCACACATTTATTGAATTATTCTTTATTATATTTTCACATTTATCATATAATAAATCTGCTAAATTTCTTATCTTAAATGTCTATTTTGCAGAAGATAATCATGAGGAGAAAGAGGATAAAATCAAATAAATATCAGTTAAATTCAGATTTAACTAGATCTATTTGGTTAGAGGAAGATGATCCCAAATCTAATTGGTTAAATTCAATTTTTGGTCAATCAAATAGTTAAATCTAAAGATCAACCGAGGATAACTCAAATACATAGTCCAAATTCAAAGGGATAAATGGATAGAGAGAAGATCAACAGATGAGATGAAGTAAATTTGACTCAGATTCTGACTGGATATATTTTAATATATGAATCATAACTTTCGTCACCGAAATTCAAATCTAATGATTCAAGATGATCTAGAAAGAAGATTTAAAGGCCTACAACTCTTAGGTTGATTACTATTTCGAATTCTGTCATGTGATAAGTTATATTCAGCAATCAACACATCAACAAGCTGCAGATCAAAACTAAATATCCACATCAAATCAAGTTCGGAGATAAGGGGAGGATTCAAATTCAGAAATATCCAGCTTCCTCTATCTTCATACTCCTCTAACCTCTACATTTCTCCTATAAATACCTGCAATCTCAAAGGCAAAGGGGAAGGACCAAGCAGAGATAGATTTTAGGCCAGTTTTTTCATTCTTTTTAGTGTAGGTTTTTATTTTCATTCTATATAATTTTTATTTCTTTGTAAGCTTAGATTAAACTGAGATTCCTTTAAGTAAGAGAGAGAGACTTATGCTGAGAGTGACACCGATGTAACCTCCTCCTTTCTTTCATCGTTTCTACAAGTAATCAAAGGTAACATCTTTATATTTTTCTTGTTTATATGTTCTTCTATTTCTACTTTTTCTCTTTTGGTTTTGATGATATTCAAGTGAATCTAGAAGCATCAGTATAGCCATGTTTGTGTGAGTGCCAACGATATTCATGATGATGTTCTCCTCCTCAAGATTCTGTATCATTTCATTCTTGTTCGTCTTGATGATGTAATGCGAATGGGGACTGAGCTCGGTCTTATGGGTTATGCGTTGATCGCCTCCGAAGCAAGGTAAAACATGCAAGGATTCTAGGTAAGTCATCAACCAGAGGAGGTAAGTATTGTTTTTAGCTTTTCTTTCTTTTTGTTTAACTTTTAGTTTAATCACCTACACCACAATCTCCCAACTCTTTCATCACTCTTTTTAATTTCTTCGTATAAATTTATTTTTCATTTTCTCCACCTTCTCAATCTTCCACTTTCTTCCTATCTTAACGATAACATATTTTTCCTTTTCTTTTAAAGAACTAAAAGAAGATCTTTAACCATACTTTGTAGCTTAAAAGAGAACTTACTAAAAAGCTTCCATCGCTAATCCCTCCTTGTGGATCACGACCCGCGTAGCCACTTGCTATTGCGATAGTATTGAGCACCTTGCACTCTTTATTCTTAAGTTCTAAAATTCTGTATTTTTGTGTGCAAGTAAAACTCAATCAAAATTTTGCCCAGAAGACGAAAACAAAGTGTTAGTCTCGGTCGACTGCCCGATCGACCGCCCAGAAGCAGTGCAAGACTAGAGAGTCCTGTCTCAAAGTCGATCGACCACCCGGTTGACCGCCAGACGAGTATCTGCTGATTTCTAAGTTTGTTTAAGATTTTATTTTGGGTCCAAAATGGACTCCAATTGATTTTATCTTTTTTTTTATTTTGAATTTAGATTTTATAATTAGAGTAGGACACTTTTGTAAGCCTATAAAAAGGCCCTTGTATTCTTTATTTTGAATACAATTTTTGATCAATAAAATTGAGTTTTTCTCTCCAAATGCTCGTGAATTCGAGTTGTTTATCTCTACTCGTGAATTCGAGTTGCTGTGCTCGTGGATTCGAGTACAAATTATACCTGAAAGTTCTTTTTCGGATTCGTTGGCGCTAGAACGAGATCTAGTTAACGTTGTTCGCTTCCCCGCTTTTTGTCAAGTAGTATCAGAGCTTCGGCAAACTTTCTGACAATGACAGGAGACGACTCCAATGATTGTAGGAGACGACGATGAATTACAAAGCCTTCCACAAGGGTGGGCACAGTTGAAGGGAGGTTCAATGCTCTTCAATCAACTATGAACTATATGGTCCACGAAATTAGGAAGTTGTCCCTCAAGATTGACGATTGAGGTCAAGCTATTGGTACATACCAAAACGGACGGGATCATTCATCAGGTAATCTTCACCCACAATCACCCCCACATCCACCTCTACAACATCATCCACTACCATAACAACCACCACCATATCATCCTCTACAACATCAACTTCCACCATACCAACCACCGCCAAATCAACATCCACCACATCAACTGCCACCAAGACATCCTCTATAAAATTTTCTATACGAAGATCTTTACAAGAAGAAAGAATTAAACAACTCCCTCTATCAAGGAGATGGCTTCTAGGATGAAGCTTATGATGGAAAGCTGGCTTACAGGTGTAGACAGTCTAAAAATCACTGAAGACAAGTCGTCAGATAACAGAGTCTATACATCAGATGCAAGGATGATCAGAGCCATTAATGCAGGGACAAGAAGCAGAGTTTGAAGTCCGTGTTGAAATTACACCTAGAGGGGTGGTGAATAGGTGTAAGGCTAATCAATTCAAAATCCAATGAAAAATGAAAATGATATGATGCAAACGATCACTCAAAGTAAGATTAGAAGCCGTATACCCCGTGAAGGGCTCTGAACTTCTTCCTCGCGATTCCTCTAAATAAGAGTTTGAGGTACGCAATGCAATCTTGTTATAAGATATAGATCGACAATATAAGAATGAATGAATAGAAAGTAGAAGGCACAAGTAAACCAATCGCAAACACAGAGATTTGTTTCGAGGTTCGAGCACCCAGCTCTATGTCCCCGCCTTCACCCAGAAGGATTTCCAATCCACTAAAATATCCACAAAGGATTACAATCACTATGGAGTAACCAACTCCTCAATCACACTCCTCTAGTCCAGAGGTAGCGTAACAACAATTACAATAAGTACTGGATGATTAAAAGACCACAAACTCTTTCTTGAAAAACTTTCTTTACAAAAATCCTAGAGAATAATATATAAGATTGAAGCTCAAGGTTTTGTAACTGATATAAAAACAGAAGAGAGATTTTAAGAACCAAAAACTTTCAGAAAATGTTTGAAAATAATAGCCCAAAACTTAAACAAAAGCTCTTTCTCAAGAAAACTCAAAACTTTTGATCTTTAAATTTATTGTTCTGAAAACCTCTATCCTAATGACCCCTTTATATAGGATTTAGGAAGAGTAAACATAGAAAACTTTTACCTGAATAAAAGAGAAAGAAATTAACCCTTTAATACAGCTAACCATGTTTTTTTAAACTTAAACACGTTTTAAAAACATGTTAAAAATCATCCTCCAGAAAATTAGTCATTACTGTCAATCTGGCAGATTGGTCAACTTTGAGCACATTTTTCAGGCTGCGAACGTCTGAATTCAGAATTAGGTAAGAATAATTTGTAAATCTTTAAGTCTTCTTTTTATTGAAACTAGAATCAGCTCAATATCATTTTGGATTAGAAAGTTATCAATAAAACACTGACAGGTGTCAAATCAGAAACTGTAAGCTGTTCTCAGAACAAGAATAGAGTTTAACCAAATATTTGACATCTTTAACATATGAATCTGAAAATGATTATTGAATAAGAAATTTAAATCTGAAAGTTATCTTTGAACTGCAAGTTAAATCATGTTATTTGAATATAAGAATAAAACGTTATAACATGAAATGTAAAAGGGTATCAAGCAGATCAGCAAAACTAACACTGGTTCAAATCTAAAACCCGATATATGTACTTGAAATCCAAAGCCGGTTAAGCCAAAAACCAAACGTATTGAATTTGTATGTGTGTATTTGAGCTTCAAACGTATATACTATTCTTTAACAAAATAAAGTATATGAGTCTACAAGCAGGAGTCTCTGATAGTTGATGTTGAGCAATGTTTAGACCCTAATATCCCATGCTTGAGAACTCTTGAGCCATCAATACATGTATCAATCTAAAATTCATTCTTAAACTTCTATTAGTACCAAATATCTTTTATATGGTTTGTTAGCATCAAAACACATAACCGGGGATTGTAACCTTTGGGCCGACAATCTCCCCTTTTTGATGATGATAAAACATATAAGCTGTAAAACAAGATATATGAGGGAGGTAAAAGCTCCCCTCAAATGATGCTCTATTTTATCAAGTATAAAACATGAAAACATATACATATATGAACATGTACAAAACATGAAACCTACATATATGAGATAAACATGTATAAAACATGAAAATGAAACCAAAACATGAAACCACCAATACTTCTCCCCCTTTTGTCATACTTCAAAAAGGGTTAGGAAACAACCAATAAATAATATATGCATAAACAAGATATAAACATGCATATATGCATATATAAACTCAAATATCTCTTTCCCTTTTTGTCAATTCATCAACAAAGGGGTTATGGAAAAAAACAATTAATTGTCATATCATTAAATCTTAATGACCAAAACTTAAGTTTTTTTATATCAATTTAAAATTTTTGATAAACATATTGTTACCAATTGAAAAATATTGATACCAATTAAAGGTAAAAACCAAATTTTTAGAGAAACACTAAAATCATTTTGCAATAAGGATACCAAATAGAGAATAATACCAATTTAAGATCATTGATACTAATATTGAAAATGTTAGCATATATCAAACCAAAGTATTTTACATTATAAATGGTGGGACTAAGATACCAATTTGAAATGAACACTGATACAAATTGAAAATACAACCAATACCAATTTTACATAAAACCAATTTAAAAATAAGAATTTTCTCCCCCTTTATGAAATACTAAAAGAAACAATGCATAAGCTTGTAATAGATACTAATTTAAAATAATTGACATGATGAAGTAAATCAAGCTTAGCAAACATAATTTGTGCTTTTTAAAAAAAATTGTAAAGACATATGAAACAAGCACAATCAAATCATATATATGTATTTATGGATATACCAATTGAAATATGAGGCATACATATATAGAAAATACATATGAGTATGCAAACATATGAAATATCAATTTTGATACCAATAAAAATACAATAAGGATCAAGTGTATAACTCATACGTACCACCCTTATCATGCACAAGTTTAAAAGATATTCAAGAAGGGTATACAAGGCATGGTCGCCCATCTAACCGCCCTTAAAAGGTAGGGGTTTTCAAAAAAATATGATTTGAGAATAAATAGGTATAGTTTGAAAACTCTACCAATCAAATATTAAACTAGTTTTAAAGATAGTTTTAAAAAAAACTAGTATGAAATCCTTCAAAATATGAAACTAAATCATATATACCATGAAGACATGAAAATCACATAATAATTGACACTCAAAGTCTATAAATCTCATGAAACAAAAATCATGAGTAAATAAGAATAATGTGAGTGTAAGAATCATGTAATCACAAAATCATGGGAATAGGCAATTAAGCTCAATATGAAATTCCTTTATAAACTTGAAAACATGAATCTTTAATTTTTACCAAAATAATTTCAACTTCAAGACATATGTATGTTTTGTCTAAATCTAAAGGTATACATACACATCCCTAAATACAAATGAGTCCATAATAAAAATTTGCATGAAACGCAAATGACTCAAGGGTATACATGTATATCTTAAAGTTTTAGACAAATTAACATATACATGAAGTAAAACATATCAAAACATGTACAAAAAAGTAATACAAGTTTGAAATACACTAATCATCAAAATTAGGCTATACTAGTACATCTAATAGGTACAAATGAGCATTTAAGCATAACCATATAAGAATCAATTGTGGCTCATTAGTTGTACAAGTATATACATAAATTTTAATGAAGGTTACATTTAAACATGTAATCAAAACATGAATCATAAAACAAAATATAAATTAATATGATCATTTGGCTAAATGTACAAGTCTTAGAGTAAGGATATATACAATAGTTAAAATAAAGTGAGAACACAAAATATGGATTCATATGGACATGGGTGTATCTCAATTACTATACGTGTATGTCACAAGTCTAATTAACATGGCATTTAACATAATAATCATTAAAATATGACATGCTAATAATTACTAATATGAAAGCATGTAAACTAAATGAGGAGTTAGAGATCATTACCAAACCAAGAGGGCATATCTCTATATCTCCAAACCATTGTGGTCCTCCCACCAAACTCCCCTTGAAAGTGATGCATCCAAAAGTGTCACCGTTTAGCTCGGAACGCATTCATTTTAAGGCACCAACAACTCTCACATCATGTGAGAGCCCACACCTACATCAAATAGACTAGAAGTGGATTTTGGTACCCATATTTTCTTGGGTCCTAATACGTTAGTGTTTCGAACTAAAACATGATTATTCATACTATTTATATGATCATAATAAAATTTGGCTAAATGACCATTCCGGCCACAATAAGTACATTTATAAATTCTTCCATATTTGAAAGCATAATGAGCATGTGATTTATGAACATGTGATTTATGAGCATGGGGTGTTTTAGCATGATTGACATGTGATGTGTTGGCATGATGAACATGTAGAGTTTTAGCATAAGATGGTTTATCATGTTAACATGTGAAGTGTGCATGTGTTTCTTTGAAAACATTTCTTCTAATTTAGTATGTTAAATGCACATTCTTTTAAAATATTTCCCAAATCATTTATTCTAGTTTTTAACATAGAAATCTCATTTTCATCAATTTTAGGATATTTAGCTTTGCATGTAACTCTATAGGCATCAAATCTCTTTGTGTTGAAATAATAGTGGAAGATAATTCATCCATTTCTTTTGATGAAATAGCAATTTGGTTTTTAAGCATTTCATTTTCCTTTTTTAATATTAAACAATCTTCCTTCTTAGAATAAAAACTTTCTGAAAGTTCAATGAAAGCTTATAATAGCACTTCTTGCTGATCTCAATATCATCATAAGATGGTCTGGGAGTTACCTTAAGTGTGTTTGCCATGAAAACACATATTAGCCGTGTCAACTTCATCTTCGGATTCACTTTTTGAATCCCAAGTGGCTTTGAACGCCTTCTTTACATAAGGCTTCTTTTGCTTCATGGAGGAAGATATCTTGTTCTTGAAATCTGGACAATCGGCCATGATGTGTCCAGGTTTCTGACAGTTGTAGTTGTGATCTTCTTCTCCTCCTTCCCTTTCCATCACCTTCTATGGTTAAGCTTATCCTTGTGGTACATTCTTTCTACATTTCTCATAAGAAGAGATAGCTCTTCATCATCTTCTTCATCTTCTTCATCATCGTAGATGGTGGAGATAGACTTGAAAGCAATAGACTTTTTCTTTTGAGGTGCCGCTTCTTCACTAGCCTTTTTCTCCATCTCATGAGTCTTTAGGTTACCAATAAGACTTATGAGCTCCATCTCGTCTTTTTCGTTCAATTCCTTCAAGGTGGTAACTTTGATTTCCCATGATGAAGGAAGAGCACGAATCACCTTACGCACCTTTGGTCGTTGTTGATTTCATTACCTAGAGAAGCAAGAGAATTTATGATTTTAGTAAACTTAGTAATCATATCATCAATAGATTCATTTTCTTGCATTCTAAAACGTTCATATTGGGAACACAAGAGATCAATTTTAACTCTCTTGACTTGTGATGTTCCCTCATGAGTGCCAATAAGTGTTGCCAAATCTCATAGGCGGACTTGCAATGGATAACCCGTGTTAAGTTATCCTCATTTAATGCTAAAAGTAAGGCATTTTGAGCCTTTGAATTTGCATCAACTTCCTTGGAGGTAAGATCGGACTAAGTGTCCTCCTCACCTACGGGTTCACTATAAGGCTTGGTCAAACACTTAGCAACTCAGCTACCTAGAGATTGCAAAAATATGTTCATCCTAACTTTCCATATGGGAAAGTTGAGTCCATCAAATTTGGGTGGGGTCTTAATGTTATCGGCCATTTTTACTAGTGTATGAATAAAGATATGAAAATAGTGATTAGCAACTTATAGGATCTCTCTAAGGATGTAAAGCCAAAAACTAGAGTTTTACCTCTGATACCAATTGAAAGTACATCTAGAGGGGGGAGAATAGGTGTATGGCTAATCAATTCAAAATCCAATGCAAAATAAAAAGATATGATGCAAACGATCACTCAAAGCAAGATTAGAAGCCGTATACCCCATGAAGGGCTCTGAACTTCTTCCTCGTGATTCCTTTAAATAAGAGTTTGAGGTACGCAATGCAATCTTGTTGTAAGAGTATAGATTGACAATATAAGAATGAATGAATAGAAAGTAGAAGGCACAAGTAAACCAATCACAAACACAAAGATTTGTTTCGAGGTTCGAGCACCCAGCTCTACGTCCCCGCCTTTACCCAGAAGATTTTTCGATCCACTAAAATATCCACAAAGGATTACAATCCTCAATCACACTTCTCTAGTCCAGAGGTAGCATAGCAACACTTACAATAAGTACTGGATGATCAAAAGACCACAAACTCTTTCTTCAAAAACTTTTTACAAAAACCCTAGAGAATAATATATAAGATTGAAGCTCAAGGTTTTGTAAGTGATATAAAAACAGAAGAGAGATTTTAAGAACCAAAAATTTCAGAAACTTTTGAAAATAATAGCCCAAAACTTAAACAAAAGCTCTTTCTCAAGAAAACTCAAAACTTTTGATCTTTGAATTTGTTGTTGTGAAAACCTCTACCTTAATGACCCCTTTATATAGGATTTAGAAAGAGTAAACATAGAAAACTTTTACCTTAATAAAAGAGGAAGAAATTGACCCTCTAATACAGCTAACCACATTTTTTTTAAACTTGAATACGTTTTAAAAATATTTAAAAATCAGCCTCCAGAAAATTAGCCATTACTGCCACTCTGGCAGATTGATCAACTTTGAGCACATTTTTCAGGCTGCAAACGTCTGAATTCAGAATTAGGTATATTAGGTATAATTTGTAAATTTTTAAGTCTTCCTTATAATGTAACTGGAATCAACTCAATATCATTTTGGATTAGAAAGTTATCAATAAAACACTGACAGATGTCAAATTAGAAACTGTAAGCTGTTTTCAGAATAAGAACAGAGTTCAACTAAATATTTGACATCTTTAACATTTGAATCTAAAAATGATTATTGAATTAGAAATTTAGATCTAAAAGTTATCTTTGAAATGCAAGTTAAATCATGTTATTTGAATATAAAAATAAAAAGTTATGATAATAAATGTAAAAGGGTGTCAAGCAGATCAACAGAACTAAAACTGGTTCAAATTCAAAACCCGATATATGTACTTGAAATTCAAAACCGGTTAAACCAAAAACCAAGCGTATTGAATTTGTGTGTGTGTATTTGAGCTTCAAACGTATATACTATTCTTTAACAAAATAAACTATATGAGTCCACAAGCAAGAGTCTCTGATAGCTAATATTGAGCAACGTTTGAGCTAGACCCTAATATCCCATGCTTGAAAACTCTTGAGCCATCAATATCTGTATCAACCTGAAATTCATTCTTGAACTTCTATTAGTACCAAATAGCTTTTATATGGTTTGTTATCATCAAAACACATAACCCGGGGATTGTAACCTTTGGCCAACACGTGTCTCAAACATCACTACAGTGCCAAGACGCAGGGCTCGAGGCCCGCGTCTCAACATCATTGCAGTACCAAAACACAGAGCTTGACGCCTGCATTTTAACACCACAGCAGTGCCCAAACGTGGAGCTCGAGGCTCACATCCAACATCATCTCAATGGTTAAATACAGAGCTCAAGCCCGCATTTCAACCGCAAGTGAGCCATGCGTCTCAGTTATAACTACCCCCATTACTGGGTCAAGTACTGTCCACGCAATGAGGAGAGTTAATCCCCACTATGGAGGGTTTTTAGGGGACTGTTTTACCCCTAGAACCTGTATAAATAGCTAAATCTGCTATTGAAAAGGGGTCAGAAAAAAATTCAATTGAGGATTATTAGCTTTACTAAGAGTTTAACTCTTCTTCAAACTTGCTAGTTCAAATTTTTGCCTAAGTCTCTTTGAGATTTCATTGAATAGGAGTGGTGCTACTCCATCAGTGATCCAAGGAGAAATGTTCCAGAGAATCTTGACGTTCACCTGGTTAATGAAAAATAAGATTCACTTTCCACCGCTACGCAAAGAACCTCGTACTAAATAAAGAGGAGATTTGAGCTTGAGTGTCTGATTGGTCACTAATGTTGCACATTTATTATCATATTTCCATACTTATTATAGAATAAAATCTGCTTTGCCCGAATTAAATGTTTAATTTATTTGCAGGCCCATTCCTTAAGGAGATGAAGAGAAACAAGCCCAAAAGCCCACCAAATTCTGATTAATTCAGAATAAATTTGAAATGAAGAAATCAGGGCAAAATCTTGGCATATAAGGAAGGTTTAGAAGAATCCTCCCTGAATCAAGATGAAGAAATCAGGGCAAAATCTTGGTATATAAGGAAGGTTGAGAAGAATCCTCCCTGAATCAAGCACAATCAAAGGCTGTTTTGTCAACTTTTGAAGAAAAAAATAAGAAAATCAGAAGAAGATACGGGAAATACATCAGACCAGGAGATTCCCCCAATCTTCCTGGGATCTTCTCCTTTAGGTTTTTTGCCTATAAATACTGGTTTTAGCTGAGTAAGGGGGAAGGCAGATTAGGATTTAGCCTAGTTTTTCATTTCTTAGTTTAGGTTTTTGCTTTTCTTTTTCATGTAATTTAGTTTTCATTTATGTAATTTTGAGGAGATCAACTTTCATCGAAGAACAAGACTGAAGCTTGAGCTAAAAGTGACAATTAGTGTAAGGTTTTATTTCTTTTCTTCGATTGTTATGAAATCAAATCAATGCTATTTCCTTGTATGTTCTTTTTAGTTCTCTTCTTCTTTTCTATTTTACCTTTCTTTTTGGTACAACTGTCTTCCAAGTGAGTCTAAAAGCATCGAAAGAGCCTTGCCTTTGCGAGTGCCACCGATAGCTCATGACGATGGAATTGTGAGTCTCTCTGTATCATTTCATGCTTGCGTATCTTGATGATGTAATGTGGAAGAGACTAACACTCGACTCTTATGGGCTATGCGCTAACTGCCTGCAATTCAAGGTAACATTGAAGCTAAGAATTCAAGGTAAGCTTTTGGAGAAAAGAAGGTAAATATTTGTTTTCTTTTCTTTTTCATTTCTGTAAATTAAATCACTACATCTTCCAACTCTATCATCTCCACTTCATTGTACTTAGTCGCTTTTCATCGTTTTCTGTCTTCATCTTCCATTTTCTTTTAACTTTAAGATAACTTTCTTTTCATTTTCATAACTAAAAACAGAGAAGAACCTTCATTTTATTTTCTTAAAAGATTTCAGTAAAGAACTGTAACGCTTCCATCGCAAACCCTCCTTGTGGATCACGACCCGCATAGCCACTTGCTATAGCGAAAGAATTGAGCACTTGCACATCTTCTTTCTTAAGTTCTATAATCTCGTATTTTGTGTGCAGGTTTAGCATCAATCAAATTTTGGCGCTGTTGCCGGGGAGGGTAAAACGGTTTTTATTGAAATCTGAATTTTTCTTGAAAATTTTTTAGAACTAAACGAATTTTCTTCTCTGTTGCAGGTTACAGGGCAAGCAAAGCAGGAAAATAAGTTTGCAGTGACATACAAGTGGTATTGGGCCTCTGCTCTAGAAAGCAGAGACCCATTGCCCTCTGAATTGCCGCGTTTCCACGGCAAAAGCCGCGGATCCGCGGCAATAAAGAGCTAACTACTAACAGGTTTTGCAGGGCTGCTAGCTTTGCAAATTCTAGTTTGCTGCAATTATTTATTTCTTATATGCCATCACAAAAACCTGCTAATAATCAACAGTAAAATATTTGTTGAAAAGATAAAAAATTGATTAGACATTTGCATTTTAGGCACGTGTCTTTTTAATTCCTTTATTTTTTACTGTTGAAGAGTGCTGGAGCAAGGTACGTATGCATTGCATTTAGCATAGGACTCACTTCTTGATTGTTTATATCGCTTTGAGTGAATCTTACATATCTTGTACACTTGCACAAAATTATTTTAAGGGCACTAACCCATAACAAGATAAGGTGGGGATTTAATCACCTTCCTTAGCCCAAAAATCAGATTCCAAGCACTCACTAACTCAAGCTAACTAAAATTGAGTAGACGTTGGCCCTAGGGACATCTCAGACTCAATTAGGAGATTATCCTAAGGGGAAAAATGTTAGAATCTGACTCCTGCAAAATCAGTGTCTAGGAAAGGGATTGAGGGCCGAAAGCCCGAAGGTTGGTGGTTATTTAATTAAGGAACGTCTTTGACGGAAAACCTCCCACCAACCTTGTCCTGACCTGGCTGATTAGCTTGTGGTCAAAGTCTACATTAGACCTCCCGTGGACAGTCTAATCAGTTAGGAGTCGTCTAGGTCATAGGTCTACCCTAACTTGTTAGAATTTTTTTCTTTTATTTGTTTGCTTATTTGTTTGTTTTCTTTGTTTATATTCTATGTGTGATATGGACTATAATAATAATTTTTTCAACTACAATAATAATCCATATTACACACCGACTTCATTTTCGGGTATTACCAACCCGGCATATCATAACTTTGACCAACCTAGTGTGCCGGATTGGTCTTATCCGAATCAATATGACCCATACCCCCCATCTAATAACTATAATTTCCATAATGATTTCAATTCTTCACCGAGTCAGTGGGGATTCACCTCCCCGAGCATAATTTCCAACCACCTTGCCCTCCTTCTCCACCCAGTCCACATTATGTTCAAGATTCATACTCAGTTCCACCCGTCCAAAATAAGAAACCATCAATTATGGAAATGAGTATGCGTGAGTCCAAACACAAATCCCAAATCTGATGGACTCACAATTTCACTACCACTTCCAAGACAATTCTTCATCTTTTCATCAAAACAATGAACCTATCGACTATGAAAAGATGCTTGAAGCCATGACTCAGGCTCAAAACACTCATAATCGTGACATAGATATGATGGTCGAATCTCTACGTTCCCACCGTCCTGATGTCACTAATGATTGGTCACTAATGTTGCACATTTATTATCATATTTCCATACTTATTATAGAATAAATCTGCTTTGTCCTAATTAAATGTTTAATTTATTTGCAGGCCCATTCCTTAAGGAGATGAAGAGAAACAAGCCCAAAAGCCCACCAAATTCTGATTAATTCAGAATAAATTTGAAATGAAGAAATCAGGGCAAAATCTTGGCATATAAGGAAGGTTTAGAAGAATCCTCCCTGAATCAAGATGAAGAAATCAGGGCAAAATCTTGGCATATAAGGAAGGTTGAGAAGAATCCTCCCTGTGGTCAAAAATCTTGGTATATAAGGAAGGTTGAGAAGATCCTCCCTGAATCAAGGAAAAATCTTGGCATATAAGGAAGGTTGAGAAGAATCCTCCCTGAATCAAGCACAATCAAAGGCTGTTTTGTCAACTTTTGAAGAAAAAAACAAGAAAATCAGAAGAAGATACGGGAAATACATCAGACCAGGAGATTCCCCCAATCTTCCTGGGATCTTCTCTTTTAGGTTTTTTGCCTATAAATACTGGGTTTTAGCTGAGCAAGGAGGACCAGGCGGAGATAGGATTTAGACTAGTTTTTCATTTTGTAGTTTAGGTTTTTCTTTTCTTTTTATGTAATTGTATGTAAGCTTAGGTTAGATGAAGATTCATGTAAGTAAGAGATGAAGGCCTATGTTGAGAGTGACACTGATGTACCCTTCTCCTTTCTTCCATCGTTTCAAGCAATAAAAGGTAATATTTTTATGTTCTTCTTTACTTTCATTTTCTTTTCCCTCTTTCTACTTTACCTCCTTTGTTTTTGATGAGTTTGCAAGTGAAGCCAGAAGCATTAGTATAACGATGTTGTGTGAGTGCCAACGATAGTTCATGAAGACTTCTCCTCCTCAAGATCCGTATCACTTCATTCTTGTAAGGCTTGATGATATAATGCGAACAGGGACTGAGCTCAATCTTATGATCTATGCGTTGAACGCCTCCAAAGCAAGGTAGAACATGCAAAGGTTTCCAAGTAAGTCATCAATCAAACTAGGTAAGTATTACTTCATCTTCTTTCTTTTCGTTTATTTCTGTAAATTAAACCACCAACACTCATCTTCCAAATCTTTCATCATTTCTTTTCCAACTCATTTGTACATAGTCGCTTTTTGATTCTCCACCTTCTTCATCTATCGCTTTCTTTCTAACTTTAATATAACTTTCTTTTTCATTTTCATTTCTTTAAACAAAGAAGAATTTTCGTTTATCTTCATTAAGAATTTCAATAAAGAAATGTAAACACTTCTATCGCAAAACCCTCCTTGTGGATCACGACCCGCATAGCCACTTGCTATAGCGGTAAGAATTGAGCACTTGCACATCTTTATTCTAAATCTAAAATTCTGTATTTTTGTGCAGGTTTTACCTCAATCAAATTTTGGCGCCGTTGCCGGGGAGGGTAACGTTTTTATTGAAATCTATTTTTTATTGAAAATTTTTTAGAACTAAAATAAACTTTCTTCTCTGTTGCAGGTTAAGGGCAAGCAAATCAGGAAAAGAAGATTGCAGTGATATATAAGTGGTATTGGGCCTCTGCTCTAGAAAGCAGAGACCAAGTACCCTCTGAATTGCCGCGTTTTCTCGGCTTTAGCCGCGTTTCCGCGGCAAGGAAGAGTTCACTACAAATTGGTTTTTGCAGGGCTGCTTGCTTTGCAAAATTCTAGTTTTCTGCAACTTTATTTGTTATATGCAATCACATAAGCCTGCTAATAATCAACAGTAAAACATTTGTTGAAAAGATAAAAATTGATTAGACGTTTGCATTTTAGGCACGTGTCTTTTCAATTCATTTATTTTTACTGTTGAAGAGTGCTGGAGCAAGGTACGTACGCATTGCATCTAGAATAGGACTATCTCTTGGTTGATTTACATCGCTTTGAGTGAATCTTATTTACATATCTTGTACACTTGCACAAACTTATCTTAAGGGCACTAACCCATAACAAGATAAGGTGGGGATTTAATCACCCTTCCTTAGCCCAAAAATCAGATTCCAAGCACTCACTAACTCAAGCCTAACTAAAAATGAGTAGACGTTGGCCCTAGGGACATCTCGGACTCAATTAGGAGATCATCCTAAGGGAAAAAGTTTGGAATTTGACTCTTACAAAATCAGTGTCTAGGAAAGGGATTAAGGGCCGAAAGCCGAAGGTTGGTGGTTATTTAATTAAGGAACGTCTTTGACGGAAAACCTCCCACCACCTTGCCCTGACCTGGCTGATTAGCTTGTGGTCAAAGTCTGCATTGGACCTCCCGTGGACAGTCTAACCAGTTAGGAGTCGTCTAGGTCATAGGTCTACCCTAACTTAGATTAGAATTTTTTTCTTTTTCTTTGTTTATTTGTTGTTTTTCTTTCTTTTTGTTTGTATTCCATTGTGTGATATGGCCTATAATAACAATTTTTCCAATTTCAATAATAATCTATATTACATATCAAACTCTTTTTTGATATTACCAACCCGGCATATCATGACTTTAACCAACCTAGTGTGCCGGATTGGTCTTATCCGAATCAATATAACCCATGTCCCCCATCGTATGACTATAATTTCCATAACAATTTCAACTCTTCACAGAGTCAGTGGGGATTCACCTACCCCGAGCATAATTTTCAACCAACTTGTCCCCCTTATCCACCTAGTCCACAATATCCCCAAGAGTCATACTCAGTTCCACCAGTCCAAAATAGAAAACCATCAATTTTGGAAAGGAGTATGCGTGAGTCCAAACAACAATCACAAATCTGATAGACTCACAATTTCACTACCACTTCCAAGACAACACTTCTGTTGGCCCAAAGGCTATCACCTAGTTTTGATGATGATCAACTCATGAAGTTATGATTACTAATGATCTTGTGTTTAATTAGTGACAGATTCATTATCAAGATCTTAGTAGTTGTGGAGCTTCAACAAAGGATTTAAAGACAAGTTGGAAGCTAGCACCGGTTGATTCACGAGCCTATGCATCAAGAACACATCTAGAGATGAGCTCGGTGGATTGCATTTGGACCAAGTCAAGAAGATGAAAGCCTTCAAGTGAGACTTCAAGAAGATGAAGACTTGTGTCTAGGTATAAGATTTTGTTTTGTTTTTAGTTAAAATGTAAAGGATAGATAGTTGGTGGATTGCTCAAGTCTATATCACACACACACTCTTGATAGAATTGCTTTCATAAAAGAATTTTTATTTATATGTTTAGAAAAGAATTTTTTATTTAGAAAAGATTTTTCTTTGTGACAAAATATATATACTTTGGTTTTTGGTATTTTTATCATACATATCTTTCAACCAAAACCAAGTTCAGAGCTTTATGATAAAAAAAACATAAATATTTCATTATGATTGTGTAGTGGATCATATCCATACACACTATGCTTTAATAAGTTCAAAATATCTTGTTTTTGTATTTTGTGAAGTTATGGAAAAAACAAGTTTTAGAAAAACATGTTTTTAGAAAAACAGTTTTTATTTTGATTGAAACTATTTTTTAGATTTACTGAGAATTTATGGGATTTTATTAAGTTAAAAGACCTTTTTCCAAATCCCTTAACTGTGCAGTCTGAGGACTGACTGACAGGCCAAATCGGTCGACGGGCGGTCGACCGCAGCTAGGTCGGGTCGACCGTACGGTCGATCGACGTGCACAGCCTTGTGCACGTTGTCAGCACAGTGGTCCGGTCGACCGTACGGTCGACCGCTGCAGAGAGTTCTGCTCTCTGGATTTCTGGGTCGACCGGGCGGTCGACCGGAGGCTTCACGGTCGGAAAAATGACCGTTGGCCAGTCGACCGGCCGGTCGACCGGCAGCTCTGACAGACTCCAACGGCTAGTTTTCTGGCAGCCTATAAATGGGGTTTTTGTCATTGTTTGAAACAAGATTTTTGGAGACCTTAGAGCTAGTTTTTCCCACTCTTTCTGAAGGGTTTTTCTCCACAAAATTAGAGTCAATACTTCCAATTAAAAAGAGTTTTATCAAAGAGTGTTAAAGGGATTTTCTGAGTTTTCACCAAAGATTCTTTCCTTGCTTTCTCACACAAACACTTGAGCATCCATTGAGCTATTCATTCTATAGGTGTTGTAGTGAGAGCTTTTTGTAGGTGATCAAAGTGTTTAGATCACCAAGATTTCATCTTGTACTTTGAGGAGATGGGCAAGTGTGCTCGTGGTTGTTTAGGGTTCGGGTGCGAACTCTTGTAGCTTGAGGTGTGGCCTCAACGAGCCGGTGGGCTGTGGTGTGTAAGGGACTAGAGAGTCCGAGGGCTTGTAGGTGTTGCGGCACCAAGGAGAGATCCGTTGGGATCGTGCATAGTGGAAATCCTTCGTGTGTTGCGAAGGCGGGGATGTAGAGCAAGTGTGCTCGAACCTCGAAACAGACCTTTGTGTTTGCGATGCTTACTCTATCTCTCTCTCTCTCTCTCTCTCTCTTTGTCTCTTTTATATCTTGCATTTAATAATTGTCTTTATCATTTACATGCTTGATATACTCCCTTGTGCTCATAATTGCTATACTTGCTTGGGATTGTTGTTAACACTAGTATTCAACCAAGAGAGCCAACGCGGCACCTCAACCCATTCAAGGGGAATCTAGAGGAGCTTGTCCAGAGCCCTGCAAAGGGAATTCGGCAACACTCTTGTGTTATACATAAGTGTTTAATTAAAAGAAGTCTTATTTGGTCATATTTGTCATAGCTTCCGCATTATTTGCATCATTCGGCATTAAGTGACCATTAGATTAGCCAACACCTATTCACCCCCCTCTAGGTGTACTTTCAATTGTATCAGAGCCAAGTGCTCTTGATATTGGGTCTAACAACCTAGAGTTAAAGATCCTCCTTTTAGGCTAATCACAATAGTTTTACACACACACCTCACCATGGATTCATGTCACCACCCACCTTTGACATCCTTAACATCCAATTTGGAAGGTTAAGATGTCTTTGTACCTCAAAGCCTTAGGATTTCATGTCTATCTTGCCACCACTAATAATGCATATTCTTTAGATGGTAAGAATTTTGAGGCTAATGCAAAAGCCCTTCATGCTATCAAGTCAACCCTAAATGATGATTATTATCTAGGGTTTCTAATGTTGAATCGGCTTTTTGTAGTATGAACATCATCACCTCCCTCGGCGAAAAAGATCTATACTATGCGGGGAGTGACTCGGATGTTGGAAGCGACACCTCCAACAAGTGCTACATGGTCCAAGGGGATAACCCCCTTGAGTAAACTCTGATTCCGATGATGAGGAATGTCATATGATGAGCTATCTACTTTTTGTCATCTATTGCTTGAAAAATATGACATGATTAAAAAGGAAAATAAAAATTGAAAAAGAACATTGCTTGCATGCATAAAGAACATGACTCATTTAGAGATAACATTGCATGCTTAGAAAAAGATAACAAAAGTTTGAAAAAGAAATTGATTGCATGCATGTAGAAAATGATTCTTTTAGAAATAAACTTGCATGTTTAGAAAAGGAAAATAAAGATTTGAAAAATGAAATGTTTCCTTGCTTTCAAAATTGAATGATCTTTGTGAAGGGAACAATATTTGAAAAAATGATATTGCTATGGTGGAACAACTAAAAGAAAGTATTTTACAAGAAAAAAATCTTTAAAAAGAAAATTTGTTGAAAAAGAAAGGATATGTTTTTCAAAAGAAAAAGAAAAGAATTCTTTATCTCACCATGCTTTACATGCCACAACTAATGAGATTAAGAATTTGAAAAATAAAATGGATGGTTTGAGTTCAACTTTGAACTCTTGTGCTTTTAATCATTCTAGGTTGGAGTCATATTTTCAAAGAAACAAACTCACCACATTCATGCATATCATAACCATGCATTTGCTTATGTTGCACAACATGATCACACTCCTACACATAAGCATACTAAGGTGTACACATGTACACATTGTGGCCGCAAAGACCATTTAGCAAAATATTGTTTTGATAAGAAACCTCATTTATATTTTGCTAAGTATAAAAGATTTTGGGATCCTTGCAATAAGCTAACCCCAAAGGACCCAAGAAAGTATGGGTACCAAAACCCCCACCCTTTGATTTTGATGTAGGTGAGGGCTCTCTCAAAACGTGAGAGGATTGGTGCCTTGATAGCGGATGCAATGGACATGATGGACAAACTTTTGGATGCATTGCTATCAAGGAGTTTTTTGGTGGGAAAGACGACCATATTTGGAGCTTTGAAGTTGGTAACAATTTCTAAACTCCTATTTTTTATGTTCATCCATAATATTCATAGCATGTTCATGTTTTAAGATTATTTGTGCTTCATGTGGTATGAATAGTTTAAATGTAGATTTTATCAAAACTTGCATGTATACATGTACAAATAGTGAATTACATTGATTCATATATTATTGAACTTCATGCTCATTGTATCCACTATATGCATATGTATAGGATAGTTTTGATGATTCTCTTTATACATGTTTTTGCCTTATTTATATGCTTTACTTCATGTATATATATTCTTAATTCAAATCTAATAAATATACATGTATACCCGTGAGTCACTTGCCTTCATGCAAACATCTTTAATAGACTCTTTTAGATTTGGATATGTATGTGTATTGTTAGGATTGGATTAATCATACATATACCATGAAGATTAGTGTTTTGATGAAAAATGAAGTTTCGTATTTATTTGATAAACATTTTTTTATGTGACTTATGAGCTCCATTGACTATTTTCATAAAATGCTATTTACATGATCGTTTAACACTCACACTTTTGTTAAAAATATTTTGAGCTTTATAGACCATGAGTGCTTAAATTTTGTGTATCTAGTTATGTTTTATGAAACATATGATTTGATGTTACTTGAAGGATCTTTAACTAGTTATTCAAAATCAATTTAAACTAGTTATCTATTCTTCTAAGATTATCCACATGATCCTACTTTATTTCAATTATATGGATAAATTCTTTTATTTTCTAAAGATTTGATGCTTCATGTATTAGTTTAAATGTTAGTTATTATCAACACTAGGATTTATACTTGTACATGTTATGGGCCACAAATAAATCTATTTATATTTGTACTTGAATGCTTATTTGAACCCATTAGATGTGCTTGTATTGCTTAGTTTTGATGATCCCTACAATCTTAAACTTGTATTCGCCGTTTGGATTTGTATTATGATCATGTGCTTTTATTTCATGTATATGTTTATTTTTGCCAAAACATTAAGATATACATGAATACCTCTTGAGTCATTTGCCCTTCATGCAAATCTATTTATAAGGACTCAATTGTGTTTTAGAGATATGTGTGTATACTTACTGTATTGTCAAAATATACATATATCTTGAAATATTATTTTTATTTTAAAAAAAAGAGGGAATTTTTGTGATGATTTTCATGTTTTCAAAATTTATTTAAGGGAATATTGAGCTTTATTGCCATTTTCATGATGCCATGTTTACACTTAAAACTAGTACACTCACTTCTTTTTGAATATGAACTTTATGGATACTAGAGTGTTTTTAGTGCCATGTGATTTACTTGTGTTTCATGAAAACATTTATTATTTATTCCTTGTTTGAAGGATTCCGTGCTAGTTGTTAAACATTTTCATTTAACTAGTTCGAATTCTTCATATGGTAGATTATATGATGTATACACTTAAGCTTAATTTTTCAATTGGTATAATTGGATATTTTCATTTGGTATCAATATGATTCTTGTTGTATATACTCATATTTTGCATTCCTATATATATATGTATGTATCACTTTCCATTGATATAATTCTTCATACATATATATAATTTGTTGTGTGCTTAAGCTAAAATTGATTTACATATTTAAAGCACAAAGATTGTTAATGCTAAGCTAAATTCAAATCTTATTTTTAAAAGCTTATGCATTAGTTTTTCAAATTGTATCTATATGGTTGATCATTACTTTACAATTGATCATTTTCAACTTTGATATCAAAATTCAAATTTATGTTATAAGAAAAAATCAAAATTTTTGTATTGCCTATATGCAAGGAGAGCTTAACATCTCTTCTACATATAGATTCATGTTGAGTGTATGTGTATTGAGGAGCTTAACATCTCTTCTTTATATGGTACACGTGTGTAGGGGAAGCTTCACATCTCCTCTTATGCATTACATAATATGTGTTATGTGAATTGGGGCTTATCATCCCTTCTTCATGTAATGCATATGTGTAGGGAAGCTAACTTAGCGTCTCCTCTTCATGAATGTATATCGCATATAACCTCTTATTGATTTAATTGCACCCCACTTTGATGACTTTGTTTTTAACAAAAAGGGGAGAAGATTTGTTTGATGTATTTTACTTTGAACCCTTTGTTGATGATTGACAAAAATGGGGAAGTATTTATAGATTTTATATGCATGTCTTCCTTGCTTAAGGGGAGTAAGATTTGTGTTGATGCATATGTTTTTTGTGATTTGTTAAATGTATGGAGATAAGATTTATAATGTATGGAGATAAGATTTATGATGTTATATTTACATACATGCCATACATTGCATACATATTCATGGTGCTTTTATTACCATATCTATTATTGAATGTGATGCATGAGTTAAGGGGGAGCTTCTTTGAAGTTTTACTTTAATCCATGCATATATAACTCCATGAGTTTTGTCATCATCAAAAAGGGGAGATTGTTGGCCCAAAGGCCTATCACCCTAGTTTTGATGATGATCAACTCATGAAGTTATGATTACTAATGATCTTGTGTTTAATTAGTGACAGATTCATTATCAAGATCTTAGTAGGTGTGGAGCTTCAACAAAGAATTTAAAGACAAGTTGGAAGCTAGCACCGGTTGATTCACGAGCCTATGCATCAAGAACACATCTAGAGATGAGCTCGGTGAATTGCATTTGGACCAAGTCAAGAAGATGAGAAGCCTTCAAGTGAAGACTTCAAGAAGATGAAGACTTGTGTCTAGGTATAAGATTTTGTTTTGTTTTAGTTAAAATGTAAAGGATAGATAGTTGGTGGATTGCTCAAGTCTATATCACACACACACTCTTGATAGAATTGCTTTCATAAAAGAATTTTATTTATATGTTTAAAAAAGAATTTTTATTTAGAAAAAGATTTTTTTTGTGACAAAATATATATACTTTGGTTTTAGTATTTCTATCATACATATCTTTCAACCAAAACCAAGTTCAGAGCTTTATGATAAAAAAAACATAGATATTTCATTATGATTGTGTAGTGGATCATATCCATACACACTATGCTTTAATAAGTTCAAAATATCTTGTTTTTGTATTTTGTGAAGTTATGAAAAAACAAGTTTTAGAAAAACATGTTTTTAGAAAAACAGTTTTTATTTTGATTGAAACTATTTTTTAGATTTACTAAGATTTATGGGATTTTTATTAAGTTAAAAGACCTTTTTCCAAATCCCTTAACTGTGCAGTCTGAGGACTGACTGACAGGCCAAATCGGTCGACCGGGCGGTCGACCGCAGCTAGGTCGGGTCGACCGTACGTTCGACCGACGTGCATAGCCTTGTGCACGTTGTCAGCACAGTGGTCCGGTCGACCGTACGGTCGACCGCTGCAGAGAGTTCTGCTCTCTGGATTTCTGGGTCGACCGGGGCGTCGACCGGAGGCTTCAACGGTCGAAAAAAATGATCGTTGGCCAGTCGACTGGCCGGTCGACCGGCAGCTCTGACAGACTCCAACGGCTAGTTTTCTGGCAGCCTATAAATTGGGGTTTTTGTCATTGTTTGAAACCAAGATTTTTGGAGACCTTAGAGCTAGTTTTTCCCACTCTTTCTGAAGGGTTTTTCTCCACAAAATTAGAGTCAATACTTCCAATTAAAAGGAGAGTTTTATCAAAGAGTGTTAAAGGGATTTTCTTGAGTTTTCACCAAAGATTTCTTTCCTTGCTTTCTCACACAACACTTGAGCATCCATTGAGCTATTCATTCTATAGGGTTGTAGTGAGAGCTTTTGTAGGTGATCAAGTGTTTAGATCACCAAGATTTCATCTTGTACTTTGAGGAGACGGGCAAGTGTGCTCGTGGTTGTTTAGGATTCGGTGCGAACTCTTGTAGCTTGAGGTGTGGCCTCAACGAGCCGGTGGGCTTGTGGTGTTAAGGGACTAGAGAGTCCGAGGGCTTGTAGGTGTTGCGGCACAAGGAGAGATCCGTTGGGATCGTGCATAGTGGAAATCCTTCGTGTGTCGAAGGCGGGGATGTAGAGCAAGTGTGCTCGAACCTCGAAACAAACCCTTTGTGTTTGCGATTGCTTACTCTATCTCTCTCTCTCTCTCTCTTTTGTCTCTTTTATATCTTGCATTCAATAATTGTCTTTATCATTTACATGCTTGATATACTCCCTTGTGCTCATAATTGCTATACTTGCTTGGGATTGTTGTTAACACTAGTATTCAATCAAGAGAGCCAACGCGGCACCTCAACCCATTCAAGGGAATCTAGAGGAGCTTGTCCAGAGCCCTGCAAAGGGAATTCGGCAACACTCTTGTGTTATACATAAGTGTTTAATTAAAAGAAGTCTTATTTGGTCATATTTGTCATAGCTTCCGCATTATTTGCATCATTCGGCATAAGTGACCATTAGATTAGCCAACACCTATTCACCCCCCCTCTAGGTGTACTTTCAACTTCATCTTTTCATCAAAATAATGAATCCATTAATTATGAAAAGATGCTTGAAGCCATGACTCATGCTCAAAGTGCTAGAAATCGTGACATAGATATGATGGTCGAATCTCTACATTCTCACCGTTTGACCAGTTCTGATGTCACTACCATCTGTTAGAGCCGAAGAGTCATGTAGTTTTGGAAATCAAGATTCCATTTCAGAACAACCATTTGAACTTGCCCAAACTCCAATGAAATTGATAGTTTGACAAGTTATCCCTTGCCTGAAATAGAACTTGAAAATGAATATGATCATGAACTAGAACTTAGTGATTCAATTTTACTTCCTGATTCAATAATGACTCAGGTATCTACACCTGATTTCAATCTTTTTCCGAGTCAACATTGGTCCTGTGCCAATTCATCATGAAATTGAATCACCCATCTTTGATGATCATATTGAACTTGACCAATTTATAATCTTGAAAATCCCATTGATAAATTGGCAAGTTCTCATTTTTTTGATATTGAACTCAATGAGATATGTGACCTAGATTCCCAAATCCGTGATCCAGTTCAACTTTCTGAATCATTATTGACTCCTGTTTTGTTACCAAACTTGAGTAATATTTTAGAGTCAGTTTTGATTCCACCTATCATCTTGAACTTGAATTACCAACATTAAGTCACATTCCATTGTTGGAAAATAATTGTGGACTTGAGTTCCAACTTCTTGACTTGGACCCAATTTCTGAACCTATTTCGACTCTTGAACCTTTACTTGACTTAAGTCACCTTCCTGAGTCGGTGTTAGTTCCTGTACTTCCTGAGTCCAAGTCAATCCTTCTATCATTTCATACTCCATTCTGGGACGAGGTGGTTGACAAATTTGACTCCGAAATTTGTTATGGAATTTGGAAATTAGATGAGGTCAAATACTTAATAAAAATCCTTTATGGACACATCTTTTTAGTGGGTTATATTAGAGTAATTTCTGGCGGGTTCCTCCGAGCCCCAAGAAAAATTGATTGGGCTGCATTTCGTGGACCAATCAGACCACCGCCGGAACCACCACCTTAAGGTAACATTTCTCCTTCCCTTTTTTTTCATGCATCTATGCATTAATTCATACATTGAGGACAATGCATGAGATAGGTGTGGGGGGGGTTCTAACATAACTTAGGTTTTTTTTTTTATAAAAAAATAAAAAAATAAAAAAATTAACATTTTCTTTACTTTTAAAAACTTTTTGAAAATTAGAAACACATATTTGACTTATTTTTGTAAGAAATTAAGCTAATTTTAAGGAATAGGAAAATCCAAATTAGGATTTCTTATACTTAGTCAAAATAAGATTATTTGTTTGATTTTTAGGGTTAGGAAGATAATTTGTCAAAGTATTAGTCTTGATCTTTACCTGATGAAATATGCACACTTCATACACTTACACACTTAGGGTTCAAAAACAAAGATTCTTATGCCTTATAAAAAAAAGAAAAAAGAAAAAAAAAAAGATAACCAAATCTAATTATTGATTAGCTAGGTGCTTTGGCCTAAGCAAGCCTTAGTATTTATGCGAAAGATGATTAGATAAGTTTTGAAAATATATATATATATAAACATCACTGATTAAGCTGGTTATTTGTGCCTAATAAAGTAAGTATTCACGCCTAAAAGGGGTTCATATAATAAAATCCTTAGTTTTGGGCCTTGTTTGCTCGAGTCCTTAAGTCCTTGGGTGTTTTCTCACTGGTGCCCTAAGACCGTTTGGTTTGAGTCATCGATTAAAGGCTCGTTACATGGGCAGATTAGAAAGCCTATTAGAACTAAGGATAATACCAAAAAAAAAATTTATATATATATATATATATATATAATAATAAATGAGGCATAAGAGTTAGAGTTAAAGAATCCTAGTCAAAATTTTCACAATCACAAAGTGCATATGACTTAGGGTAAAGTAATAGACCAGATGAGAAGTACAATTTGCTCCTTACTTCGATTGATAACAAATTTTTGAATAGAGACTAAGTTTAGGAATGAAAATTCAGTTTTCCTATAACTTTAGATTGCTTAAATCTTACAATTATATTTCAAATTTTTTCTCTTTCAAAATGCTTTTCGAAAATACTAACTCTTTGTTTCTCTTTCTTTATATGGATTTGTGGGTGTAATCCACTGAAAACCCTCACGAGATAAAACTCGTCCTCTAGGGGAAACCTAGAGTTTAACGGCTTGTTGCACATGCTCAGTGCAATCGCGTGACCTGCGAAAGTGGTCTAATAATCCTTAGTATAATTTAGTTGTTTTGCTCGAGTACGAGCAAAAGATAGGTATGGGGGTGTGATTGGTCACTAATGTTGCAAATTTATTATCATATTTCCATACTTATTATAGAATAAATCTGCTTTGTCCTAATTAAATGTTTAATTTATTTGCAGGCCCATTCCTTAAGGAGATGAAGAAAACAAGCCCAAAAGCCCATCAATTCTGATTAATTCAGAATAAATTTGAAATGAAGAAATCAGGGCAAAATCTTGCATATAAGGAAGTTTTAGAAGAATCCTCCCTGAATCAAGATGAAGAAATCAGGGCAAAAACTTGGCAAATAAGGAAGGTTGAGAAGAATCCTCCCTGTGGTCAAAAATCTTAGTATATAAGGAAGGTTGAGAAAATCCTCCCTGAATCAAGGAAAAATCTTGGCATATAAGGAAGGTTGAGAGGAATCCTCCCTGAATCAAGCACAATCAAGAGGCTGTTTTGTCAACTTTTGAAGAAAAAAAACAAGAAAATCAGAAGAAGTACGGGAAATACATCAGACCAGGAGATTCCCCCAATCTTCTTGGGATCTTCTCCTTTAGGTTTTTGCCTATAAATACTGGTTTTAGCTGAGCAAGGAGGACCAGGCAGAGATAGGATTTAGACTAGTTTTTCATTTTGTAGTTTAGGTTTTTCTTTTCTTTTTATGTAATTTGTATGTAAGCTTAGGTTAGATGAAGATTCATGTAAGTAAGAGATGAAGGCCTATGTTGAAGTGACACTGATGTACCCTTCTCCTTTCTTCCATCGTTTCAAGCAATAAAAGGTAATATTTTATGTTCTTCTTTACTTTCATTTTCTTTTCCTCTTTCTACTTTACCTCCTTTGTTTTTGATGAGTTTGCAAGTGAAGCCAGAAGCATTAGTATAACGATGTTGTGTGAGTGCCAACGATAGTTCATGAAGACGTTCTCCTCCTCAAGATCCGTATCACTTCATTCTTACAAGGCTTGATGATATAATGCGAACAGGGACTGAGCTCGATCTTATGATCTATGCGTTGAATGCCTCCAAAGTAAGGTAGAACATGCAAAGGTTTCCAAGTAAGTCATCAATCAAACTAGGTAAGTATTTCTTCATCTTCTTTCTTTTCGTTATTTCTGTAAATTAAACCACCAACACTCATCTTCCAATCTTTCATCATTTCTTTTCCAACTCATTTGTACATAGTCGCTTTTTGATTCTCCTTCTTCATCTATCGCTTTCTTTCTAACTTTAACATAACTTTCTTTTTTCATTTTCATTTCTTTAAACAAAGAAGAATTTTTCGTTTTATCTTCATTAAGATTTCAATAAAGAAATGTAAACGCTTCTATCGCAAAACCCTCCTTGTGGATCACGACCCGCATAGCCACTTGCTATAGCGGTAGAGAATTGAGCACTTGCACATCTTTATTTCTAAATCTAAAAATTCTATATTTTTTGTGCAGGTTTTACCTCAATCAACTAACTATTCTGTTAGAGCCGAAGAGTCATGTAGTTTTGAAAATCAAGATTCCATTTCAGCACAACTATTTGAACTTGCCCAAACTCCAAATGAAATTGATATTTGGCAAGTTATCCTTTTCCTGAAATCGAACTTGAAAATGAATATGATCTTGAATCCCAACTTAGTGATTCAATTCTTCTTCCGGATTCAATAATGACTCCGGTATCTTTCCTGACTTCAATTTTTCCCGGAGTCGACATTGGATCCTGTCCCAATTCATAATGAATTGAATCACCCATCTTTGAGGATCATATTGAACTTGACCAATTATACACTTTTGAAGATCCTATTGACAAATTGGCAAGTTCTCCATTTTTTGATATTGAACTCAATGAGATATGTGACCTAGATTTTCAAATCAGTGATCCCAGTTCAACTTTCTGAATCAATCTTGACTCCCGCTTTGTTACCAAACTTGAGTAATTTTTAGAGTCAGTTTGATTGTTCCTCCACCTATCATTCCTGAACTGGAATCACCCATATTAGGTCACATTCCATGTTGGAAAATACATGTGGATTGGAGTTTCAACTTCTTGACTTGGACCCAATTTCTGAACCTATTTCGACTCCTGAACCTTTACTTGACTTAAGTCACCTTCCTGAGTCGGTATTAGTTCCTGTCCTTCCTGAGTCCAAGTCAACTGTTCTATCATTTCATACTCCATTCTGGGACGAGGTGTTGACAAATTTGACTCCGAATTAGTTATGGAATATGGAAATTAGATGGGGTCAAATATTTAATAAATCCTCATGGATATATCTTTTTAATGGGTTATATTAAAGATAGTGCTGGTGGGTTCCTTCGAGACCCAAGAAAGGTTGATTGGGCCGCGTTTCGTGACCAATCAGACCACCACCGGAACCACCACCTTAAGGTAACCTTTTCTCCCTTTCTTCTTTTCATGCATCTATGCATTAATTCATACATTGAGGACAATGCATGAGATAGGTGTGGGGGAGGGTCTAACATAACTTTCCTTTTTGTTTAAAAAAAAAAATTAACATTTTTCTTTACTAAATTAACATTTTCTTTACTTTTAAAAACTTTTTGAAAAATAGAACAATATTTTGACTTATTTTTGTAAGAAATTAAGTTAATTTTAAGGAATAGGAAAATCCAAGTTAGGACTTCTATACTTGGTCAAAATAAGATTATTGTTTGATTTATAGAGTTAGGAAGATAATTTGTCAAAGTAATTTAGTCTTGATCTTACCTTGATGAAATATGCACACTTCATACACTTACACACTTAGGTTCAAAAACAAAGATTCTTATGCCTTATAAAGAAAAAAGAAAAGAAAAAAAGATAAACAAATCTAATTATTGATTAGCTAGGTGCTTTGGCCTAAGCAAGCCTTAGTATTTATGCGAAAAGATGATTAGATAAGTTTAAGAAATTAAGTTAATTTTAAGGAATAGGAAAATCCAAATTAGGACTTCTTATACTTCGTCAAAATAAGATTATTTGTTTGATTTATAGAGTTAGGAAGATAATTTGTCAAAGTAATTTAGTCTTGATCTTTACTTTGATGAAATATGCACACTTCATACACTTACACACTTAGGGTTCAAAACAAAGATTCTTATGCCTTATAAAAAAAAAGAAAAAGAAAAAAAAAAGATAAACAAATCTAATTATTGATTAGCTAGGTGCTTTGGCCTAAGCAAGCCTTAGTATTTATGCGAAAGATGATTAGATAAGTTTGAAAATATATATATATATATATAAACATTCTCTGATTAAGCTGGGTATTTGTGCCTAATAAAGCATAAGTATTCACACCTAAAAGGGGTTCATATATAAAATCCTTAGTTTTGTGGCCTTATTTGCTCGAGTCCTTAAGTCCTTGGGGTTTTTCTCACCTGGTGCCCTAAGACCGTTTGGTTTGGGAGTCATCGATTAAAGGCTGTTTCATGGGCAGATTAGAAAGGCCTATTAGAACTAAGGAATAATACCAAAAAAATTATATATATATATATATAATAAATGAGCATAAGAGTTAGAGTTAAAGAATCCTTAGTCAAAATTTTCACAATCACAAAGTGCATATGACTTAGGGTAAAGTAATAGACCAGATGAGAAGTACAATTTGACTCCTTACTTCGATTGATAACAAATTTTTGAATAGAGACTAAGTTTAGGAATGAAAAATTCAGTTTTCCTATAACTTATAGATTGATTAAATCTTACAATTATATTTCAAATATTTTTCTCTTTCAAAATGCTTTTCGAAAATACTAACTCTTTGTTTCTCTTTCTTATGGATTTGTGGGTGTAATCCACTGAAACCCTCACGAGACAAAACTCGTCCTCTAGGGAAAACCTAGAGGTTTAAACGGCTTGTTGCACATGCTCAGTGCAATCGTGACCTGCGAAAGTGGTCTAATAATCCTTAGTATAGTTTAGTTTGTTTTGCTCGAGGACGAGCAAAAGATAGGTATGGGGGTGTGATTGGTCACTAATGTTGCACATTTATTATCAATTTTCATACTTATTATAGAATAAAATCTGCTTTGCCCTAATTAAATGTTTAATTTATTTGCAGGCCCATTCCTTAAGGATGAAGAGAAACAAGCCCAAAAGCCCACAAATTCTGATTATTTCAGAATAAATTTGAAATGAAGAAATTAGGGCAAAATCTTGACATATAAGGAAGGTTTAGAAAATCCTCCCTGAATCAAGATGAAGAAATCAGGGCAAATCTTGGCATATAAGGAAGGTCGAGAAGAATCCTCCCTGTGGGCAAAATCTTGGTATTAAGGAAGGTCGAGAAGAATCCTCCCTGAATCAAGCACAATCAAAGCTGTTTTGTCAACTTTTGAAGAAAAAAAATAAGAAAATCAGAAGAAGATACGGGAAATACATCAGACCAGGAGATTCCCCCAATCTTCCTGGGATCTTCTCCTTTAGGTTTTTTTGCCTATAAATACTGGTTTTAGCTGAGGCAAGGGGGAAGGCAGATTAGGATTTAGCCTAGTTTTTCATTTCTTAGTTTAGGTTTTTGCTTTTCTTTTTCATGTAATTTAGTTTTCATTTATGTAATTTGAGGAGATCAACTTTCATCGAAGAACAAGACTGAAGCTTGAGCTAAAAGTGACAATTAGTGTAAGGTTTTATTTCTTTTCTTCGATTGTTATGAAATCAAATCAATGCTATTTCCTTGTATGTTCTTTTTAGTTCTTCTTCTTCTTTTCTATTTTACCTTTCTTTTTGATACAACTGTCTTCCAAGTGAGTCTAAAAGCATCGAAAGAGCCTTGCCTTTGCGAGTGCCACCGATAGCTCATGACGATAGAATTGTGAGTCTCTCTGTATCATTCATGCTTGCGTATCTTGATGATGTAATGTGGAAGAGACTAACACGCGACTCTTATGGGCTATGCGCTAACTGCCTCCAATTCAAGGTAGCATTGAAGCTAAGAATTCAAGGTAAGCTTTTGGAGAAAAGAAGGTAAATATTTGTTTCTTTTCTTTTCATTTCTGTAAATTAATCACTACATCTTCCAACTCTATCATCTCCACTTCATTTACTTAGTTGCTTTTCATCGTTTTCTGATTTTCCACCTTCTTCATCTTCCATTTTCTTTTAACTTTAAGATAACTTTCTTTTCATTTTCATAACTAAAAACAGAGAAGAACCTTCGTTTTATTTTCCTTAAAAGATTTCAATAAAGAACTGTAACGCTTCCATCGCAACCCTCCTTTGGATCACGACCCGCATAGCCACTTGCTATAGCGGAAGAATTGAGCACTTGCACATCTTCTTTCTTAAATTCTATAATCTCTCTATTTTGCGTGCAGGTTTAGCATCAATCAGTGTCTCCTCTCTCTTGTAGTTGGAATTTT
>JAVJIF010032978.1:0-128926 GCA_038442645.1 Agave tequilana | reverse complement strand
GAGGAATCTTCTCCTTGGCAGGTAGAGGGAGTAACTCAGCCCCGTCCACCAAAACTCTAAAAGAGAAGGTAGGCGAAAAGAGCAACTTGTACGCAGCAAGCTGGCTTGAAGAGTCGAGCTCTCTCTCTCTGTTGATGATCTCTCCTCTTTTTTTTTTATCGCCCAAATGACCCCTCTTCAATAGTGACGGGGCTATTTATAGGGTTTTTAGGGGGTGATCGTGCCCCTAAAAGTGCTCCACGATGAGGGCCAACTTTCCCGCTACATGGGCGGTGGATGGCGTCATAATCGGGGTGGTTGCAACCAAGGTGCGGGCACCTTGTTGCTGGGACGCGGGCGTTGAGCCAACGCGCCTTGATGCTGAGACGCGGGCGTTGAGCCAACGTGCCTTGATGCTGAGACGCGGGCGTTGAGCCAACGCGCCTTGATGCTGAGACGCGGGCGTTGAGCCAACGCGCCTTGATGCTGAGACGCGGGTTTGGACTTTCGCGTCTTGATTGTCACATTTAGCCTTGCGCCTGGATCTTGGATCTCTGCGTTTTGGTGGCTTGTCTTGGTGATTTTTAGACAGCCTACAGAACCCCCTCCAAAGTTTTCGATATTCCGCAGTTAACTGGGACGGATTCGAAATACTTTGGACTCTAGCTGGGTTCGCCTTCATGACTAGACTGTTGATGCTCCGGGTTTAATCTTATCTGGAGTTGGTCTTCGTGAGTATACTGTTGACTCTTTGAAGCCCCAGAGTTGATCATGTTGAGTGTCTAGATGCACAGTCTAAACCTCCCCGATTGCTTTTAGTCTGTCACTGGCGCGCTTTAAGCCAGGAGTGGTTGGTCGTCTGCTTGTGTCAGTGTACTGTTGAACTGATTCGCAGAAGCAGGGACTGAACGCGGGTTCCTTTTTGAAAAGCGAGGGTGAGGCTGCTTTAAAGACGCGACTTCTTAGTAAGACGCGACCTTCTGGCAATGGAAACGCGACTGATCTTCATAAGGCAGACGCGATGTTCAGCTGAAGACGCGAACTCCGGAGAGACGCATCTTTTGAATATAGATGCGATTGTCTGGGCGCATTTATGGCGATGCTGACGGGGCATAGCCATCGAAGAGACATGGCCGTCGGGTGCGAGTCCGTGCCATGTCATGATTGCGCTGCCAGTTGGCCTGGGGAACCGACAGGATTTTACCTTTTGGCGCGTGGATTTCTTGGCTCATTAAATGATCCGTGCCACGTGTCTAGCGACGGTTCGTGCAGAGTCGTGGCGCATGATCTTCTCAGTGCGTTAAAGTGATTCTGTTTCACGCGTCGAACAGAGATTCGCTGCAGAATACGCTGCATATCTTCGCGAATCCCTGTGCCTATAAAAGGCCACAGTTGGGAAGATTCCTCTTCTTCTCTGAACGCACTCGCTGATAAGATTAAGAAAGAGAACTTCCTCTTCAGTTCATCTGTTTGAACCTCGGATCGAATTGGCCATGGCTCCCAAGACCAAGCCGATTGCTTCTTCTTCAAAGGCGACCGTCGCCGAGGCCCGGAGGGGCAGCTCCTCCTCTGCGCAGGATGTTGTTCTCCAAGGTCTCCAAGGTAAATGCCTTTAGGCGGAAGTTTCGCCATTAAAGGAAGTTCAAAGAACCTTTAAGAACCCTTAACACACGAATTTAAATCGTGTTTGATTCCCAGACGCAGTCTTTGGGTTGATAACCATGACGCGGTTTGGACCCTCGCGCCGTTGGGTCCTGCGCTTCAGATTCTTCACTTAGAATATTTTCTAATTGTGAAGGGTTCAGACGCGGACTTAGTTTACAGAACGCGGATTTGATCCTTGCGTTCTGTTTCATCAGCTGTTGATTTTGATGAATCTGGCACCCGAGTCCAAGCGCTTTGACATCTGGGGATGTGAAAGGAAGGGAGTTACCCTCCTTAACTTCTGGCGATTATGGTGATGGAAGGGTTAAGGTGGATAACTCCTTCTTTTCGCACCCCAGAAGTGACATCAAGGAGAATGTTGTGGAGACGCCGATCCTGCAGGTCTGGACGCGGATTTGATAATTCCTGCGTCCAGTGCCTCTTCTGCGTGGATGCGCAGGTCTGGACGCGGATTTGATAATCCTGCGTCCAGTGTCTCTTCTGCGTGGATGCGCAGGTCTGGGCGCGGATTTGATAATTCCTGCGTCCAGTGTCTCTTCTGCGTTCGGATTATGAACACTTAGCATTTTTTCCCTGCTTTTGATAGAGTATCTAACTAAGTGTCCTTTTCTTTTTGCAGCGCCACACCCTGCTACTTCACTCGCCAAGAAGCGCCACTTTGGACATGTAGGGGGTGCTGACCGGGACTTGACCTTTGTGTTACAAAGGACTGTTCCTGTGACAGCTGATAAGTCGCAGGCTCGTGGGGAGAGGCTCTCGAATGTTGACATGAGGACTCTTCGGGTGCTTATGACTGATGCGGCATTTGCAACGGATGCTGGTATCAAACTGGAGAAGCCTGCCTTCTTCTTCGGAGATCGTATCCACGATGGCGGCCATAGCGTATATGACGGGACTTACAAATGGCTCCGTCAAATAAGGGGTGGAAGATTCTTTCTTCCGAACATGGAGAGGATGTTCCCGCTGTCCTACTTCCAGCACATGTCCGTCCCTCGGAAGATGGAATGGGATCTCTCTCGATATGTCCCTGAGATTACTCTCGGTGATTTGGGCTCCCACAAAGTGCATCGTCATGATAGCCATGACAGGTCAGTTATCGGCCTTTTCCCTGGGTCGCGCAAGTCTGAGGTTCCGGCTGGGAGATACCACAACTTGGCACTACCTTCCTCAACGCATTCATGGAAGCGGAGGGTGATTATCCCGTTGGTTCCGTGCGCCGGGGTGGGTCCATTCCACGGAGAACTATTGGTGGGGCAGGATGGTCGGCTTTGTCCCACGAGCTCGGGGATCTGCTAAAGCGTGTGGGACTGTACCCAGCGGTCAGAGCCATGCAATGGGGGATCCCTCAAAGCTCTCAGAACTTCTTCGGGATTCTAGAGCGTATAATTCTTTGACGGGGACGTTCTTCACTCCGGTCAGGGAGATGGGCCTTGCTCTGCACGAGCTGCATGAGGTCTCGGGGCTGTCGACAGGGGACATTCCTATGAGGAATATGTCCCGACCACGGTGGAGCTTCACCATTTGAAGGAGGAGTTTCCCCTCATATATGAGACCTACTGGGAAGTGCTATGTCACTTCCACATTTACGGCCAGATAACCAAATGGCGGTCGCAGGGAGTCAAGCAACTGTCTTGGGCCAGTTACTTGTTCAACAACGTCAACACCAAAGACCATCGGATAACTCGATTGGCTCCCAGCTCCGACAGGGAGGTTGAAGACAGGATCGACCAGGCTTCTGACAGTTTCTACACCACAGAGTCGAATGAGGACGGTTTCGACCCTGACTTGGTTTTTGAGAGCTTTCACCATCAAGCCCGGACCCCTATCTCCGATCGGGCGCTGTTGGCGGGCTTTTTGATGCTGTGGCTGAAGCGCTGTGTGGTGCCCACGCTGCCACATGAAGTCATTGTTGCTGACGTGGTGTACCCGGCGGTGCTCCTGGCTCATGGCAACCCCATAGCCCTTCTCCCGGCCGTGGCGGCTGGTATTCAGAGCGGGCTGCGGGCGCTCACTAAGAGTTTCTGCGAGCCACCGAAAACTGCAGACTCCGAGGGAAAGCCGTATGTTGACTCAGAGGGGAGTCCGACGGTGAAGCGTCCAACCCTCGTGTCGAGCTGCCTTACACGTACCTCATGGCTTGGTACGTGATGCATTGCCCTTCCTTGATGACGGCGGTGCGTTGGAGGGAGAGTTCTGTCCCTTTTGTACAGCGGTTGGAGGGTTCGAAATGGCGTGATCCTTATATATATTACGTCCGGAAGTGCCTTTCAGACCCTGCGAACTACCAGCTCAATCGGTGCCTCCCCCAGATCCCTGGTGCATCTCTCAGGGATCTACTTGTTGATTCTGTTGGCCCAGATGACTTCGCGAGGTTATCCGCGGGAGCCTTCTGGTGGTTGCTCAATATCCGGCCCGGATATGTGCTTTTCCGGCAAGGGACGTCATGCACCATTGAGCCGTACATGCCGAATCGCTTTGCTCGACAGTTCGGCTATGATCAGCTCTATGTCGGGAACCCCAATGCTCGACTCGCCTTCGAAGGGAACTGTTCGAGGGTGCCCCGGGCCTGGTACTATAGTGTGGCTGGAGGGACGGGAGTAACTTTCCGTCTACCTCGAAGGGCCCAAGTGCCGTACGAGCTTCAGCTTCTGCACTTGGTACTCCCAGGCCATCCAAACACCAGACTTTTTTCTGGCGTCTTCATTCATCGAGAGCATCAATGCAAGTCTCGAGGCAAGGACGGATTCTAGTAAACCGACGAAACTCGTAGAACAGTACCTGAAGGCCCAAAAGGAGGTCGGGCGAAGAATGAGAAGGGAGCCACGAGCCATGGAGCCACGACCACCAAGGGCGGAGCCACAAGCGACTAGGGCAGAGCCGCAAGCAACTAAGTCTCGACAGGTGGTGAGCAAGCGTCGTCAAGGCTCTACTCCCACTGCTGAACCACTCTGAAGAAGGTTCGAAGAGACTTGACAACGAAGTCTCTCAATCTGAAGAGATCCCTGCTGTCGTTGAGGCACTGAGGAGGAAGAGATAGCTGAAGAAGAAACTCCTCTAGTCCGTGTTCCCAGGTCACTTAGCAGAGGCCACGGGTCTGCGGAGGAAGGGGAGCTCGTTGATCGATCCGCCGCACACTGACGAGGATGAGCAGCTAGAGGTTGATATAATGAGCGGAGGCAATGTCAAGATCCCTGGGATCTCAGCTCAGCCCGAGTCTTCCTCAGCTCAACAGCCCGGGTCTCCTTCTGTCTTCATTTCCAGTCCTCGGATGGCTGACCCCAGCCCTACCACTGGATAATTGGAGGCAAGGCTTCGGTTGCAGAGCTTCCTCGCGTGAACTGTCTTCTTCTCTCCTACTCAGGGGAAAGCGAGTTTGAAGACAAGGTCGACTACGGTGATGAACCCACCCTTCCTGATCCGAGCAAGTTCTCCCATATCTCGGAGGAAGAAATGTACGGGGGGAACCGTTGACGGTGCCATCACCGTTGGCGACAGTTGTTCCCATTGCAGGTATTTTCACTCGATTTCCTCTTTAGTTTTGAAGAAGGTGTCTTAACATTCTCTTTTACGCTGTGTAGGGTTGGCTGAGGATGCCGAGACTACAACCTCCTTGCATGTCGAGGAGATGGTAAAAGAGGTGACCCAGCTCGAAGGAGTTGAGGCTTCAGTTGGCGAGACAACTTCGAAAGGGGCGACTGCGGAAACTAGGAGCCCTCCGCTTTGCCGGAAAAGGAGGTACCCACTGAGGCTGGGGAAGCTCTCATTCTGCAGGATTCACCCAAGGGTCGCTATCTCTGGACCTCTCAGGTGGTAAGGAAGTTCTGATATTTGAATGTTTCGCTTTTCACCTTTGTGGCTAATGTTGTGGTCATTTGCAGAGAGAACTAAGGGGGCTCAGGTGGAGGGTCCAATGATTGATATCCCTCCAGAAGGCCACACGGCTCAGGTCTCGGCTGAAGTTTCTGAGGGAGAAAGTTCCTGCAAAGATAGCACCTCTGGAAACGCCCGAGGCTACTTCTGCTCTAGCCGTATCGGTGGTCAGCACAACTCTTGTGCGAGAAGATCCGCCTTATCCCGTGACAGAAAAGGGGGCGGGAAGCTTCCCAGGTGGTGACGATATGGGAGAACTGGCACGCCAGATGGTGCAACAATTCTTTGCTTCGATGGGATCATGTATTGATCTCATCTTACGTGGAAGCAGCTCCTTCAATTTTGCCCGGACGCTTCTCAGAAATCTGGCCGAGAACGTCGAATTAACCGGAGGCCCCTCACTTGCCCAGGCGTGTCTGCGGGTGGTGGAGCAACTGGGAGACGACCTGCACGAGCTGAAGTCTTTGGAGAATGCCAGCTCTTCTAGTGAGGCCCAGGCCACCCTAACCCGGCTCTTAGCTGTTCAAGAACAAGAGCGACAGGAGGCAGAGGCACAAATAGATGCAGAGATCCGCAGCCTCGAATATTTCCAGGCTGAATGCCAGAGAAACTAACTGACGATTCAAGGGAATCCAAGATTGTCATGCAGAGCACGGAACACGTCATCATCAGTGCTCGGGACACCATTGCCAAGGCTCGGGACACCATTGCCAAGGCAGAAGCTGTGCTTGCGATCAACGAGAAGAAGCTTGTTACCATCAAAGAGGAGCTTGCGGAGCAACAGGCGGCTAAGGCACGAGCTGAAGAGAGTCTGTCTCTGCATTCTTCCAGGGTGGAATCTCTGCGAGCGCAGCTGGCTGCAAAACCCTTCCTATCTGAAGAGGAGCTGCGGGTCCAAGCCCTGATGGAGGCTGAGAAGGCACGTCAGATCAAGATGCATCATCTCAGGGAGCAAATCCGTTCCTTGGCGAACCAGGACATTTAGCCTCTTTTCTTTTTTTTTTTTTGTAAAGAAAAGAACACTCTATTTATCAGAGTGTTTGTATCCACTTTTGATATAACAAGGACATTTTTTTTGTTCCATCTTCTTTGCTTAGCTGTGGATGAATCCAACTTCTTGATCACTGGCTGGAATACTGAACTTAGATAAGACTAAGTTCTTTCAATGAAACGCAGCATCGACTCGCGGCCTCTGTTACAGGGAGACGCGGGTATCAGTTCAGAAGAACTTGGGCAGAACTAAGTTCTTTTGATGAGACGCAGCGTCAATCTATAGGGAGAGACGCGGTCATCATTCCATAGGAACTTAGATTTCACTAAGTCCTTTTGATGAGACGCGGCAGGGTGAGACGCGGTCATCATTCCATAGGAACTTAGATTTCACTAAGTCCTTTTGATGAGACGCAGTGTCAATCACAGAGTGAACCTCGAATTTGTCTTGCTGAGTAAGACGCAGATAGGGCAGACGCGAGGGACGCAGCATTGTTTGCTGAAAGGACGCGATTTTGAGTCACGTGGACGCTCCTATAAAGCGCGGGTGAATGCCTTTTAATTTGAGAACGGTGACGCGGATTCTTAGACGCGGCTTTCCCATCTGCGTTTAATGCAGCCGGATGCGACTTTGCTGTCTGCGTTTGATGCAGCCTGACTTAAAGATTTTGTGAGATCTTTGACCGTCAAGTCTTCACTGACGATTGGACGTCAAGTCTTCACCGACGTTTGGGAAACCGGGTCATCCGTTGTTTTCCAAGGCGGTTGTCCACGCGTCAATTTTTCATTGGACTTGGGCGTTTTTAACGCTCTTTAATGCAAAAAACCGGCGCTGACGGTTGGAAACCGGTGTTTGCGACGGTTCCCAAAGCGACGCTCCACGCGTCAGTCCTCCATTGGGCTTTGACAGTCGTGCGCGACGGTTCTGATTGATGTACCATTAATAGCAGTTGTTAGGGTCTGCCTATAAATAGGGCTAACCCTCTTTTCTAATAGCGGCTGCTCAGACTGTGCTCTGTTTGAGAACGAGTACTCTAAGGGACTCTGCCTTCTCTCTTTAAGAACCCTATCAGGGGCTTGCCTCCATGGATGAAGGTGCCTCTGTGGATGAAGATGACCCAGAGCTTTCATGCTTTGTTTGGTCTCTTCAAACGGAAGCGTCTCTTTGATCGCCTTTCATGTCCGCGTTTGGACGCAGAGAGCCCGACTCTTGGTAGAGGCCTCTGTTGGTACGCCGTCCCGATTAGCCATGATATTTTAATCTACCATGGCCTGTACTTTGGCATCATCATTATCTGGACTTTTCCCATGAAGTATGAGTTGGTGCATTCCTTCTGGAATTTGCGCCGCCAACTTCCTCTCTGGACGCAAGTGCTGAAATCCTTGTCACTTGGCGCCAGTTTGTTCACAAAGTTTGCGTTTCAAAGCCACTGTCTTGGCGCGTTTTATGGCTACTGCCTTAGACGAATTCAAAAAAGGTTTCAGACCTGAGCCTTGCAACTCTTGTTCACTCAACAAGAAGATGGCAACTTTCGGCGTCTGTGCCTTTTAGGCGTCTGTGCTTTCGACTTGGGCGCAGAATGAGACCGCGTTTTGATTCGCGTTTGTCTCTGCTGACGCAGCAGTTTGGCTCACCGCGTGGGTCATTCCGCATTTGCTTGGCCGACTGCGTGGATCATTCCCGCGTCTGCTTGGCTGACTGCGTGGATCATTCCCGCGTCTGCAGTCTGCATTTGCGACTTAGTTTTTCTCTATTGAAACATACTAAGTTGCAGATTGTTCTGATTCCTTCGTTTCATTCCTTGCAGGTAGACTTGCTGGTTTGCTGGGGCCCCTGGAAGGATGCTTTGGCCGGCGAACTTGTTCGATGTTCACCTATAAGAGAGTATATTATGGTCCTCGTCACCTATAAGAGAGTATATTACATCTCTGACGAGGACCCAACCCTCGCCAAGGTCTCTTCAGATCTGCTTCACCATTCATGCCTGCTGGCAAGAGATGGTCAGGCTATCCATGACGGCGATGAGGGTTCCGATGGTTGTGGTGGCGGACAAGATCCTCTTCCTCTCCCACTCCAGAAGTCACATCAAGGACTCGTCATGTCTGCTGGATGGTCTGCTGGGGGAAGAGATGTTCATGAACGAAGGGTTGCAGGACTTTCTGTTGCCACCAGACCTCAAGAACACCATTGCTCTTAGCTTAGTCAGCTAGGGCGCTTTCGATGTTTACATCATGCATCGTGGTGTAACCAGCTTCTATTGTAGCCACAAAACATCGCGCACTTGGAATCAGACGTGACTTATAAGGAGTGAGTGCAACCTCTAAGAGAGAGAGAGAGGGACTTCTTTGTACTCCTTAATTGTAACACTCAATCTTATTGTATAAGAGAGCGTTTTTACTGTAACACTCCATCTTATTAAATAAGAGAGCGTTTTGTATCACTTCCATATGTTTGGAAATAAATAAAAGCGACACTTTTCTTTTTGCCTCTTTCCTTGTCTTGAACTTTTTGTCTTAGACTCGTAGAAGCAAAGAATCTTTGACTTTGTTAAAATTATGATGGTAACTTTAATAAGTCAAACTTGTGGAGGAAGAGATCCTATTTCAGGAACTTTTACAGTACTGTCAGAGGTGTAATATTAACTTGACAGAGATGAAATAATTTGGTGGGCCTGCCACTTTATAAGAGAAAGTGACAAGTAGAATTGGTACCCCAAGGGAGGGTAAGCTCTGATCAGAGGTTTAGAGTTAACTTAATCGAGTTCAGCTGGGGATTTGATGAAAACACTGTTAATTGGTATAATATTAACCTAACAGTGTTTTTAGGTGGACCTGTTATTCTATTGAAGAGAATAACAAGTGAGATTAGACTCGTGGAGAGTCTAGGAAGGTTTGTTACCGTTAGAGGTGTGATATTAACTTAACGGGTTGAAAGTGGTCTTGTCAGAAGTGTAATGTTAACTTGACAAGGATATGAGTCAGAGGTGTGATATTAACTTAACTCAGAAGTGTCACTGTCATAGGTGTAATGTTTAACTTGACAGTGAGGTAATGCTAGAGGTGTAATGTTGAACTTAGCATTGGTCATCTCGACTTGGACAAGGAAGTCGAGGAAAGGTCATGGCCATAGGTGTATTGTTGAACTTAGCGATGACTCAGATGCTAGAGGTGTAGTGTTAACTTGGCATCATTCATTTCAGCTTCGATGTGGAAGACTGAAGAAAAGTGACTGTCATAGGTGTAATATTAAACCTGGCAGAAACTTGACGTACTGCTTAGAGGTATAATGTTAACTTAAACAGTAGTTTTGTCAGAGGTGTGATATTAACTTGACAAGAATTGGCTTGAGCCGAAAACAGTTTGAGGACCTGTCATTCTATGGATGAGAATTGACAAGTGAGATTCGAAGTGCCAGAGGTGTAGTGTTAACTTGGCAAAGTGTAGAGTTGACAAGCAAGATTTGTACTCTACAAGGGGTATTTCATTACCAGAGGTATGGTGTTAACTTGGCAACGATTGTTAGCTCATTTTTTTGTGGTCCTACCATTCTGTGGATGAGAATTGGTAAGGGATTTTGGAGGAAAGAGTGGAATCAAGTCCACTTAGGATTTTTAGCAAACCCCCAGCTATCAACGGATTTGAGGTGCCTTTACCAACTACTGTTTGAGTTGGGCTAGCCATGCTATTCCCCTCAGCATGATGAGTTGTCGAAGACTTATGTTGGGCTTAAAAGCCAACATTTTCCTCTATCCTTAGCCGTCGGGGGCGTCGGATCAAATGGGAACGTGTCCCTTAGGACTTTTAGCAAATCCTCAGCTGTCAACGGGTTTGAGGTGCCTTTACCAACTACCGTTTGAGTCGGGCTAGCCATGCTATTCCCCTCAGCATGATGAGTTGTTGAAGACTTATGTTGGGTTTAAAAGCCAACATTTTCCTCTATCCTTAGCCGTCGGAGGCGTTGGATATCAATGAAGAAGCTCCTCTTATTTTGATCAGAGGTGTACTTTTAACTTGATCAGCAGAAGAATACCATCTAAGGATAGTATTTTTTAGGAACCTGCCATTGATCGGCATCATGAGTGTATCACCATTTGAAGTTATGAGGCGATATGACCCATTTGAGTAGACTGACTCTACTACAAATGGTCCTTCCCATTTGGGTTGGAATTTTCCTTTTGTCTTGTGCATCATCACCATGGGTCTTCTGACGGCTAAGACAAGATCGCCTTTCTTAAAAGTTCGTACTTTAACTTTCTTGTTGAAGGCTCTGGTGATTCGAGCTTGGTAGAGCTCGATTTGTTGCTGGGCTTGCAGACGCTTGTCGTCTAAGGCCTCCAGTTCCTGGAGTCGCTGTCGATGCTTCTCCTCTGTCGTCATCTCCGCTGTCAAGGCGACGCGTAGAGATGGAATTTAGATTTCCAGGGGAAGCACGGCCTCACATCCGTATACCAAGGAAAACGGCGTGGCTTTAGTCGGGGTTCGCACTGTTGTGCGATAGGCCCATAAGCATTCGCCTAGCTTGTCGTCCCAGTCGCGTTGACTCTTCAAGATGAACTTTTTGAGAAGCTTGCCAATGGTCTTGTTGAAAGCTTCTGCGAGGCCATTAGCGGCAGGATAGTATGCCGTTGAAGACATACTCTGGACTCTGAACTTAGCGCAGAATCTCTGGAATGCCTGGCTGATGAACTGGGGTCCATTGTCATGGACAATCGCCGAGGTACACCGAAACGGTAAATAATGTGATGTTTTACGAACTTGATCACGTTGGACGACTTCACCTCCTTCAAAGGAATGGATTCGGCCCATTTGGAAAAGTAATCAGTTATTGCTAGAATGAACCGATGTCCCTTTGATGATGGTGGGCTGATAGGACCAACCACATCCATCCCCCACATTCAAATGGCCATGTAGAGGTCGTAGAGTGGAGGTACCCTGGTGCTTGATGGATAAAATCTCCATGTATTTGGCAAGCGTGACATCTTTTGGCATAGGCGACGGCGTCGGCAACCATCTTGGGCCAATAGTAACCCAGCCTTTAGAGTCGATGTGCCAATTTTGGGCCAGGTTGATGGGCTCCGCATGTACCGTCGTGGGCCTCTTTCAATACCTCCTGGGCCTCTTTTGGTGAGAGGCACCGGAGTAAGATCCCGTCATGCGATCGACGATACAATGTTCGTGTAATCGCATTATAGTAAAACTTAGGGGCTTTCCTTCGAATGGCAGTCGCCTCTTTGGCGTCCTCAGGCAGGATGCCGTACAAGACATAGTCGATGTAGGGGAATCGCCAGTCTTTAAGTTCTGGACCAGTTGACGCTTCAAGTGCTTCTTCGCGGTGACGACCTCCCGTTGACTCCTGATAATCCTCGAGAGCATTTCTCGGGCAATACAGGTCGTGGCTGTAGACGAATATCTTCTCCATTGCTCCAGCTGGAAGAGCTAAGGAGGCAGCCAGGGATGCGAGTGCATCTGCGTGCGCATTTTGCCTGCGCGGTACATGGTCGATGTAGAAGCTTGTAAATCCCTCGGCCATGCGGATAGTTGCATTGTAATAGGGTACCAAGTCTTCATGTCTGACTTCGTACTCCCCGCGAATTTGGCTGACGATGAGTTTAAAGTCACCGTATGCCTCGAGATTTTTAATGCCAATCTCATCGGCGAGCTGCATCCCGATTAATAGAGCATTGTACTCCGCCACATTGTTGGAACAAGGCTCTGTTAGCGAGACAGCTCGGGGGATCACATAATTTTGTGGGGAGACAAGTACTACTCCTACCCCCGCCACTACGTGTCCCTTGGGGCTTGTCCTTGATGCACCGTCGAAGAAAAGTTGCCACACTTGACTTTCGAACGATGTCTGAGTCAGGTAGACTTCGGTCACTTCGTCTGGGAGATCCTCGTAGACTTTGGCTGCCCTCGGATCTGGGTGTTCAGCTAGGAAGTCTGCGACCGCTTGTCCCTTTATGGCTTTCTACGGCAGAAAGTGCATATCATACTGGGAGAGCAATATGGCCCATTTTGCCAGTTGGACATTTAGCGATGAAGGTTTAGTCATAAGTAACCTCAGAGGGTTGACTTTTGATATGACATTTATAGTTTGGCCTACCAGATTGTGTCGCATTTTCTGGATAGCGAACACCAGTGCCAAACATTCCTTCTCGATCGGGTTATACCGATGTTCGGCTCCGATCATTGTTCTACTTAGATAGTAGATTGCTTGCTCACGTCCCTGATCGTCATTCTGAGCTAGTAGAGCTCCCAAAGAATGATCCATCGCTCGGACGTACACCAGAAACGGCTTTCCGAATACTGGAGCTGCAAGGACTGGTGGTTGGGTGAGATATTGCTTGATTTCCTCGAACGCTTGTTGGCAAGCGTCATCCCAAATGAATGAGACACCCTTCTTCATCAGCTTAGCGAAGGGTTGGCATCTTCCGGAGAGGTTTGAGATGAACCTGCGGATGTACGCCAATCGACCCTGTAAACCCCTGAGTTCCTTGAGGTTTCTCGGGGGTTGCATCTCCTGGATAGCACGGATTTTTTCCGGGTCCAAATGGATTCCTGTGGAAGTCACAACAAATCCTAGGAATTTGCCACTGGCTACCCCCAGGAAGGACTTGGTGGGATTCATCTTCAATTGATGAGCCCGCATGATGTCGAAGACCACCTTCAGATCAGCTATGTGATCTCCTTTAATACGACTTTTCACCGCAATGTCATCAACATAACATTCCACCGTTTTGCGTATTTGCTGATGGAAAATGGCATTCATGGCCCTTTGATAGGTTGCCCCTGCATTCTTCAGTCCGAAGGGCATGACGGTGTAGCAATACACTCCTAGGGGTGTCCTGAAGGAGGTGTGCTTTTCGTCGTCAGGATACATTTTGATTTGATTGTATCCTGAGAATCCGTCCATGAAGGACATTCGTTCGAATCCACAAGTATTGTCAATCATGACATCTGTGATCGGCAATGGGAATTCGTCCTTGGGGCAGGCCTCGTTTAGATCGCGGAAGTCGATGCAGATCCTGATCTTCCCGTTCTTCTTGGAAACGGGGACGATGTTGGCTACCCAGTCGGGATGTTGTTCTTCCCTGATGAAGCCAGAATCAATAAGTTTTCTGACTTCTGATTGAATTGCCTCCATTATTTCTGGGCGAAACCGTCGCTGTTGTTGTTTGACAGGCTTTACGTCCGAATTGATGTTGAGGCGGTGCATGGCCACTTGAGGATCAAGTCCTGGCATGTCCTCATAATTCCAGGCGAAGACGTCTATATACTCTTGTACAAGAGATATTAAAACCATTCTTCTCCGATGGTGACAGGCTGTCACTTATGAAGATGGGCTTAGGGTTAGCCTCATCTCCTAGATTGATCTGAACAACCTTATCTTCTGTGGGTGGCTCACGCTGTTCAAAGTGGGTATCCCAAAGAGCATTTAAATGTTTGATCCATGGATCTGTATCAGATTGGATCATTTCTTCATTTCCATCTTCCAGGCGGCTTGTCGAAACCATGTTCACTGAAAGTTCCTTGAAGATGTTGCCGACACTGACATCTGACTCCCAAGATGATGTGTCTGAAGAGTAATCGTTGCTTTACGATTCTTGAGAATCGGAGGCTGATGGGACCGGAGTTGATACATAGCCCAACCCCCGGCGCGTCCGATGATAATAATCGGGGGCCTTCCCTTTCGACACAAAGGATCGAAGTAGCGTTCTCCTTCCTTTGCTGAAGTTCAACCCGGGTCTGTTGGTTAGATCATACCCCATGCATTTCATCATTTTGAGCGCTTTTGGTTCATAATGACTGAGCTGAGGGGATTCCTCCTCACTTTCCGATTCTTCGCGGGGCGTTGGTTCAGTCGTCATTCGCCCGAAAAGGATTGGTTTTGGCCTTTTCGTCTTGTCGGAACTATGAATATAGATTCCTGCGCATCACCATTATCCTGGTATGTCCCGAAAGATGATTTTACTGGTACATGCAATGATGTCAAAGCATCCATCGCCGACTAGATATCATCGTCTACGTCGGTACTAGTATCCGACGGGATTGAATCGGATGCACACGCAGAAAAATACTCAAAGTCTAAATTCTCATTAATATACCAACCGCCTGCATCGTCGGTGGTATTATCAACATCGAGCTTATTAGTGCTCTTTACAAGTGGTTCCAACTTCCACAGGCACTCTTCTTGCTCGGGCTCAGTGTCAGCCTCATTACCAGAGTCTGGCACTTCCAGTTGCGGGGTTTCGTCCACCGGATCCTGATATAGGAGGGAGTCCGTGAAATAATTTTCGACCCCCTTAAACGGATACCTTTCGGCAACCAACGTTTGCACCTTCCCACTCGCGTCAATGTATTTCATGACTTGGTGAAGAGTGGAGGGAACGATGGAGTTGCGGTGAATCCATGGTCGTCCCAGCAGCAGATTGTAGGAAGTGTCGGCGTCGATAACGTAGCACGTCACCTCCGACTTGAGGCTCCCAATCTGGCACTTCAGCTTGATCTTCCCCATCGGACGGGTGCCGTTGGCATTGAACCCGTAGATGGTCGTCTGTGTAGGGCTCAGACGGTGGGTAGGGATGCCGAGGTGTTGCATGACTCGGCGGGGCATGATGCTCAATGCGGACCCTGGATCTACCTGAATGCGGTTCACCTCAGATGATCCGATATAACCTGTGAAGTACAAGGGTCGATCATGCTTCCCTTTAACCTGCATATTATCTGTCGTGAAGGTAATGCAGGGAGCATTCTGGGAGGTGTGGAGACAATTCTCTACATCTTCCTCCTTTGGCACCTGGGTCATAAAGACCTCAGCATTTGCCAGAGCTTCTTGTAGAGCCTCCCTGGTCGACTTTGATAGTCTTAGAAGCTCATACAGGGTTATCCGCGCCGGGATGTTGGCCAATTGAGCCAAGACATCAAAGCGGTAAGGCGTTGTGGATCCTTCCGCTATACCCTTTTGAAGAGCTCGAGAGAATCGAGTCTCTTTTTGTTTCTCCACTGGTGGCTTCGTGGAGGGCCTAGTTGGCTCTGCAGCCGGTTGTGGAGGGTTTGCCGCCACTTCGCCGTACTGCTTCAAGTAGGGCTGTCCTGAACGAGTCCCCGTCATTGGTTGGTTGGGCTCTGCGGCCAAGACTATTGTTTTCTCTTCTGAATCAGTCAGTGAGGGAACATCATCCTCTGCTTCTCGGGAGGAAGCACATACCACATGGCAGGACGAAGCTTTTGCCTTGCCTTTGGACTTCCTGTTGGTTACAGTAGTCCACTGCTGGCTGTCCACTAGGTCAGGGTGGACCCACATAATTTCCCCTTGAGGCGTAGGGACGGGTACCAAGCCCTTCTCCTGCTGCTGGTGAGGGTCTGTGTTGACCACTCTTAATTCTCCCTTGGAATAGGAGTTACCCCCGCAGGTGTTGGAGGTTGTCTCCCAAACTGGAGAACCGACGTCACATTAGCCGTGACCTTCTTCTGCTCTGGTCGGAGCTTTAGCACCTCCGCGTCAATCAGAGCCTGAAGGATGTCCTTGAAGACGTAGCAGCTTTTGGTAGGATGTCCCAACATCCTGTGGTACATGCAGTAGTTGGGATTGTCGGTCTTGCCGACTTCTTCCGGGCGCCTAATTTCAGGGAGCTTCAGTCGGTTGCTCTTGTTGAGTAGCTTGAAGAGCGAATCGACATGTTCCTCCTTGAAGGAATACTGCTTGTTGGCGCGGGGTTGGCTTGAAGAGCCACTCGCCTTGGCTGGTTGAGGTTTGGTGGGAGATTTGGTCTCCGTCGCCAAATTATCCTTCCGCTTCGTCTGGAGGGAGGTGTCTGGCGCTCGCCTAGTTGACCTTTCCGGCCTAGGCTTGCCTTCTTCTGCCCTGACGCGGGCAACAATCTCCTCAGCCTGTTCACCTTGTTGGACTAATTGTCTCCAGGTGCGGCTTTTAGCAACTCCTATTTGAGCAAGAGTGAGGTTTGGAGGTTGTGGCGGCACGTTTCCACCAGGGTGGCCTGGGTCATACTGCTTGGACACCGGAGTGCCACGTTCTGAAATCTTTCCACGAAAGATTTGACGGACTCTCCCTTTCGCTGTCTCGTAGCTAACAGGGTGGGCATTGTGACCTCGGAGTCATCTTCGAAGAAGCGTGTTAAGAACAGCTTCTCCAAGTCGCCCCAGTTCTTGATAGAACCTTCCGGGAGTTTCATGAACCACTCAAAGGCCAACCCTTTCAGGGTGCCGATGAATAGTCGCGCCAGGATGGCGTCATTATCTACTACATTCCCAGTTTGGGATTTGAAGTAGTAGATGTGCTGATTAGGGGACCCATTCCCATCGAAGGCTTGGAGGGTTGGAGCCTTGAACTTAGGAGGGTACGGGACTAGATCCCACTCAGCTGGATAGGGCCGGACCACTCCAGCTTCTTGGAGGTCTTTGCGACTGGCAAGGGCATTGAGGCGTTCCTCCAATTGACTCATCCTTTTAGCATGAGCCTTCTCTGGGTCTTGGTCGCCTTTTACTTGCGACGAGGGTTTGGACGAACTGGAGGTAGATTGCTGCCTCTCTTTAGAAGGTTCGGAAGATGAGCTTCCTCCCTTTCTCCCTTTGTCCTTTGACCTCCTAGGAGGAGATTTCCTCCTGTCTTCCAGCAGTTATGCAATCGCCTGCTTGAGGGAGTCAATCGACGCTTGCTGAGAAATAATCATGTCCATTTGTGCTTTCTGGACCTGCTCTATACGTCTTGCCGTCTCCTCAGGAGTGCCTGTCATGTAAGCAGAGGTCTCCTTCTCGACGGAAGAGTTCGAAGCCCTTGATTCCGCTACGGCGGAATGAGAATCATTCACTCTAACGCCGTAGGCTAAGGCATTATAGTCAATTGGGGGAATGGCCCCCGTCCGGGTACGAGTGTGTCGATACACTCCTTCCGGTTCAGAGTCAGACTCGGAGTCATCTGAGCCGACTGCAATTTGTTTTCCCTTGCTCCTGCTTGTCATATTTGCAATGAGCTCGGGGTACTCAACGTCAGAGAAGGTTCTCCTTCTGTGGGAGCGTCTTCTTTTAGCTGACGGAGGAATTAGGGTCAGCTGTCTGACCAAAGACTGCTGGTGTACGCCTGATTCGCAACGGCACTCTGAGAGCATGGAGATGAGCCGTTGGCAGCAGCATGATGAAGTGACCAGATTGGCACTTCTTTTCTTCATCAAGTAATCCCTCAAATCCATAGGAGGGGGATTGAAAAGATTAGCCTCGCAACGTCGAAGACGGGAGGCATCCATGTGCTGTGCAGTCTGGACGCAGACTTCAGAGACGCGGTTTCCGCGTCTCGGCTGTGGGACGCGCGTCCGGCGTCTCTGTTGAGATGAGATACGGGTCTCGCGTTGCTGTTTGGTGCGTCCGGGTAGAGGCGCGCGAGAGAGAGTGGGCTGCAGGGCGCCTCGTCTCTGGGCGCGTGCTTCTTGCGTTTGACGAGACGTAGAAGCTTTATTCTGGCGTTTGGTAAGTTGGTCCTCAGAGGACTCAACTTGAGGAGTTGCGCGCTTGGGCCGCCAAACGCGGATTTCACGTACTGGACGTGACGCGGGTAAGGCGCGAGACTGTACGTCGCGTCCAGCTTCAGTTGGACAACCAACGGTTCCAACTTGCAGCTGACGCGCACGTCTCCTCTGTCGACGCTCAGCGTTTCGATTGCGTCGAGGAGGTGGAGAGAAACCAACAATATCCTGATGCTGGGCACCAGGGAGTTTAACCACGCGGGTCTCCTGAGAGACGTTGACACGGGTTTTCTGTGCGCCGGAGTTGGTCGCAACAGCAACTGTGCTTGGGATCGCGCGGGCCTTCTGAGAGGCGTTGACGCGTGAACTTTGCTGGGCACAGTGGGCAACAGCAGCGGCGCCCAAGAGAGCTTCAGGTCGGGCTTCGGGGCCATTCCCCGCCGAGACCCTGCGACAGACGCGGGTCTTTGGGCTCTTGGAGCCAGAAGAGAGAAACTCTTCATACTTCGCCTGGTCGAACTCCACAACAAGTGTCTCGACCATTTTCCCCCTACGGAGGAGATCATCCTGCGCCACGGCTTGTTCGTCAGTGACAAACGTGGTCCCCAGCGGAGTCGCCATCTCTTGTTGGACGCGGAAAACTGTAAAAGCGGACTGGAGCAACTTTTCCTTGAATCAGATGAAAAATTACAACAGGCTAATCTTCCGGTTACAAGGGAGGGAGAATATTGAATCTTGAATTCCCCCTTTGTTTAGTGTTGGGTTCTTCGTGTGGCGGTGGAGAGTGAATCTTGTTTTCCGTTGACCAGATGACCGTCAGTACCGTCGAGGAATCTTCTCCTTGGCAGGTAGAGGGAGTAACTCAGCCCCGTCCACCAAAACTCTAAAAGAGAAGGTAGGCGAAGAGCAACTTGTACGCAGCAAGCTGGCTTGAAGAGTCGAGCTCTCTCTCTCTGTTGATGATCTCTCCTCTTTTTTTTTTATCGCCCAATCCGACCCCTCTTCAATAGTGACGGGGCTATTTATAGGGTTTTTAGGGGGTGATCGTGCCCCCTAAAAGTGCTCCACGATGAGGGCCAACTTCCCCGCTACATGGGCGGTGGATGGCGCCATAATCGGGGTGGTTGCAACCAAGGTGCGGGCACCTTGTTGCTGGGACGCGGGCGTTGAGCCAACGCGCCTTGATGTTGAGACGCGGGCGTTGAGCCAACGCGCCTTGATGCTGAGACGCGGGCGTTGAGCCAACGTGCCTTGATGCTGAGACGCGGGCGTTGAGCCAACGCGCCTTGATGCTGAGACGCGGGCGTTGAGCCAACGCGCCTTGATGCTGAGACGCGGGTTTGGACTTTCGCGTCTTGATTGTCACATTTAGCCTTGCGCCTGGATCTTGGATCTCTGCATTTTGGTGGCTTGTCTTGGTGATTTTTAGACAGCCTACAGATACAATTGAAATCACCTAGAAGGGGGGTGAATAGGTGACTAGCTAATCTAATGATGAATTAATGCGGAATTAAACTATTTATGCAAACTAAAAATTCTTTATCCAAATACACCAAGTATAACACAAGAGTGTAGCTGAATTCCCGGTGAAGGGCTCTGGACTAACTCCTCAAGATTCCTCTAGATAAGAGTTGAGGTACCGCTATGACTCTCTTGGTTGAATACAAGTGTGAGCAAACAATCCCGAAGCATATAACAATATAGCACAAGATATATCAAGCATATAAAGATGAAAGCAATATAAGCATGCAAGATATAAACACAAGTGAGAGATAGAGAGAGCAATCACAAAACACGGGAGATTTGTTTCGAGGTTCGAGCACCCTTGCTCTACGTCCCCGTCTTTAACACTATGAAGGATATCCACTATAAACCGATCCCACCGGATCACTCGGTGCCGCAACAACTATAACGAGTTCACACTAGAACTCCTTCGACTCACTAGTCCCTCTCTTGTTCCCACAAGAACTACACACCAAAATCACACTAGCTTGCCGAGGCCGCACCTCTACACTGAGCTCTCACCAGAAGTCGAAACAACGCGAACCCGCAAGTCCGCCTCCTCAAATTCAAAGTAGAATACTTTGGTGATCACAACACTTTGATCACCTAAAAATACGTTCACAACACTCTCCTATAGGATTGATATAGCAATGGAAAGCTCAAGTATGTGTGAGAGAACTAGGATTGTTTTGGTGGTGAAAAACTCAAGAAATCCCTTTTGAAAACTCTTGATAAACTCTCCATTTGATTTGGAAATATTGCTCTAAAACATGTGGAGAAAACCACTGAGATTGGTAGGAAAAACTAGCCCAAAAACTCTCTTCAAATCTTATAGAAAACAGTCCAAGGGAAGTCCCTTTTATAGGCTTCAAAAATGTGGCCGTTGGAGGCCAACTCAGCAGACTGATCTGCTGTCGGTCGACCGCTCGGTCGACCGGCGAACGGTCAGATTCTGACCGTTGTGCCAGCGGTCGACCGGCCAATCAACCGTAAACTGGCAAATGACCCAGCGGTCGACCGCCCGGTCGACTGGGCCATTTCCAAAGAGCAAAGGCTCTCTGGTGGTCGACCGGCCCTTGGCTGTGCACGTTTGTGCATGTCGGTCAACTACCCGGTCGACTGAATTCTGGCCCGGTCGACCAGCAGAAGACTAGTCCAACTATTTTCAGGAATTAAAATCTTGTTCTTTTCCTTCAATAAAATCCTATAAATTCTCATAAAATCTAAAAAAAAAGTTCATTGATATACTTTAATATACAAATATGTTTGAGTAAAAATCAAAATATGTTACAAATATTTTGAACTATTTTTGTAATAAAGAAGTTTTGCCTTAAACAAAAACCTGTATTTTTCAAAAACGATTTTTCCAAAACTTCTCCAAATACAAAACAAGATATTTTAAACACTTTTGAAGCTTAGCGTGTATGGATATGATCCACTACACATATATGATATAATATCTATGTTTTGACAGTAAGCTCTAAAATAAGTTTTGATAAAACACATATATATTTTGAAGCTTAAAAACCAAACCGGTATTTTGAAAATGAAAACTCTTTTAAGAAAACACATATAAATCTTGTGTGTGAGTGTATATGAAACTTGAGCAATCCACTAACTAATCTATCCTTTACATTTCATCTAAAAATAAAGACTTATTACAAATAAACCTAGACACAAGTCTTCTTCTCCTCTTTACTTGGTCCAAACCTTGATCCAATGAGCTAGACTCCTCTTGAGTACTTGATATAATCTTGATGTGCGAGCTCTTGAATCAACACGTGCTAGCTTCCAAACTTGACTATCCTTTGTTGAAGCTAAATACCAACTAAGATCATGATCAAATATCTGAGACTAATTTAAACACAAGATCATTAGTACTATAACCACATGAATTAATCATCATCAAAACTAGAGCGATGGGCCTTTGGGCCAACACTAACAAGTATGGCCGGAACTTTTCTAACGCAAAGACAACGGCCAAGAATTCCTTATTAGTCGTTGTATAATTCTGTTGGGCGTTATTCAAGGTCCTACTTGAGTAGTAAATCACGTGCTACCTATTGTCGATGCGCTGTCCTAGAGTAGTGCCAATAGCAAAATCAGAGCCATCGCACATGATTTCAAATGGTTGTGTCTAATCAGGAGCAGAAATAATAGGCGCAGAAATAAGTTCTTTTTAAGCTTCTCCCATGACTTGAAACATTCATCGTTAAAATCAAAGGGCACGTCCTTTGCAACCAGGTTGGTTAAGGGCCTAGCGATCTTGCTAAAATCCTTAATGAACCATCGGTAGAACCCTGCATACCCTAGAAAGGATCTAATATCCTTGATGCTTTTGGGTGGTGGAAGCTTAGCAATCATGTCTACTTTTGTCCTGTCCACTTCAATCCTCTCCTAGAAATCTCTTGGCCTAGGACAATCCCCTATCTCACCATGAAGTGACATTTCTCGCAGTTCAAAGTTAGGTTCTTTTCCTTGCATCTTTGCGGAACCAACTCAAGATGATGAAGACATTGTTCAAATGAATCTCCGTAGATGGAGAAGTCATCCATGAAAATATCAAGAAAATATTCCACCATGTCGGAGAACAAACTGAGCATGCACCATTGGAATGTCGCAGGAGCGTTGCATAATCCAAAGGACATACGTCGATAAGCGAAGGTTTCGAACGGGCAGGTGAACGTAGTCTTTTCCTGGTCTTCTGCAGTAATGGGGATTTGATTGTACCCCGAGTACCCATCTAGGAAGCAATAGTACTCATGTCCAGCCAAGCGTTCAAGCATTTGGTCGATGAAGGGTAGCGGGAAGTGGTCTTTACGGGTGCAAAATTTGATTGAAGCTTAACCTGCACAAAAAATACGAAATTTCAGAACTTTTAATAAAAATGTGCAAGTGCTCAATTCTTACCGCTATAGCAAGTGGCTATGCGGGTCGTGATCCACAAGGAGGGTTTTATGATAGAAGCGTTTACGTTTTTGTATTGAAATCTTTATGAAAACCAAATGAGAGTTCTTCTCTGTTTTTAAGTTAAAAAAATGGAAAAGAATTATGTTAAAGTTAGAAGAAAATGAGAGATGAAGAAGGCGGAAAAAATCAGAAAACGGCGAAAGTGACTATGTACAAATGATTATTTACAAGGAAGTGAAAAGGAGTGGTGTTGGTGATTTAATTTACAGAAATGAAAGAAAAGAAAGAAGAGGAAGAAATACTTACCTAGATTGATTGATGACTTACCTGAAAACCTTTGCATGTTCTACCTTTGTTTAGGAGGCGTTCAACGCATAGATCATAAGCCCGAGCTCAGTCCCCGTTCGCATTATATCATCAAGTCTCGCACAAGCATGAAGTGATACGTCTTGAGGAGGAGAACGTCTTCATGAACTATCGTTGGCACTCACATAACATCGTTATACTTGTGATTTGGAATTCACTTGTAAACTCAACAAAAACAAACGAGGTAAAGTAGAAGAGGAAGATGAAAACAAAAGAAAATGAAAGTAAAGAAAAACATAAAAATGTTACCTTTTATTGCTTGAAACGATGGGAAAAAGGAGGAGGGTACATCGGTGTCACTCTCAACATATGCCTCTCTCTCTCTTACTTACATGAATCATCATCTAACCTAAGCTTACATACAAGTTACATAAAAAGTAAAGAAAAACCTAAACTACGAAATGAAAAACTTGGCTAAATCCTATCTCTGCATGGTCGTCCCATTTTCAGCGAAAAGACTGGCTTTTTATAGGCAAAACCCACACCTTTAGGATCCCGGGGAGATTGGGGGAGCAAACGCTCCCCCTAACTCCCCAACCAAGCCGCGAAAACGCGGCTTGGGCCGTGTTTCCGCAGCCAGGGTGTGGCCAGGTGGCCACACCCTGTTGGTGGGTCGCCCTGGTTTCGCTTCCTGCTTTTATCTTCAGTTGGTTTGTCAGTTTGAGTCCCGTATTGTGACGAAATGGCCTTGGATTCTTGGCTTTAACCGATCGATTCTGAGAGGATTCTTCTCAACCGATTCTCAACCTCTTGATTTTGCCCTGATTCAGTGAGCTCGAATTAATTCTGATTTAACTCAGAATTTGGTGGGCTTTTGGGCTCATTTCTCTTCATCTCCTTAAGGAATAGGCCTGCAAATAAATTAAACAATTAATTAGGACAATGCAGCTTTTATTCTATAATAAGTATGGAAATATGATATTACATATGCAACTTTAGTGACCAATCAGCTAAATTCAACTTTCTATAGTCGATACAAACACGAACCTTGGTAGGCAGTCTTGTTTGTACCAACTCTTTTTGCTCATTTTCAACCACCATAAAGCAAGCTTTCTTCGGGACCGCATGAACAAGGCTAATCCATTGGCTATCAGAAATGGGATAAATGATCTCATTATCTAATAGTTTCAAAATTTTCGCTTTTACTGCTTCTTGCATGAGTGGGTTAAGCCTGCATTGTGGGTCCCTCCTGAGAGTCGCTTCATCGGTTAAATGGATTCTATGTTGAACTGTTACTGGACTTATCCCTTTGATATCCTAATCATCCATCCAATGGCTTCCTTATGTCTCTTCAGAATAGACATTAAGCTGTCCTCTTGGTGCTCAGTCAGGTGGGATGCTATGATAACTGGCAGGGTTTCTCTTCTGCCCAGGTAGGCATACTTGAGGTGTTCAGGTAAGGCTTTTAGCTCTAGGGAAGGTGTTGCTTCATTGGAGGTAATATCTAGACTTTCAATCCTATGATGAGATACACTTGGGCTTCACGCCCAGTCCACTACAGAATTTACGATCTGGTCTAGATTAAAATCTTCAGACTCTAGATAAAATTCTGCCTCTGTTTCTATCTCTAGGCTTTCCTCATGCTCAATGGTCAGATTTTCAATAGAATTGACCTCAAAAGTCTGATCATTGATATCCCTGGGTTGTCTTCCAAGATTGAAGACATTGACTTCCTTCATCATGTCTCCAAAGGTTAATCGCATGGACCCGTTCCTACAGTTGATTATGGCATTGGCTGTAGCAAGGAATAGGAGCCCTAAGATGACTGGAGTTTGAGACTGTGGATTTGACGCAGGTTGGATCTAAAATACAATGAAGTCAACGGGGTAGATAAAATTCTCAACCCGGATAGACAACTGTGATTTTCCCCTTCAGAATTTTTATAGATCAGTCAGCTAACTGAATGGTGACTCGAGTTGGACTCAGCTCGCCCAACCCAAGTTGCTGGTATACTGAGAGAGGTAGCAAGTTGATACTTGCTCCCAGGTCAAGGAGTGCTCTGCTAATTTCTATTTGTCCTATGGTGCAGGAAATTGTGGGACATCCGGGATCTTTGTATTTCACCAGAATGGGACCAGACAGAATTTCACTTATATTGGTTGCCAAGAACAATTTCTTGGCCACATTTGTCTTTCTCTTCTTCGTACACATATCCTTAAGAAATTTGGCATAGGCTAGGACTTGTTAGATAGCATCAAGAAGAGGCACATTTAGTTGGACCTGGTTAAACATCTCAAGATCTTCTCCATGTGCATATTCTTATTATTGTTCCTAAGCCTATTGAGGAATGGTGCTACAGGCTTATGAACTTGTTCAACAGCTGTGTCGTCATCAGACATTTTGGGAGCAGATTGGGAGGAGCTAGAAGATGTGAAAGCATGAGCAAGATCAATGTGAGTGGGATTTTTCTCTTGGTAGACCTGGTTGTCCACCTTCTTTTCAGATAAAAGTGTGTGAACAGCATTGCACTGGTTGATCGAAGTATCATGAATTTCATATGCTTGATTGGAGTTTTTTGGGTTAACAAGTAGCTGACTAGGTAAAGTACCCTTTGGTCTTTCACTTAGAGAGCTAGCTAATTGTCTCATCTGCATTTTCAATCTCGATATGGCTTGTGAATGGTTGCTCAGCGTTTGTCCATGATTTTGTATGAAAGCGGCTTGGGACTTTATAAAAGCCTCCATGCTCTCTTCTAATTTATTGAATTTTTTTTCTATTAGTGAACTTTGGAGGAGGAATATGGAGCTTGACTGGGAAAATTTGTTGGAGAGTGGGATGGTGAAAATTATTGGGAAAGTTTAGCCTAGGAGAATTGTTCTGGGCCCAAGAGAAATTTGGGTGATTTCTCCAGCCGGGGTTGTACGTCTGCGCGTATGGATTATGTGGCGGCCGTTAGTAGGCCGCATTCATGTGTTCCGGTGGCACTATTGAGTATGAAAAACAGGGCACTCTTCAAAGACATGGTTCAGCGCCTGACAGTATAAACAACCCAGATTGTAATTGGTGGTGGGTTGATATGATTGACATTGGCTGGCTCTTTTGTGTCTAGAGCCTCTATTCTCCTCATTAGGGTGGCAATCTTAGCTTCTGCAGTTATGGATGATTCTAAGGATATGAGCCCTCCTTTTAAAGCTATAGATTGTGAATTCCTTGGTTTTTTTGAGGCTGGCTCCTATTGTAGGGTTTTCTCAGTTAGATTCTCAAATAAATCCCAACTCTGGTTCTCATCCTTTTGTAAGAACCCTCCCTGAACATGGTTTCTAACAGGGTTTTCACTTGATAATCCAAACCATCAAGAGAATCTGGCACTGACGCCATTTTTTCACACTGTGATGAGGGCACTGAGCTAGGAGATCGTTGAATTGCTCAAAGTATCTCCAAAGTGGTTCGCTCGGTTCTTACTTGAACTGTATTATAGTCTTTCTAATGAGGGTAGTTTTGTGGATTGGGTAGAATTTCTTCAAGAAGGCCTTGTTGAAATCATCCCACATTGTAACTGAATCTATTGTCAAATTGTACAACCATTTCTTAGCTAGGTCCTTTAGGGAAAAGGGGATGAAACGTAACCTAACGGCATCATTTCCTAGATGGGGAATACGCATCATGAGGCACACTTCTTCAAATCCCTAACAAAGAAGTATGTGTCCTCTAATTCTAAACAATAAAATTTTGGAAGAGTGTTGATGAATTATGGCTTTAATTCAAAGTTATTTTCATTCGCCTCAGGCAATTTTATACAAGATGGCAATGAGGTTCTGATCGGGTAAAACCTGTCCTGAAGTGATGCCATCACTAGTTCTGAATGTAAGGGTAGAGAAGTGTTTCTGGTTAATCTGAAAGTTACAGGATCTCTCACCCACTCTTGCATGCAGCACACCACAAACAATGTAAAGACAACAAACAATTGAAAAGAATAAAAAACAAACAAAAGAAAGAAAAACAACCATAAAGCTTTAGTGATTGGTCACATATATTGCATATATATTGTCATATTTCCATATTTATTATCTAATAAATCCTACTAATAATTCTTATTTTTCTTTATTAAATATAGGCCCATCGCTAAAAGAAAAGGAAGAGAAATGAACCCAAAAGCCCATCAAATTCTGATTTAATTCAGAATAAATTCAAAATCAAGAAATCAGTGGCAAATCAGAGAGGTTGAAAACCGATTAAAATGAATCTTCTCAAATCAAGTGGTTAAAGCCAAAAATTAAAGGCCGTTTCGTCAAATCCAAGAGCTGCAACGTGAAAACCATCAGAAGATACATCCATATCACTAAAGCAGGGAGTACCTCCAACCAGGTGTGGCCACCTGGCCACACCATGGCCGCAGAACGTGGCCAAGTCCAAGTTTTCGCTGCTTAGTTGAAGTGGTTGGGGGAGCGTTTGCTCCCCCAATCTTCTTACGTCCTCTCCCTTCTGTTTTTTTTCCTATAAATACCATTTTCGACGGAGAAGAAAGGAGCAAAGACTAGGATTAGAATTCTTATTTATATTTTAGGGTTTTAGGAGTATTGTTAGATAGTTCGGAGAAGTTGTATCCCCTCTTTATTTTTCAGTATAGACCAACAAAGAGAGAAGAGTAAAACTGAATATGTAATTCATCTTTGAAGTGACAATCAAAGGAGCTTCAACTCGCTTATTCAACTCGACTCAAATTCGGTATGTTTATGTTTGATTTTCAATCTCTTGTTTGTTTTCCTATCATCATGAGTAGAGCTAAATCATCTTCTAGGCTCACTAATTAATCTCTTCTATCTCCTCTCTCTTGATTGATTTTTATGAAAGCAACTCTTTTGAATCAGAAAAATACCTTAGTTAAACTTCGTTCTTGAAAGCACATAAGGATGTCTTTATTTTAAGCCTGGACTTTCAAAGCACAAATCTTTTTAAACTATTTTTATTCCATACTTGCTTCTTCACGCTTGGTGGTTTAACATTCTCTTTTTAATGATGTATTAAGAAAGGGCTTAAGATTTAAATCAAACCATTTATTTGTTTTACTTGGACATTTAAAGAAACTAAAAGTTTTTATCTATGATAAAAGTGATGCACCCAAATGTTCTTGAGATAAGTACATAGTTGAGTAGAAAATTAGTGAGCCAGGATCTTTTTTCATAATTTAAATCACATCACTCTCAAATCATTTTCTAAAGATCATCTTCTCCAAAGCCTTTTCCAAATTTTAAAATTTTCTTTAAATCACTTTCTTTCTCTCCATTCTCTTTTCAACTAAAAAATAAACACCATTCTTTACTTTCTAAACAAAAATACTGAAAAGCTTTCATCACATTCCTCCTCGTGGACATGACCCGTTAGCCCAAAGCTAGACGATAATTCTTATCACTTTCATTTCACAATCACTTAGTCTAAGATACCTGGACCTAGACGACTCCTAACTGGTCGATTCTCCGGGGGAGATTGCTGCAGGAACTCGACTACAAGCTAACGGCCAGGAAAGAGCAAAACTCGGTGGGAGGTATCCAGGCTTAAGCTACGGGCCTTAATTATGCCAAACCACGGAGCTTTTGAGGCTTTGTCTCTCAATCCACTTTCCTTAGAAACCGATTTTGCAGGAGTATAGTTCTTGCAATTTCTACCCTTGGTTCATCTCTTAGTGAGTCCGAGATGTCCCTAGGACCAACGTCTATAAATTTTTAGTTAAGGCTTGGGATAGTGTGAGTACACTTGGAGATGGTTTTTGGGCTAAGGAAGTGTGATAAAATCCCTACCTTATCTTGTTTATTTGGGATTTTTCCCTAATGTCAATTATTCAAGTGTATATTTTATTCACAACAAGGTAACACTCAAAGCGATAAATCACTCCAAAATGTTGGTCCTATTCGATATAAATGCACACTTACCTTTTCTCCAGCACTCTTCAAGAGAAATTGAAATGAATTGAAATAGACACGTGCCCTAAATGCAAGAGTCTAATCCAAATTTCAATTAAGCAACAAGTGGATTTCTATTAAGTTTATTACACATGTATAAGGTGAAGCATTCAAGGGAACTAAAAAATTTGAGCGGTTTTCGGCAACCCTGCAGAAGAGTTTGTTAGTACTTCAATCGGAGAAACTCGCTTTTACACGAATTTTTCGAGGGCAAATGAATCCTTGTGCAACATCTTTGGCCACCACTTTCACTTCCCATGATAGTGAGCTCTTTGGTGCCTCTCCTACACATAAGAACAAAGAAAAATCTTTAGTATTGAACAATAAAGTCGTTCCTTCCCCGGTAACGGCGCCAAAATTTAATCAGCAAAAAGCATGCACAAATATAAGTAAAGGAGTCTGGGTCGATGTTACTGCTTTTGCGACTCTTCTGTAGTAGCTAAGTGGCTATACAGGTCGTATCCATAAGGAGGAAGAGTGATGAAAGCTTGATGCGGCTTTTTTTTCAAAAAAGAGAAAATTCTTTGTTTCATGTAAAGAATTGGAAAATGAAAACAAGTTGGCTTTAAGAATTGTTTAGAATGGTTTGATGGTTTGTAAAAGTGAATTTCTTAATGGTAAAAACGCATGTCTAACTTTCTACTAAGTGTTCCTACTAATCCCTAACTTCTTGAAGATGTAGCCTCACGATGGATCATAGGCAAGCATAACCCTTATGTATAGAAACTATTCACGTGAAAATCGAGTGAAAGTTCTTCCTTTAACTTAGCTTTACACGGAAAAAACTTTGACATTCCCTTATCAAGATCCAATAGAAGGCGAGAATAAGAGAAGACACAAGTGCATTAATGGTATCGGCCAAGTTAAAAGAAATATCTCTACTTATAAAGACAAGCAAAGTTTACAATCTATAGATCATCAAAAACTCATTAAGCATGAAATATAAGAGAGCTAATACTTGTAACTAAGTTAGAGTTAGAACCCTCGTCTTAGGATGTCATATCTCTCGTTTGCACAAGGCTTGTTTGACACTATTGACTCATTTGGGTTATCAATCAAGTTGTTTGAGATTAGTGGGTTAGTAGTTAGTTAGTCATGCAATGAAAGAGTTAGTTAGACATGGTAGTAAAGAAAGCAACAAGAGAGAAAAGGTAAAGAGAAAAAGAGTTATACTAAAACAAAGAGATAGAAGCAAATGAAAACAATAAGGAAATGGAAAGAAGAAAGAGAAGTAGTTACTTGTATAAGCTTGTCACCTTCAAATACAACTTTTACGCACACTCTCTCTGACTCTAATAACTAAACTAACTAGAAAAAGAAGCAAACATAAAGCAACTACAATCCTAAAAACAAGATAACAACAACTTGCTAAAGCTCTAGATATCCCCCTCTGAAGAACCCCAAGGGGTATTTATAGGCACCAGGGGAAGGGGGCCAGGGGGACAACCCCTAGCCCAAAGCACGGGCGCGGCCGCGCCTGTACGGCCACGAAAACATAGCCCGGCCCCATTTTCACAGCTCTGCCAGGGCGACGCGCGCCTGGCCTCCTGCTGCGTGCCGTCCCTTCTGTCCCCTGTCAGATAGATCTTCTGGATTCTAGATTTGATGCGCAGGGCTGACAAAATCTCCTCCCTAAGGTCACTGGCTATTTGGTAGGCCTTTAATCACCCCTTAAATGGTGATTTAGGGTCTTCTTCTTTATTTGCATACCATGGACCCATGATTAAGCAAGCAATGCTTTATTAGCAGAATTTAATACAAAATAAATATGCAGATGTGATAAAAATTATGCAATATTAGAGACTAATCATATACATATATCCACATCTGAGTAAAGCAAGTTTGTTATTAGAAACCAACAGGGGTATCAACGAACAATGTTTATAGTGGGTATCGTACTTGCCCGGGACTAGGTCCACGGCATTCCGTTGCTAGTGTTCGAAACCAACCACAAGGCCTAGATGAGGGTCTTATTGTATGCCATTTTCATGAATGTAATAGAATGTAAGGAGCCAACGTTACCCTCGGAACACCTGGAGGCCCTCAGGTCGAACCGGAAGTTTTAGTTGCATAACATACCTAATACCACTGTAAACACAAACACATATTGATATCTGTAAGTTTTCTCTGACTTGATGAAAGTTGTCTCATTTTATGGTTTATTAGATAATTATCAGATTTTGGGAATGATCAGGAATATGTCATGAGTATCAGGAGTACGGGTGTATTAGGATTACAGTTTGTACTATAATACAACAAGAAGAAATCAAGTTGTTAGGTCATCATTTTTGTTATCGTCATAATTATAAGAATCAGATATATCATGCCGGATGTTAGGTGATAGCATGGAACATGGAACAAAATTGCTACCTGCATAAAAAAGAGTAGCTAAAGATGTACTTGGTGAGTCACGGGGTGGTGCTCCACCATGTAAGGACACATCATGGTGGAATGAAGAGGTAAAAGCTGCCATTAAGATCAAACGAGACTCCTATAGAGATTTGAAGAAAAAATGTGATGGAGTAAGTTTTGAGAGGTACAAGCTAACCAAGAAGGAGGTAAGAAAGCTGTTCAGAATGCAAGAGCTAAAGTGTACAAAGTGTATAAGAAGTTAGACACCAAAAAGGTTGAAAAGATATATATAGAATTGCTTGAATAAGCGAGAGAAAAACTAGAGAATTATGTACTGTGAGGTGAGTCAAAGATGAGAATCAGAAGGTTTTAGTTCGAGATGAAGAAATCAAAGAAAGATGGAGAGCATATTTTGACAAATTGTTCAATGGTGGTTTTCCTCAAGACTTGGATGACCTTACCATTCAATGTCAGGATATAAACCATAATTATATGCACAGAATTAGTGAATCTGAAGTTAAAGAGGCCTTGAAGAGGATAAAGTAAAGGAAAGCTGTTGGCCCAGATGGAATTCCTATTGAGGTATGGAGATTCTTAGGAGAGGTGGGTGTGAGATGGCTGACAAACCTCTTTAACAAGATCTGGCTAACTAAAAAGATTCCAAATGAGTGGAGAAAGAGTACCTTAGTACCTCTCTATAAGAACAAGGTTGATATCCCGAGTTGTTCAAACTATCGTGGAATAAAACTCACGTGTCACACCATGAAGCTTTGGGAAAAGGTAATTAAACACAGGTTAAAGCAGAATGTTACAATATCAGAGAACCGGTTTGGGTTCATGCCGGAGCGATCGATGACAGAGGCTATTCATTTGCTTCATCAACTTATAGAGTGTTTTCGAGAGAGGAAGAGAAATTTGCATATGGTTTTTATTGATTTAGAAAAAGCTTATGATAAGGTGCCAAGAGAGGAATTATGGTGGACATTGAAGAAAACGAGAGTCCCCATCAAATATATTGACATAATCAAGGATATGTACGATGGAGTAGTGGCAAATGTCAGAACTTGTGGAGGCATAACAAGTGATTTTTCTATCACAATTGGATTGCATCAAGGATCTGCATTGAGTCCATTCTCATTTGTCATAGTGATGGTGAACTTACTAGAGCTATTCAGGATGAGATACCGTGGTGTATGCTATTTGCTGATAATATTGTCCTAGTCACTGAAACGAGAGCTGGGGTAAATGCCAAATTGGAGTTATGGAGGCAAACTCTAGAATCTCGAGGTTTTAGATTAAGTAGGGCCAAAACAGAGTATATGGTGTGTAAATTCAGTAAACAGGGAATCTGAGATTATAGTATTGTGAGACTAGATAGACAAGAAATACCGATGAGCAGTCATTTTAAGTACTTGGGTTCTATTATCCAAAAGGATAGGTAGATCCACAGTGATGTCAACCATAGGATCCAAGCCGGCGGGTTGAAATGGAGTGCAACAGGAGTTTTATGTGATTGTAACATTCCGTTATGGCTGAAGGAAAAGTTTTATCGGACTACTATTAAGCTAGCTTTTTTATATGACACAAAATGTTGGGCTATAAAGAGACATCATGCCCAGAAGATGAGTATAGCAGAGATGTGCATGCTTCGTTGGATGTGTGGTAACACACGGATAGATAAGGTAAGAAATGAGGATATTCGTACTAAGTTAGGTGTAGCATCTATAGAAGAGAAGATGAGAGAAAATCACCTATGATGGTTTGGTCATGTGCAACGTAGACCTACAGATGTGCCAGTCCGACAAGTAGAGCGTATCAATTTAGGGCAAGTTAAAAGAGCGCAGGGGAAACCGAAGAAAACATGGACGGAGGTAATACAATAAGATATAGAGGCTAAAGATCTTAGTGAAGGCATAGGAATAGGTGGAGAAAGCTGATCCATTGCCCGATCCGGCATAATTCTCTTTTGGTTCATGTAGTCTACCCCAAATACTTAGGACAAATGGCCTTGTTGTTGCTGTATGTCAAGTGATAGCATGACATGAAGGTGATATTAGGCAGGTGACAAGGGACAGCACGGTATATGTAAGCATGTCAAGTAAAAGTACGTCAAATGATACAGGAAAATAGTACCAATATACGAGATTGATACGAATACCAAAAAACCATGCAGTTTCAAGAAAAATTGTATAAATAAGATTTCAAACTCTTCATAACCAGTAAAAGAAGAAAAGATAAATTGAAAAGCCGATAATTAGCAAGCAAGTGAACATCTAAGCAGAGTTAAGCAAGCTGGAGTACGGACAGCAAACAATGTTTAACACTAGAGCGCTTGACGGAGCTACTGTAATGACTCGACTTAAAAGGCGAATCTAAAATCTGGTAGAGTTTCGTGTAGACGAATCTAGTGATAAAGCGCTAAGTGCTAAACATGCCTACTAGGCAGAGCTGAGAGACTTGACGACCTACGCGCACTTCTCTTTCAAGGAAGTGGGCGAGAGGCTCAGAGGCTAAGGTACACTCGGGGTCTAAGTACACTCTCGGTAGCTACCATGAAACCCATAAGGGTGTAGGCCAAAAATCAATTAGGTAGCTAGCCCGGGAGTGGACAGAAACCCAAAGTCAGTACAAGAGTACCTGTAAGAGATGTTAGTACCACACGTGCATACATAAAAACATGAGAATATCTAAGCTGCCGTGGAGTAGTGAAGCCCGAAGACTGAGTGGAGAGCCCGAAGGTAAGCACAACCTGAAGGTTGGGTATAGAAAGTCTGAAGGTTGAACGTAGCCTGGAGGCTGGGTATAGTACCTGTAGAAGTGTTAGTGTCAATCACACGCATGTAATAAGGTAATAGTGAGCAACATCACAGGCATGGTATATGTACAGAAAATAAACTACTCTAGTACAATCATTCATCACAGGCATATACAGGTACAATCATAGGCACTAGGCCATATACAAATACAAGGCACAGCCCAATACAAATATGAATACAAATCTAAATACAGATAAATACACAATCGACCCGACGAAGCGTGAAAACCCAAAAGGAGGACACTCGCCTAAACTCTGAAAATACCGTGAAATCTCGGAGTCCAAAACACAAGCGCACGCCACCAAAATATATTAAAATATATTTCTATTTTTAGAGAGAGAATAAGAGAGAGGAAAGAGAAATAAGAAAAAGAGGGAGAGTTAGAGAGAAAGAGATAGCTAGTGAGAGAAAGAGATCTAGAGAGAGATAGAAAGCTAAAGAGAAAATCTAGAGAGAGAAAAAGAGAGTTAGATAGAAAGAGGCCTAGAGAAAGAAACAGAATTTAGACAGAGTGGATGAAAGAGAAAGATGAGAGAGAGGATTATGAGAGAGGGGGAGGGAGAAGGGAAACAGAGAGAGATAGAAGAGAGAGAAAGGAGGGGCAGTAGAGAGAGAGGAACGAAGAGATAGAGAGAGATAGAGAGAACTAGAGGGGCAACAACCCCCTCTAGCTCAGCCCACGGCTAGAGCCAAGGGTCCTGGCTGCAGCTGCTGCCAGGGGGTGCCAGGGGCGCGCTAACCAGGGGTGGCCACACCCATCCACCCAAGGAGGGGAGAGGGGAGAAAGTGGGTGTAGGTGTTGATGATGATGATGATGGAGATAGTGGAGGAGTTAAAGGAAGAGAAAGGAAATAGGGAAGGGGAGATGGTGGTCGCCAAAGATAGGGCCACGCCGGGGTTGGGAGGAGACGCTGGTGATGGTGGCTGGTTGAAGTGGATAAGAGAGGGGGAGAGGGAAGAAATTGAAGGGTGGAGGAGAAAGGAGGAGAAGGGGAAAGAGAATTGAGAGAGAGATTAAGAGTTGAAGGAGAAATATAGAGAATTTGGGAGGAGGAGGAGGAGGAAAGGGGGTTGTCGTTTGCACCAGGGGAGAAGAAGAAAGAAGAGAGAATGAAAAGAAAAAGAAAGAAAGAGAAAATATATGGAGGAGGAAAAATAATTAAAAAGGAAAAGGAAAAAAGAGAAGGAAATGAAAAAGAAAGAGAGAGTGATGGAGGGATGTGATGGATGGTTGGGGGAGTTAATGAAGGGTGTGGGTCGATTGGTGGAGTGGGGGAAAAGAAAAAGAAAAAGAAAGAAAGAAAGAAAGAAAGAAAGAAAGAAAAGATTCCTTAAATAATAATATTTTAATAATGTCAGGAAATATTGACTGTTTCAGAAAAATCCCCAAAAATACCCAGAGGTAGAAAACATCATTTTCAGAAATAATATGAAATTGGTTTTCAGAAATAAAATCTCATTTTCAAAATAAAAATTCTGAAATCTACCAACGATATCGGTCGACTCGAAAACTAGTCAAACTTTGAAAAATCTCTAAAAATGCATTAAGCTTAAAAATATGATTCTAAGAAATAAGGTGAAAGCGGTTCTAGAAATTCAACTCTGATTGTAAATTAAAAATCTTGGAATCAACCATCTATACTGGTCGACACCAAATCCGGTGGAATTTTGATAAATTTAAAAAAATCTCAAAAAATGAATTTAGATAGAAAATATGATTTTAAGAAATAATATGAAAACTGTTTTTAGAAATTCAACTCCGTTTGTAAATTAAAGACCCAAGAATCGATCAGTGGCACTGGTCGACACCAGTTTTGAATATTTTCAATTTATTTCAGAAAAATTTCAGAAAATCATAAGAAATCTAAAATATTAGAAAATGATGTTTAAAACTAAAATTTATCAAATCTGACTATTAAAAAGACCAAATTGAGTAATACACTAGGATCAGGTCCCCGGTTTAGACTAGGGCTGATTCCGAGTCCACGAATCCAGATCTAATGCAAAATGATCGCATAAATATTTATAAAACAAAAATAATTATGGAAGCAAATTAAAAAATACGAACAAAAAATCAGAATACGCAACTAAGTCGTATTCTGGGGGTGGGTGTTACATGCCATCCATCTTACAAAAATTGTGTCCTCGCAATTTCGATAAGGGGTAAAATGAATGCAAATGGGATAGGGATGAGAATTATACCAATTAAAATATGAATCACTGCAGGTAGGGCTCTCAAGTTGACTGAACAATAATCAGAATATAGACATCTTCTGCACTTCCTGCTGTATAAATCTTCGAACGATGTCGAATAATACTGACCTGATAACACTGCTTTACAATAGAATTCTCGCTGTACTGCATACTTAATATCACTCCGAGAATGAGCCAGAATACCAAAGATAAAGAAAACACTGATAATATTAAGCGTAAGTAAAGAAAACTAATAGTTAAGAATTCCATAATCAGGCATCGATCACTCTGAAGAAAATACCCAAGAATATAGAATAACTGTAGAAAAACCCGAATACCGATTTCTGAAAGTTAACCCGATCGTCGATCAATTCTGAGAATATCTGAGCTTTATAGAGTTGGCCAAAGAGATCATATAATAGCTTCATTCAGAACCAGTCACTACACTCTAGTCTATCCATATCTTAAGTTGGTATAAGGCCACAAAAATTTAAAACAGTGAAAAGATAGAAGGGATTAGGAATCAAAGATAATCAAGAAAGAAAAAGATAGCTTTGCCTTGTAGTTAGATTGTATAATCAGGACTCAAACATTCTAGTTGCTAATTTCTTTACCATTAATTTACCATCTGGACGTACTGAGAATGTGAGAGCTTAGGCTCTGATACCAGCTGTAATGCCTCATCCCGTGGGTACGGAGACGTTACTGTGATGTATATACATAGGTCAAATATACCCTCACATATATACGCTAAGCATGTGTACAAGCAAGAATCAGAGCTCGAAATACGTGGTGCATTATACATTCTAACATATGAGTACAATACAAAGTTATCAATAGATATGACACAATATTATAAGAATATTACATCACCGATAAGCGAAAATGCGAGAATACAAAGAGGTAATAATGAACTATACAAAAGGGCACTCATGAGCTATAGAAGGAAAACTCGAGAGGCAAGCAGGGGGATCTGGAAGGATAGGGCTTCAGACAGTTTGCTGAGGATCCATGCTACCACTGCGCTACTCTGATCAGTAACCGGGAGAATTCACAAGCTCCAAGCTCTGAGACCTGAACATGAGGATCCAGGGGAGTGGTATGAAGAATGCCAAGTAGCGTGCATAGATAAGCACACCTGTATCGATAAATTCGAATCATAAACATTCATTGAAAATCATGTTATCAGCGCAAGCATACAGGAGCAAGTAGAGATAGCAAGTGATATCAAGCAGGGAATACACATGGTATAATAATATAAGAGCAGAAAACTGGTGGAATAGAATATAAGTGGTAAGGCAGGATGTAAGCAGCTATAATATAATAATCATAGAACCTGAAATCTGAAGTAAAACCTAATAGAAGCAAAAATGACAAAACATATAACAGATATATAGTTGGCATCTTTTATTATTATTATTACTCATCCTACCCAGATGTCTAGATATGTGAACTAGCATCCCAACACACATATATCAACATCTGAGAAAAGTAAGGTTGTTATTAGAAATCAACGGGGATATCAACGAACAATGTTTATAGTGGGTCCCGTACATGCACAGGATCACGGTCCATGATGTTCTATTGCTGGTGTTCAGAATTGACCACAAAGCCTAGATAAGGGTCTTATTGTATTCCCTTTTCATGAATGTAATAGAATGTAGGGAGCCAGCGCTCCTCTCGGAACACCTGCAGGCCCTCAGGTCGAACCGAAAGTTTTAGTTGCACAATATACCTAATACCATTGTAAACATGAACACATATTGATATTCATAAGTTTCTCCCGACCCGATGTAAGTTGTCTCATTTTATGATTTATTAGATAATTATCAGATTTCAGAAATGAGCAAGAACATTTCATGAGTATCAGGAGTACAGGTGTATTAGGAGTACGGTTTGTACTGAAATATATCAAGATGAAATCAAGTTGTCAGGTCATCATTCCCGTTATCGTGATAATTATAAGAGTTAGATATATCATGCCGTATGTCAGGTGATAGCATGACATGAAGGTGATATTAGGCAGATGACAAGAGACAACATGGTATATGTAAGCACGTCAAGTGAAAGCACGTCAAATGATACAGGAAAATAGTACCAATATATGAGATCGGTGCGAATACCGAAAAACCATACAGTTTCAGAAAAATAGCATAAATAAGATCTTAAACTCTTCACAACCAGTAAGAGAAGAAAAGATAAATTGAAGAGCGGGTAATTAGCAAGAAAGTAAACATCCAAGCGGAGCTAAGCAAGCTGGAGGTACGAACAGCAAACAGTGTTTAACACTAGAGTGCTTGACGGAGCTACTAGAATGATTCGTCTTAAAAGGCGAGTCTAAAATCTGCTAAAGTTTCACTTAGACGAATCTAGTGATAAAGCGCTGAGTGTTAAGCATGCCTACCTGGCGGAGTTGAGAGACCTGATGGTCTAAGCACATTTCTTTTTTGAGGAAGTGGGCGAGAGCCCGAAGGCTAAGGTACGCTGGGGTCTAAGCTCACTCTTGATAGCTAAGACGAAACCCATAAGGGTGCAGGCCTAAAACCAATTGGGTAGCTAGCCTGGGAGTGGGTGAAACCTAAAGTCGGTACAAGGGTACTTGCATGAGATATTAGTAACACACGAGCATACATATAAACATTAGAATATCTAAGCTATCGTAGAGTAGTGAAGCCTGAGGCTGAGTGATTGTAATTTAAGAATTTGTAAATAATAAGAATGAGTTGTAGAGTTCTTAGTCTCAATGCTATCCGCTGTAGCAAGGGCCAAAGCGGGTCGTGATCCTCAGGGAAGGATGCGATGCAAGCTTTTCGGCTGATTCCTCTGTATGATTTGAATAAAACAGAGAAAGGATTAGATTTGAAGTGTATATGAATAAAGAAGTATGGTTTAACTGATCTACTACCACAACCCATTATGCAAGTCTTGGATGTTGAATTTCATCTTGAGATATATGTGATTCATCATAGGTTATTAAGAATGATTCAAGTAAGAAAAGACGATACAAGATTCTAACTAAGTTACATTATTAAAAACTAAACAATGTTTCATCCTAACATCTAAGTACAGCTTAAGAAAAGATTAATCTTAAATTTAGGCTGTCCTAGTTCTTAAGTATGAAGTCATGAGAAGTCTTTTAAATATGCAACCTAGATTAAGAAATCTAATTATCAGTTTAATCTTCAAGAACAATAATCATTAAACCTAGGGTTTCTAAAGAATGGCCATCAATCGATTCAAATCCTAACTTGCCCTAGGGTTGCTTAAGTGATCAGCAAACCACACAAAGAATTAGTTAGACATCATTTTTTTATAATTATTTTTTATTTTTATTTTTTATTTTTAATTAGACGAAAAGAAGAAGAAAGAAAACAAGAGATCGCAGATGAAAACCGAAGCAAATAAACACAGAGAAAAGAAATAAAAATTGACAAGAATTAAATATGCAACAGAAAGTAACCTTTATTCGAAAGTACGTCTCCAAATACAAGCTCCTTCTTCTCCACAAAGCCTAAAAACGAAATTACAACGTGCAGAATTTTAAGAAAAAGTTAAGAAAAACCCTAATCTTCTCTGATGCCCTCACGCGCCTGCAGGGTCTATAGCGCTGCAGGGGTAAGGTGCAGAAGGCGATAGAGTTCCAGATAAACTCCTCCACGAAAACTGGTAGATAGATAAGGCAGGATTGCCGCGGAAACGCGGCTTGGGCCGCGTTTCTGCGGTAACAGTCTGATCTTTGGCCGTGCGCTTTCGCGCGTGGCCTCCTCTGGTCCGTCCATCTGGGCATATGCTTCTGGATGCTGGATCCTGGCTCTTCATTTTGGATTTTCGAGATAACTTAGAAATCAAGTTACCCTAAATCCAAATCCCTTCAAAAATGAATCTCATCCCTGCACTCTTATTTATCCTCATCCACCAAGCATTTAGGGTAGAATAGAACTCTATCCTTTCCCTCTTTGTAGTATTTGCAATTTTTACACTTTGTATTTGCACTTTTGACTTCTTGTAATTGCACTTTTACACCTGGGCTTGGCTTGGGCTTGGGCTTGGATATAGGCTTTTGGGCTTCATTAAGCTTTAATTCTTTATTTAATTCAAAACTCAAGGCCTACACCATTATATAACAAAATATTACTAAATGTGCATTATTATATGAATAAATGTGAAAATGTGATAGTAAATATGATGATAATTATGCATTTTTCACTACCAATCACACCCCCACACTTATCTTTTTGCTCACCCTCGAGTAAAAATCAAAGAAGAAAAAGAAAATCTAATCTAGCTAACTCACTTTCGTAGGAATCACGGTTGCACTTAGCATGTGCAACAAGCCGTTAAACCCCTAGGTTACCCAAGAGGACGAGTGTTGTCTCGTGAGGGTTTTCAGCGGATTACACCCACAAAATCCATAAAAAGGAGAATATTCGAATTATATTTGAAGAGACTAAGTAGTCTATAAGTTTTAGGATTATCATTTTTATTCATTCTTAAACTTAGTCTTAATAAAGTGAATTGTTATTTATTTTAGGTAAGGATCAAAATTGAATGTTTGTATAGTCTTTTTCGTTACCCTAAGTCATATGCATCCTTGTAACTTTGCTAAGAATTCCTTAACTTGGACTCTCATGCCTCTTTATTATTTTTATAACTTCATCTAATTTTCTTTCGTGTAAGTATCAAGGCTTCTTGAGGCCCTCATACCTAACTAATTGACTATTATATGTGTTAAATTTTTTTTTTTTTTTAGCATGTATAACTCATCTAATTTTCTTTTGTGTAAGTATCAAGGCTTTTTGAGGCCCTCATACCTAACTAATTGACTAATAGATGTGTTAATACATGTATAATATTTCTCAGTTTTCTTAGGCTTTCTAATCCACCCATGTAGCGAACTTAAAGTCGGTGGCTCCCAAACCGGTAGGTTTTAGGTCACCAGGTGAGAAAACACCCCGCGGACTCAAATTCGAGTGAACTAGGCCACAAAACTAAGGGCTTTATTTATTCAGAACCTCACCTTTAGGCATGAACACTTATGCTTCTTGAGGCACATGTATCCAGCTTAATTAGTGATATATATTATTATATTATATATATTTTTTTTTATGAGGCACAAGGGTCTTTGTTTGGAATCCAATATATGCACTAGGAATGCACATTCATTAAGGTAAAAATCAAGACTAATTATTTATTCAATTTCTCCTCCTATACCTAAAAATTAAACAATTCATTTATTTTGACCAAGTTTTTCGAAATCCTAATCATGACTTTCCTAATTCTTAAAACTAACTTAGATTTCTTTCAAGAAATAAGTCAAAGTATTATCCTTTTTATAATAATTTTTTTACAATAAATAAAAGAAAAATATTTCTATTATTTTTTTAATATATATATTACATATATTACATACCCTTCCCCCACACTTGTTTCATGCATTGTCCCTAATGTATGAATAAAATGCATGGATGCACGAACTGGCAGAAAGATATAGTTACCGATACAGTGGGTCAAAAAGACCCATGGCTGCATTTACTTCCGGTACTGACTCCAAAAAGATTTTAAGACGTTGACCATTTACCTTGAATGCATTGCCATTTTTGGGGTCGTAGATCTCTATGGCTCCGTGTGGAAACACAGTCTTAACAATGAAGGGCCCTGTCCATCTTGACTTCAACTTGCCAGGAAAGAGATGAAGTCTAGAGTTATAGAGTAAAACTTTTTGTCCTTGGACAAACGTTTTTTCTCGTGATGAACTTGTCATGAAAAACCTTAACTCTATCCTTCGCAATCTTCGCATTGTCGTATGCTTCATTTCTTAATTCCTCTAGTTCAGAAATTTACAATTTTCGAAGCTCACCGGCCTTATCTAGATCAAAATTTAGCTGCTTAATTGCCCATAGGGCCCGGTGCTCTAGCTCAACAGGAAGGTGGCAAGCCTTTCCAAAGACTAGTCTGTAGGGAGACATTCCTAGAATCGTCTTAAAGGCAGTCCTATATGCCCATAGGGCATCCATCAGTTTGGTGGACCAGTCCTTCCTATTCTGATTCACAGTTTTCTCCAAGATGAGCTTGACTTGCCTATTGGAAACTTCTACCTGTCTGCTAGTTTGAGGATGGTAGGGCGTAGACAACTTGTGAGTTATGGCGTATTTTCGCATAAGACCTCAAAAGTTCTATTGCAAAAATGTGTGCCATTGTCACTAATGATGGCTCGAGGGATTCCAAAGCGTGAGATGATATTATCTTTCAAGAATTTGACAACAACTTTGTTGTCATTTGTCTTGCAAGGGACAGCTTCAACCCATTTTGACACGTAGTCTACGGCCAACAAGATGTATTGGTGCCCAAACGAATTAGGGAAGGGTCCCATAAAATCGATGCCCCAGACATCGAAAAGTTCTACTTCTAGAATTGGATTTAGGGGCATCATATTTCGTTTGGAAATTCTTCCTATCATTTGACATCTTGTGCAAGTTTTGCAATACTCAAATGCGTCTCTGAACACGGTTGGCCAATAAAAGCCACTTTGCAGGATCTTTTCGGCAGTTTTGCGGGGACCAAAATGTCCACCGCAAGCGAACTCATGACAAAAGCTAGAACGCTTTTAGTTTCCTCGTCGGGGACACATCTCCTAATGATTTGATCGCTATAATATTTGAAAAGATAAGGATCTTCCCACATGTAATACCGGACTTGAGACAAGAATCGGTATCTATCCTGTTTTGACCAATTAGGTAGTGTTTGGTTTGTGACTAAGTAATTCACTATGTCAGCAAACCATGGTTCCTTAGAGATGGCTAGAAGTTGTTCATCGGAAAAATTGTCATTGATGGGCAGTTCGTCGGAGGTGCATTAGGCACGCGAGAGAGATGGTCTGCGACAACATTTTCAACACCTTTTTTATCTCAAATTTTGAGATCAAATTCTTGAAGGAGGAGGATCCAACGAATGAGTCGGGCCTTCGCATCCTTTTTTAGCATAAGGTATCGAAGTGCAGAATGGTCGGTGAAAATCATGGTCTTGGTCCCTAGTAGGTATGGGCGGAATTTCTCCAAAGCGAACACTACTAGCCAAGATTCCTTCTCGGTTGTAGTATAGTTCATTTGGGCGTCATTGAGTGTCCTACTCAAATAATAGATCACGTGCTGCTTGCTATCCTTACGCTGTCCTAAGACAGCACCTATCGCAAAATCTGAGGCATCGCACATGATCTCAAAAGGTTTAGACCAGTCCGGAGGTGAGATGATAGGTGCAGAAATAAGTTCCACTTTCAAATTTTCCCACGCACTATTGCACCTATCGTCAAATATGAAGGGCACGTCTTTAGCTAAAGGTTTGTAAGGGATCTAGCATTTTGCTAAAATCCTTAATGAACCTACGATAAAACCTAGCGTGTCCTAAGAAAGACCGAATGTCCTTCACACATCGTGGAATTGGAAGTTTGGCTATGATATCCACCTTAGCCTTGTCCACTTTTATCCCTTCCCTAGATATCTCATGACCTAGGACAATCCCATGCTGCACCATGAAGTGGCACTTTTCCCAATTGAGGGTCAAGTTCTTTTCGGTGCATCTACTCAGTACTAGCTCCAAGTGATGGAGACAATGGTCAAATGAATTTCCATAGACGGAGAAGTCGTCCATGAAAATCTCTAAAAAGTGCTCGACCATATCAGAAAACAGGCTTAACATACAACGTTGGAATGTGGCGGGGGCATTACATAGGCCGAAAGGCATTCGACGGTAGGCAAATGTCCCAAATGGGCACGTGAACGTTGTCTTTTCTTGGTCCTCCGGGGCTATAGGGATTTGGTTATACCCTGAATAACCGTCCAAGAAACAGTAATACTCATGACCGGCTAATCTTTCCAGCATTTGGTCGATAAATGGGAGGGGAAAATGATCTTTCCTAGTGGCGGCGTTCAACTTGCGGTAGTCTATGCATACTCTAACCTTGGTAGGCAATCGTGTTTGCACTAACTCATGCTTGTCATTCTCTACCACAGTAAAGCTAGACTTCTTAGGGACCACATGCATTGGGCTAACCCATTCGCTATCGGAAATGGGATAAATGATCCCATTATCTAACAGTTTCACTATTTCGGCGTGTACAGTCTCCTGCATGAGTGGGTTTAGCCTACGCTGTGGATCCCTCTTCGGTCTAACCCCTTCCTCTAGATGGATACGATGCTGGACTATCGTAGGGCTCAGTCCCTTGATATCTGCCATAGTCCAACCAATGGCTTCCCTATGTCTCCTAAGGGTTGCCAGTAGGTCTTCCTCTTGCCTATTAGTCAAATTAGATGCAACTATGACCGGTAACGTCTCTTGTTCACCCAGGTAGGCGTACTTAAGATGTTTAGGCAAGGCTTCTAACTCCAAAGAAGGAGGTGGCTCGATGGGTGGAGGTGTTAAGTTAGAATCTCCCATCTCTATAGAACTCAGATTTGATTCCCATTCGATCTCATCAAGGCTGAGATCACTTGCTTCTAAGTCTTCCTCTTCCTCTGACTCTAGTGTAATCTCCTCATTGTGCTCACTCGTCATGTTTTCAATGAAGTTAACCTCAAAGGGTTGGTCGGTCACATCGTAGGGATGCTTACCTAGGTTGAAAACATTGACTTCCTCAGTCATATCCCAAAAGTCAGTCTCATGGATCCGTTTCTACAATTTATGATTGCATTTGCGGTTGCTAGGAACGGTCTTCCTAAGATGATGGGAGTTTGGGACCTAGGATTAGACACAGGTTGTGTCTCTAAGACAATGAAATCGACTGGGTAAATGAATTCTCCCACCCGTATGAGAACGTCATTGATCTCTCCCTTAGGAACTTTGATTGAGCGGTCAGCCAACTGAATAGTAACTTGGGTCGGGTTGAGTTCACCTAATCCAAGTTGTTGATATACGGAGAAAGGGAGCAAATTGATGCTAGCTCCTAAATCGAGGAGTGCTCGATTGATTTCGGCTCGACCTATGGTGCAAGAGATGGTGGGGCAACCAGGGTCCTTATACTTAATAGGGATCTGGTTGGACAATAGCTCACTAATGTTAGTGGCTAGAAAAACCTTCTTAGGCACATTAGTCTTTCTTTTCTTGGTGCACATGTCCTTAAGGAATTTGGCATAACTAGGGACCTGTTGGATTGCATCAAGAAGTGGGATGTTGAGCCTAACTTGATTGAACACCTCTAATAATTTCTCCATATGTGCATTGTTTGTTGCTTCTAAGCCTATTTGGAAATGGAGCTATAGGCTGGTGCACCTGTCCTGCTGTCTTTTCAACTTTAGTTTCATTGGAGCTGGGTGGAGAAGGAGTGGAGCTAGATGGAATGGATGACTGAGATGGATCCTGTGGCATGGATACTTGATTATCAACTTGTTTCCCCGATCTGAGTGTATGAACCATGTGACACTGGTTTGGGTCTTGAGCCTCATTGGCTGGCCTAGCATTCCTAGGATTTGGCAATGGTTGACTCGGTAGGGTACCCCTTTGTCTCTCTTGTTGGTTCAATTGGATCTCTATCCTAGTTAAGACTTGACCCAGCGTGTCGTGGCTTTTAACTAGAGTGTCCATCTTTCTTTCCAAATTTGAAAGTCTTGTCTCCATTTGTGAATTTTGGAAAGACGGTGGAGGATTTTGACTAGGGAAATTTTGTTGATAGGGCGGATTTTGGAAATTGTTGGAGAATTTGGGCTAATTTGATCATTGTTGCTTGGGCCCCATGAAAAATTGGGATGATTTCTCCAACCAGGATTGTAGGTGGGTGAATAAGGATTGTTGGTGGGCCTTGTGAAGGCCGCACTCATATGTTCGGGCAAGCTTTGATGCGCGATGAAGACAGGACATTCCTCGAACACATGGTTCATATCTTGACAATAAGTACAGCCCGCCGAAGATGTTGGGCTGACTTGGTTCACAGAGACTGGCTCTTTAGTTTCAGGAGCCTCTAGTCTTCGCATAACAGCAGCTAACTTAGCATCGGTTGCTACGTTGGCCTCAATGGAATGGATACCTCCTTTAGAAGAAGTAGGGTCATTAGTCCTAAATTTTTCCGGAGTAGGTTCCCATTGGATGGTATTATCAGCTAATTCTTCATATAATAACCATCCTTCATCTTCGTTCTTTTGCAGAAATCCTCCTTGGTACATGGATTCTAATAGCGTTTTAGTTGGATAATCTAATCCATCATATAGAACTTGGCAAAGTCGCCATTTCTCTATCCCATGGTGAGGGCATTGGGCAAGGAGGTCCTTAAAATGTTCGAAGTATTTCCAAAAAGGTTCATTGGCTGTTTGCTTAAACTGTAGGATGTTCTTCCTAATCAGTGCAGTCTTGTGAACTGCATAAAATTTCTTTAAGAAGGCCTTAATGAAATTATCCCAAGAAGATATTGAACCGACCTCTAGACTGTAGAGCCATTTCTTTGCTAAATCCTTCAAAGCAAAGGGGACAAACCTAAGTTTGATGGCATCTTTTCCTAACTTAGGTATATTCATCATGAGACATACTTCTTCAAATTCCCTTATGAAGAAGTATGCATCCTCGGATTCAAGTCCATGAAATTTGGGAAGGGTGTTGATGTATTATGGCTTGAGTTCAAATGGGTCAACACCTTCAATAGTAAGCTTGATGCAAGAAGGAAGAGAGGTTCTAATAGGATAGAACCTATCTTGGAGTGACTGTGGTTGTGCCATGTGTGAGTCGGGCTTTTGCTCGGGTGTGAACTAGTTCTAGTTAGCCTGGATGTAAGTGGGTCTCTCGACCAAGCGGGCATGCACAATTAGCAAACAAGTTCACCCAATCAACCAAAAAAAAAAAAAGAAAAACAAACAAAAATCCTATTCTAGGGTTATCCTTGACCTAGACGACTCCTAACTTTAGACTGTCCTTAGGAGGTCTATTATCGACGTTAACCACAAGCTAATCGGCCAGGTAGGTGGCAAGACCGGTGGGAGGTTTTTCGTCAGAGACGTTCCTTAATTAAATAACCACCGTTCTTCAGGCTTTCGGCCCTCAATCCCCTGCCTAGACACCGATTTGACAAGAGTAAATTTCGAACAATTTTTCTCCTTCGGTCAATCTCCTATTGAGTCCGAGTTAATCTAGGGCCAACGTCTAGTCAAATTTTACTTAAGGTTAGGGTTGTGAGTGTGACGGATATGATTTGTGGGCCAAGGAAGGGTGATGAAATCCCCACCTTATCTTGTTTATGGGTTATGCCCTTAAGATATTTTTTTGTACGTGTAAAGCTGTAGAAAAGTAATCACTCAAGAAAGCAGTAAATCAGCCAAGAGTGTTTCCTAATCTATTTGCTATGCAAACGTACCTTGTCGCCAGCACTCTTCAACAGAAATAAAAAAAGATTAATAGACACGTGCCTAAGATGCAAGAGTCTAAATTTTTTTTTATTTATCAACAAATGAGTTACTTGTTATTATGCAGGGTGATCATAGAGAATATTTAATAAAGCAGAAAATCAGATTTTGCAGATTGCAGCAACCTGCAGAAAAATGAATTAGTAGTGAACTACTCTTGCCGCGTTTCTGCGGCTTTTGCCGCGTTGGCGCGGCACAGAAGTAGGCTCTGTTGCTCTGCCTTCGAGGGCAGAGGCACAGAGTTGCTATATGTGTTTTCTGCTATTAGTTTTCTTGTTCTCTGTACCTGCAAACAGAAAGAATAAACAAGTTAATTTTGAGAAAATCGTGCCGTTCCTTCCCCGGCAACGGTGCCAAAATTTTGATTGAGATTTAAGAATTTGTAAATAATAAGAATGAGTTTTAGAGTTCTTAGTCTCAATGCTATCCGCTGTAGCAAGGGCCAAAGCGGGTCGTGATCCTCAGGGAAGGATGCGATGCAAGCTTTTCGGCCGATTCCTCTGTATGCTTTGAATAAAACAGAGAAAGGATTCGATTTGAAGTGTATATGAATAAAGAAGTATGGTTTAACTGATCTACTACCACAACCCATCATGCAAGTCTTGGATGTTGAATTTCATCTTGAGATATATGTGATTCATCATAGGTTATTAAGAATGATTCAAGTAAGAAAAGACGATACAAGATTCTAACTAAGTTACATTATTAAAAACTAAACAATGTTTCATCCTAACATCTAAGTACAGCTTAAGAAAAGATTAATCTTAAATTTAGGCTGTCCTAGTTCATAAGTATGAAGTCATGAGAAGTCTTTTAAATGTGCAACCTAGATTAAGAAATCTTATTATCAGTTTAATCTTCAAGAACAATAATCATTAAACCTAGGGTTTTTAAAGAATGGCCATCAATCGATTCAATCCTAACTTGCCCTAGGGTTGCTTAAGTGATCAGCAAACCACACAAAGAATTAGTTAGACATCCTTTTTTTATAATTATTTTTTATTTTTTATTTTTATTTTTAATTAGACGAAAAGAAGAAGAAAGAAAACAAGAGATCGCAGATGAAAACCGAAGCAAATAAACACAGAGAAAAGAAATAAAAATTGATAAGAATTAAATATGCAACAGAAAGTAACCTTTATTCGAAAGTACGTCTCCAAATACAAGCTCCTTCTTCTCCACAAAGCCTTAAAAACGAAATTACAACATGCAGAATTTTAAAAAAAGCTAAAGAAAAACCCTAATCTTCTCTGGATGCCCTCTCTGCTGCGCCTGCAGGGGTATTTATAGGTGCAGAAGGATAGAATCCCGGATAAACTCCTCCACGAAAACTGGTAGATGGATAAGGCAGGATTGCCGCGAAAACGTGGCTTGGGCCGCGTTTCCGCGGCAACAGTCTGATCTTTGACCGCGCGCTTTCGCGCGTGGCCTCCTCTGGTCCGTCCATCTGGGCATATGCTTCTGGATGCTGGATCCTGGCTCTTCATTTTGGATTTTCGAGATAACTTAGAAATCAAGTTACCCTAAATCCAAATCCCTTCAAAAATGAATCTCATCCTTGCACTCTTATTTATCCTCATCCACCAAGCATTTAGGGTAGAATAAAACTCTATCCTTTCCCTCTTTGTAGTATTTACAATTTTTACACTTTGTATTTACACTTTTGACTTCTTGTAATTGCACTTTTACACCTGGGCTTGGACTTGGGCTTGGATATGGGCTTTTGGGCTTCATTAAGCTTTATTCTTTATTTAATTCAAAACTCAAGGCCTGCACACATTAAATAACAAAATATTAATAAATGTGCATTATTATATGAATAAATGTGAAAATGTGATAGTAAATATGATGATAATTATGCATTTTTCACTACCAATCACTGAGTGAAAAGCCTGGAGGCTAAACGCAACCCAAAGGTTTGGTTTAGAAAGTTTGGAGGCTGAACATAGCCTGGAGGCTGGGTATAGTACCTGCAGAAGTGTTAGTGTCAATCACATGCATGTAATAAGATAGTAGTGAACAACATCATAGGCATGGTATATGTACAGAAAATAAACTACCCTAGTATAATCATTTATCACAAGCATATACAGGTACAATCATGGGCACTAGGCTATATGTAAATACAGGGGCACAGCTGATCGTACACATATTTTGCATTCTTTTTATTAGACTCCTACATTTATCGTGTAATAAATCTGCCAATTTTCTTATCTTAAATGTCTATAGTGTAGAAGATAATTATGAAGAGAAAGAGGATTATACTAAATAAATATCAGTTAAAGTCAGATTTAACTAGATTTATTTGGTTAGCTGAGGATGATCTCAGATCTAGTCAGTTAAAATCAGATTTTGGTGAATAATTTTGATGAACTTAAAGATCAATGAGAATATCACCACATCTAGAACAAATCAAGGATAAAAGCAAATATTTAGCTGAATATTAGAGCAAATCAGAAAGATAATACCAAATAGCAACCGGTAAAATTCAAATTTCTATAAATCTATTTTGGTTACCTAAAGATCAACTGAGGATAACGTTAAATGTAGAGTTCAAATTTAAAGTCCTCAAAGGGATAAATGGATAGAGAGAAGATCAACGAATGAGATGAAGCAATTTTGACTCAAATTCAGAATGAATACATTTTAGTAATTGAATCATAACTTTCGCTACCGGAACTCAAATCTGATGATTTAAGATGATCCAGAAAGAAGACTTAAAGGGCTACTTACGTTGTTCTCATTCTCTAATTTTGTCATTTCATAAGTTATATTCAGCAATCAACACGCCAATAAGCTGCAAATCAGAATTGAATATCTACATCAAATCAAGTTTGGAGATAAGAGGAGGATTCAAATTCAAAAATAGCCAACTCTCCCTATCTTTCAACTCATCTCCTTATCCATTTTGATGCTATAAATACCCCACGCATCAGAGGCAGGAGAGAAAAAAAGCAGAGAACATAGGCTAGACTATACTGTAGTTTGTAATTTAGGTTTTTAATTTTCTTTTATGTAACTGAGATGAGAGGAGAGTTTCATGGAGGAATGAGAACAAGCTTGTACTAAGGGTGACACCAGTGTAAGTAAGTCTTTTTCATTGTTTGAATCAAATCAAGATTTTTTTTCTTTCTTTACTTTGTTTTTATTTGCTTTCCTATGATGTGTTTGCAATCCAAGTGAATCGATAGCCTCGAGACTGCTTCGCCATTGCAAGTTTCCTTGATGGCCTATGGTGATGAACAACCATTCCTTTGCTAGTTTTGTTTGCTCCTTTATTCATAGTGTAGATCGGGAACGGGAAAGATCCTACACGCCATGCTTGATTGCCTTCAAAGACTAGGAAAGTCGTAGCGACGGATCCAAGGTATATGAGCACAGAAGAGGAAAGTAAGAATTTTTAGTTTTCTTTTAACTCTTAGTTTAGAATTCTACTCCAAAACCAATATTTTCCTCTTTATTTAGTTTTTCCTTTTCTTTTGTAAATAAAATAACAACAACATCATCTTTTATTTTACCATCTTCTTCACATTTTCTAACTTAATCTTTTGTTTTCTTTTTCTAAAACTGAGAAGAAACTCCTAACATGTTTTTGTAAACTCAAAAAGAAATGAACTTACTTAAAAGCTTTCATCGCTAGTCCCTCCTTGTGGATCATTAGCCACTTGCTATAGCGATAGTATTGAGTACTTGCACATTTTATTCTTAAGTTCTGAAATTCTGTATTTTCTGTGCAAAGTTCCTACTCAATCAAAATTTTGGCTCCGTTGCCAGGGAGGGACGGTAAGTGACTCTTTTTTGTTTACTTTATTGATTAACTTTCTTCTCTATTCTTGGTGTACATGTTTAATAATAAGAAAATTTTTGCTGCAGTGGACATATAAGTGACCCTGGATTCTGCTCAAGAAAGCAGAGCCCAAAAGCCCTCAGATTTGCTACATTCCCATGACAATCTTAGTGAACTATTAACCTGTATTTTTTGCAGGTTGGCTGAATTGCAAAGATTAAATATCTGTTACTATTTATTTCTTTGTTTGACTCACTGTACATACATTTTTAATTCATCAGTGAAAGGTTGATTGTAAATGTTAAAAACGGTTTGAACTTTACATTTAGGCACATGTCTATTTCGTTACATTTTCTATTTACTGTTGAAGAGTGCTGGAGCCAAGGTATGTGTGCATAGCATTTAGTATAAGGTTCATTGTTGTATGAAATATTGCTAAGTGTTACATTTTCTATATACCTATACACTGCACTAAATTGACTTATGGGCTTGTCCTATAAACAAGATAAGGTAGGGAAGTTATTATCCTACCTTAGCCCACAAACAATCTCCTCACTTACTAACTCAAGCCTAACTAAAACTGAGTAGACGTTGTCCCTAGGGACATCTCGGACTCAATAGGAGACTAATCTAAGGAAAAAATTGATTAGAATTTGACTCTTACCAAATCAGTGTTCAATGTTGGGGATTGAGGGGCGAAACCCCGAAGACTGGTGGTTTGGCTTAATTGGGCCCGTTGCTTTTAAGCATAGATACCTCCCACCAATCTTACCCCTAACTGGCCGATTAAGTTGTGGTCAGATTCTACAATATACCCCTCATGGACAGTCTAACCAGTTAGGAGTTGTCTAGGTCTAAGGTCTACCCCAATTTAGGCTAGATTTTTTTTTCTTTTTATTTGTTTGTTTGTTTGCTTGTTTTTGTTTTTTATTTTGGACATCTTGGAGATATGGATTATAATTATAATTATTCATATACAAATAGTGATCCATATTTCATCCTAACCTCTTTTGACTCGTGGATTACCAACCCGACATATCAAAACTTTAACAACCAAGTATGCCGAATTGGTCTTATCCGAATCAATATATACCCAGTCCCAGTACTATGAACAAGACTGGAACAATCATCACTACTCTTCATAAAGTCAATGGGGATACAAATCCCCCGAATCATATAGTCAACCACCTTACCAACATCCAGCTTCATATACTCCTTCTCCCGAACAACCATTAGAAGAATCAATTGACTGGGAAAAGAGGATGGAAGCCTTAGAAGAGCTTGAGCGATGAATTCAAATTCTAGAAGACTCAAAATCCCATCAAAGTTTCAAATCAAAGATCCTTACTTTATTTTTCAAGAAGTACATACCGACTTAGAAAAGAGTACGGAATCCATGATTCAATTCCAAAGTGATCCTTTAAATACGATAAAAGCAAGACTTAGTCGAATGGAAAATAAGCGTAGGAATAAGAAAACTCTCCCTACCCTATCTTTAACTATTTCCGACACTTCTAGCCATATTGATGAAAACAAAGAATCATAGAATCTTGAAGACTTTGACCAAGATTCAATTTCATCACACAAACTGGAACTTGACCAATTCAAAACTTTAGACAAATTGGCAAGTTTTTTATTCAATGAGATTGAACTTGATTGTGAATGTGACCCCGATCCCCAACCTTCTGATTCAGTTCCCATCTTTGAATCTATGTTGACTCCGGTGTCCTTACCCAATTTGGACCAATTTTTGAGCCAATATTAATTCCCGTACCTATATATCTAGAAACTGAAGCACCAATTTTGGATAGTCACATTCCATTGATGGGAAAAATGTGAATTTTAATTCTTGGATTTGGACTCAATTTTAGAACCAAAACTGACTATTGAACCAAAACTGACTCTCGAACCCAAAATTGATTTTCTCTAGATAGTATTGGTTCCCGAACCTATCAATTTTTAGCCCAAGTCAACCATTCCACCAAGTCACAATCTTTTGTTGGACATAGGTATAGACCATGATGACTCCATGATGATTTTTCAAGACTGGTCATGTAAAGGGAGTAAGTTTTATGATAGGATCTTTCAAGATCCTATTCATATTGGGGAATGTAATTATGTAAATAGAAAAGAGGACAATAAAGGTGAATTCCGTGAACCGCTACATTATTTTGATTGGGTAGCAACGCTTGGCCCAATCCAACCACCTCCGGAACTGCCACGTTGAGGTAACATTCTCCTTCCCTTTCTTCTTTTTCATGCATTATGCATTTATTCATACATTAAGGACAATGCATGAGATAGGTGTAGGGGAGGGTTCTAATATAACATAGCTCTTTTATTTAAAATAAAAATTAACATTTTTCTTTCTTTAAAAAAAACTTTTTGAAAAGAGAGCAATATTTTTGCATATTTTTTGTAAGAAATTAAGTCAATTTTAAGGAATGGGAGAATCATAATTAGGATTTCTTATACTTGGTCAAAATAAGATTATTAGTTTGATTTTTAGAGTAGGAAGAAAATTTGAAAAAGTAATTTAGCCTTGATTTTTGCCTTGATGAAATATGCATGCTTTATACACTTACACACTTAGGATTCAAAAACAAAAATTCTTATACCTTATATTAAAAAGAAATATATACACACACACACACACATACTTATATCAAAAATTCTCTGATTAAGTTGGGCATTTGTGCCTCATAAAGAATGAGTATTCACGCCTAAAAGTGGTTCATATAATAAAATACTTAGTAACGTGGCCTTATTTGCATGAGTCCCTAAGTCTTTGGGGTATTTTCCTCACCCGGTGCCCTAAGATCGTTTGGTTTGGGAGTCATCGATTAAAGGCTCGTTACATGGGCAGATTAGAAAGCCTAATAGAACTAAGAAATAATATCACTAAAAATAAAAAAGAAAAGAAAAAAATATGGCATAAGAGTTAGAGTTAAAGAACCCCGATCAAAATTTCACGGTCACAAAAGTGCATATAATTTAGGGTAAAATAGTAGACTAGATGAGAAATAAGTTTGACTCCTTGCCTTGATTGATAACAAGTTTTTAAATAAGGACTAAGTTTAGAAATGAAAAATTCAGTTTTCCTATAACTTATAGATTACTTAATTCTTACAATAATACTTTAAATATTTTTTTCTTTCAAAATGTGTTTTTCAAAATACTAATCTTTTGTTTCTCTTTTTTATGAATTTTGTGGGCGTAATCTACTGAAAACCCTCACGAGACAAAATTCGACCTCAAAGGGAAACCTAGAGGTTTAACGGCTTGTTGCACATGCTCAGTGCAATCGCGTGACCTGCGAAAGTGGTCTAATAATCTTTAGTTTAGTTTTGTTGTTTTGATCGAGAACGAATAAAAGATAAGTGTGGGTGTGTGATCGTACACATATTTTGCATTCTTTTTATTAGACTCCTACATTTATCGTGTAATAAATCTGCTAATTTTCTTATCTTAAATGTCTATTTTGCAGAAGATAATCATGAGGAGAAAGAGGATTAAATCAAATAAATACCAGTTAAAATGAGATTTAACTGGATCTATTTGGTTAGCTGAGGATGATCCTCGATCTCGTCAGTTAAAAATTAGATTTTGGTGAATCATTTCGATGAACTTAAAATTCTATGAGGATATCAAGACATCCAGAATAAATCAAGGATTGGGACAAATATTCAGCTGAAGATCAGAGTAAATCAGAAAGATAACACCAAATAGAAACTGATAAAATTCAGATTTCTATAAATTCATTTTGGTTAGCTAAAAATCAACTGAGGATAACGTTAAATACAGAGTCCAAATTCAAAATCCAAAGGGATAAATGGATAGAGAGAAGATCAACAGATGAGATGAAGCAATTTTGACTTAGATTCAGACCGGGTATATTTTAATATTGAATTATAACTTTCGCTACCGAAACTCAAATCTGATGATTCAAGATGATCCAGAAAGAAGACGTAAAGGGTTACAACTCTTAAGTTGATCACTGTTTCTAATTCTATCATTTTGTAAGTTATATTCAACAATCAACACACCAACAAGCTGTAGATCAGAATTGAATATCCACATCAAATTAAGTTTGGAGATAAGAGAAGGATTCAAATTCAGAAATAGTTAGCTCTCCTTATCTTTCAACTCATTTTCTTATCTATTTCTATGCTATAAATACCCCACACATCAGAGGCAGGAGAAAAAAGGAGAGAACATAGGCTAGGCTATACTGTAGTTTGTAATTTAGGTTTTTAGTTTTCTTTTATGTAATTTCATTTTTTTTTTATGTAACTGAGAGGAGAGGAGAGTTTCATGGAGGAATGAGAGCAAGCTTATACTAAGGGTGACACCGGTATAAGTAAGTCTTTTTTTCATTGTTATTTAAATCAAATCAAGATTTTTTCTTCTTTACTCTTGTTTTTGTTTGCTTTCCTCTGATGTGTTTGCAATCCAAGTGAATCTGATAGCCTCGAGACTGCTTCGCCAATCAAATACCCTTGATAGCCTATGGTGATGAACAACCATCCCTTTGCTAATTTAGCTTGCTCTTTTATTCATAGTGTAGATCGGGAACAGGGAAAATCCTATACGCCATGCTTGATCGCTTTCAAAGATTAGGTAAGTCATAGCGACGGATCCAAGGTATATGAGCACGGAAGAGATAAGTAATTTTTAGTTTTCTTTTAATTCTTAGTTTAGAATTCTACTCCAAAACCAACATTCTCCTCTTTATTTAGTTTTTTTCTTATCTTTTGTAAAGAAAACAACAACAACATTATCTTTTCTTTTACTATCTTCTTCACATTTTATAACTTAACCTTTTTGTTTTCTTTTTCTAAAACTGAGAAGAAACTCCTAACATGTTATTGTAAACTTAAAAAGAAACGAACTTACTTAAAAGCTTTCATCGCTAGTCCTCCTTGCGGATCACAACCCGCCTAGCCACTTGCTATAGCGGTAGTATTGAGTACTTGCACATTTTATTTTTAAGTTCTAAAATTCTGTATTTTTCTCTGCAGGAATATGAATACAAATCCAAATACAGAATAAATACATAGTCGACCCAACAAAGCGGGGAAACCCAAAATGAGGTGAGGACACTCACCCAATCACAAATACCATGAAACCCCGGAGTCCAAAACACACGCGGACGCTACCAAAATATATCAAAATATATTTTATATTTTAGGAGAGAGAATAAAAGAGAGGAGAGAGAAGAGAGAGAAAGCAAGAGAAAGAGGGAGAACTAGAGAAAGAAAGAGAGAGCTAGTAAGGAAAGAGATCTAGAGAGAAAGTAAGCTAGAGAGAAAATATATAGAAAGAAAGAGAGTTAGAGAGAATGATGCCTAGAGAGAGAACAGAATTTAGAGAGAGGATGAGAGAGAAAGAGAAAAAAGAGAGGATTAAGAGCGAGAGAGAGAGGGAGAAGGGAAACAGAGAGAAAGACAGAAGAGAGAAAAAGGAGGGGAAGTAGAGAGAGGAACGGGGGGAGAGAGAGAGAGAGCTGGAGGGGAAACAGCCCCTCTGGCTCAGCCCACAGCTAGGGCCAGGGGGCCCTGGCCTTGCCAGGGGGTGCCAAGGGTGGTGCCAGGGCGGCGCCGCTAGTTAGGGGTGACCGCGCCCGGCCACCCAAGGAGGGGAGAGGAGAGAAGGTCAGCGGGGTGTTGATGATGATGATGGAAATAGTGGAGGAGTTAAAAGAGGAGAAAGAAAATAGGGAAGGGGAGATGGTGGTCATCAGAGATGGGGCCACGCCGGGGTTGGGAGGAAGCGCTAGTGATGGTGGCCGGTTGAAGTAGATGAGAGACGGGGAGTGGGAAGAAATTGAAAGGTAGAGGAGAGAGAGGAGGAGATGGAGAAAGAGAATTGAGAGAGACTGAGAGTTAGACGGAGAGAGGGAGAGAATTTGAAAGGAGAAGGAGGACGAGAAGGGGCTGTCATTGGCACCATGGGAGAAGAAGAAAGAAGGAAAAATGAAAAGAAAAAGAAAGAAAGGGAAAGGATAACGAGGAAAAAGATGGGAAAAGAAAAGGAAAAAAGAAAACAAAAGGAAAAAGAAAGAGAGAGTGATGGAGGGATGTGATGGATGGGAGGGGGAGTTAATGAAGGGTGTGGTCGGTTGGCGGAGTCGGGGGGAAAGAAAGAAAGAAATGAAAGATTCCTTAAATAATAATATTTTAATAATGTCAGGAAATATCGACTGTCCCAGAAAAATCCCCAAAAAAAGCCAGAGGTAGAAAATATCATTCTGAGAAATAATATGGAATCAGTTTAAAAAATAAAATCATTTTTTCAAAATAAAAATCTAGAAATCTACCAGCATACCGGTCGACACCAAAACCTGTCAAACTTCGATAAATTCTGAAAATTCTCTAAAAATGTATTAAGCTAGAAAATATGATTCTAAGAAATAAGATGAAAGAGGATTCTAGAAATTCAATTCTGATTGTAAACTAAAAATCTTGAAATCAACCAGCAATACTAGCCAACACCAAATCCGGTTGAATTTTGATAAATTCAGAAAAATCTCAAAAAATTAATTTAGATAGAAAATATGATTCTAAGAAATAATGTGTAAGCTGTTTCTAGAAATTTAACTCTATTTATAAATTATAAATTTGAGAATCGATCAGCAGCACTGGTCGACACCAGTTTTTAAGATTTTCAATTTAATTTAGAAAAATTTCAGAAAATCATAAGAAATCTAAAATATTGAAAAATAATGTTTAAAATTGAAATTGGTCAAATATGATTGCGGAAAAGAACAAATCGAATAATACATTAGGATCAGGTCCCCGCTTCAGACTAGGGCTGACTCCGAGTCCACGAATCTGGATCTAATGCAAAATGATCGCATAAATATTCATAAAACAAAAACAATTACGGGAAGAAAATTGAAAAACATGATCAAAAATCAGAATACGAAACTAAGTATGTATTCTGGGAGCGAGGTGTTACATCGCATAAATGTCCACAAGTGTATGCAAAAGTGCATATGCCCACACGTACACATACATATATCAATACACACAATATAAACATAATCATACACTTACACATGTATATACCCATACATTAAACACATGCATGCACTTTAATAAACACACACAAGCAGGTTAATGTACACACACCCGCATGCACGCGCGCGCACACACATATTCACAATCATTCAATTTAATAGACACACACCCATTTATATCAACACATATATACTACATATGTAACAAAGAGAGAAGAAGCAAATCTCACAGCAAAGGGAGAAAAGCCAAGCCAAGGAGATGTTCGCGGTGACCTCTGGCAATGAATGCGGTGATGGTGGAAGCTGCAGAGAGGTCAACGGATAAAGAATCTCACCGGAGAGGATGGGGTATGCTTGCGCTTGCTGACGGCAATCGGCGGTGACTCACAAGAGATGGAAGATGCCATGGTGTGTTGCCGGCCAATGGGTTTGGTGGGGTGTTGGTTGCGTTGTCGCAGTGGGTGATCACGGCTTGTGCTTGGCCATCCAAGGAGGGAAATCCGGTTATGCTTTGCACAGCGGGGGGAGGATGGAATTCCGGCTGCGACGAGGTGGGGCAGTGCTTTGATCCAAGAAGAGGTAATGGCGGGTAGCTTGGCTGCATAGTGGAGCACCGAGTAGAGGGTGGATGCAACCTGGATATCGGGGGCTTGGGAGATGTGTGGCCTAGCTTGGAGAGGTGCTACCGGCAAAGGGGGAGTCACGGGTGTGCTTGGGTGTATAGATGAGAAAGAGAGATAGTGAGTGAGAGAGAGAGAGGGAAAGAGTATATGTGTGTGTGAGAGAGAGTGTGTGGTTGAGTGGGGAGATAGTGAACGTGAGTGAGAGGGAAGAGATACGTGCGAGAGTGGGAGATCGTGAGCAAAAAAATGGGTACAGGTGGAGGACGTTGGTGATATTTAGAAGATGAAAAAGGATAAAGTGATAGATAAATAAGTTATGTGTATTTCTCCGGCACATGCCAATGTGGCAAAGCTCGAGAGGCTTTAGGATTTGGATAAGATTCTACAGGCTCGAAACCTGTGATGAACAAAGTAAATAAGGGGTTTCCTTTTTCATATTTGGAAGAATAAAGAATGGTGGAAAGAGAATAAATAAATTATATGGCCTCCCCCCTCACCACCACCACTACACGACAATGTGGCATAGTGGTGGAGGCTTAGGAGTTGGGGAGTTGGGATCACGGGTTCGAAACCTGTGAGACAAACATATACATGTGGTGTTCTAATTTTAATTTATTTTATTTTTATTTTTATTTTTATTTTATTTTTTTTATATAAACCAATATTTAATTATTTGTTTATCTGAATAAACTCCTATTAATTCAGAAAAATCCTCAAAAATTCACAAACATAGAAAACGTCATCCTAAATCTTGTTGTGAACCCAGATCGCCAAAATTCATTCCGATTTTAGATTAAAAATCCTGGGGTCATATAGCGACACCGATGGTTCTCGGATTTCACAAATCTTCAATTAATTCAAGAAAATCTAGAAAAAATATTGAAATAATTTTAAAGTTAAAGTAGACTCAGTTTAGGCCACCAAGATGGCCAATACAGGTATTTATATCATACCAACCACCGGTGGAAGATATATGTGACTGGAACCGAGGGTTACAATCCTACCCATCTTATAAAAGAATTTCGTCCTCAAAATTCAGCAAGATGTTAACATATGAATCGAAGCAGTATCTATGAGAGCTAGGATTGTCCTAGATCTACAGTCGCATCAATATGATATAACCCACTACGAAGTCAAACATGAGTCATGATCCAACGTATCTTTCTGTCAAGAATATCACCATAAGTTCGGGGATCAAATTCACTTTTCAGAGTTTATAATCAATCTTTCTTAATATTATTTTAGTCCTCTGATCCACTGTAGTCATGTTCATCTGATAAGATTACTACCACCATTTATAAATTAAATCCTTAAGGTCTATCTGTAACCATACTCCACTAATTTATTCTATTAAGTATTTTTGATCCACTTATGATCACATCGAACAAAAATTTTAGATTTCTTATTTACGTTACCATCCTTGTAACATCACTCCAAAATTAGATTATCTCTAAGGATATTACATATTACTCAAACAATAATCACCACTGATTGTTATTTCCAGAAAAAAAATTATTAAGATCCCAAACAATCTCAAATCCTCGGGTACATATTTCATGCTCGACCACAAAATCACAGTAACACCATTTCAGATCACACGGTCACTACTGGAAGATCATTGATCAAGGTAGCAGTCGCTGGTGAAAATTATCAAGATTAGATATCAACAATCAACAATTATAAGTCATCAAAAAATGTGCCAATAATATTAATTTCTTTCGTCTATCATTCATCAATTAGAAGACATAAGATTCTCAAATAATCAAAGTATTCTAATTACCATGTTTTTAAGAGTCATAGAATTAACTCAAAAATATCAAACAATGATTGATGTTCTTAAAAATATTACTTAGATCTGAAATCTTCAAGATTCTAACCTTCAAAAACTAAATCCAAGCAATCTGATCCATTTATTGATATGATTGGAACTCCAAAATCTATGCTCTAAATCCATATATATTAATGTAACCTGATCGTTATTTAATCCAGGCATCATTATTATCTTAAGTCCGCCATCTCACTATGATTCCCTTGTAAACATGTATCTCAAAAGTTTCAGATCTAAAATTCATCATAAAATTAACTACAAGATAATTCCACAATGATTCTCTCAATTACTCTTCTTCGTCCAAATAATCAGGTCAAATCTCAATAATCTATCATCAATCTAAATCAAGAATAATAATAGTCTAACCAGACATGATTAGGTGGGGGCAGAGTAGGTTCGATAACTACATGGATGAAAAAGTCACATCAGAGTGACGGTTCAAGGGTTCTCGGAGATCGATTGTACGAGTATGGAGTCAGAGAAGGGGGTCAAATGATTGTTTACTCAGATAATTTCATGGATGATTATCATATATGTGGCATGATTGTATATACGACATATAACCTTACTAAACCTGGCTCTGATACCAACAAAATCATGTCATGGCACGCTTTTCAAAATACAAAGTACGGGGATGTGACGATGGCCAGCAGATACTCACGAAGAGTAAAATCTCTTTCATGAGTACCCTAGGCTCTCAACAATGAGCAGGATAGCACACATATATGCATATACAACCAAGCACAGGGATAAAAGCACATATATGAAACACATAATCATAAACAATATCATCCATTATATCTGAATAAGACAAACCAAGAAAGAAAATAAACTGAACTCACCGCAGAACAACTGATCAGAAGGCGTTTTATGATCAACCCTCCAAACCAATTTTCTGATTTAAATACTAAAAAATAATAAAGGTCCATCAGAAGCGAACCAGCAAGAGTACACGAAAGAAGAAGAACAATAAAAGAGAGAGTATGATATAGGAATAGTACAAGTAAGGCATTGAAATAAGAATGATATGATTGGCAGTAATTAGAACTGAAAGCAATAACAATAACAGGAATAATCGAGATGATAGATCAAGTACAATAAAACCATGCATGCATGTTGTGACATGTATATAATGAACATGAGCAGTCCTGGATGAGTAACTGTTGTGTAGTATAATCAAAAGATCACAAGAACATGAGATCACAACATAAAATAACATGGTAGGTCCAGGAATATTATGTAGTCAAGATAATGCATATCACATAAGTCTCAAGTATCAGAATCATGAAAATATATGTCAAGTACTATATTACTGAAGATAATGCAGGATATGATGCAAGTATATATGTCCAGCATTTTATTAACTTTATACTAATGCAACTATCCTGTGCCATATCCCATAGGACAGCTGCACATCAAACAAGTGATGCATTAGTAGATCCTAATAGCAAGGAGAAATAGTTCACTGTATTCAGGTATCATGTAACATGTAATAACAGGTGCGCGCATAAATCATAAAAACACAAGAACATGTGTGGCAAAATCCTCGGAGGGGCCGCCCTTCCAATCACACCTCCCTGATCCCCTGCTACCATTCTTTCCCAGTAATCCCAGCTTTGTTAATTTTATTAATCAATGCAAATGCAAGATAGTGTGTGACTCAGTGTACCCCAGAATCAGTATCAAGAATATCAGTGATAAATAGTGAATATAATGTGTATAAAGATCACGGGATAATGTAACGTGGCAATATCAAGTGACAAAGCAAAATAGTGGAAGTAGTGTCAGTGTCATATATCTAAAGGTCATAGTAAATCGATCATGATTATATGTTCATAATCTAATAAAATGTTCTCGAATAAATCCTCAAATTATAAAGGTCAATTTCCTCGATTTATTTTCAGTGATATTAGGATCACAATATCTTTGACATTTATCCTCAAGATTCATATCATAAATCTTAGTCGTGATCAGCAATAATTTCATGTCAATAAAACAGTCAACCAGATGCAAGCAATCATGTCAATATAGGTTTTTGCGTACGTGAACAATAATGAGATGCAAAATATGAAATGCCAGACAATGTAATTAGATCATGAAATAATATTTGAAATATAAGAATTGTCTGTATAATTAGAGAAAGGAGAATTTAATAGGATTCTGAGGCAATATCGTGATAACGAACACAATATTGAGTGTTTGGAGTTCAAAGATAATTTCATAAAGGAGAAAAGTCAAAGACAAGGAAATCGTGTACACTTGCCTGAAATGACGCGGTTTCGAGTCTAGATCGTCATCGGGTCTACACTGCACGAACAAGTACGAATCTCCGGATCATCTTATAGGTTGGTCTTCAAATCACCAGTGTACTGGGTCCACAATGAGCACAATCTGAATCTCCCATTACTGAGTTCGGCTTGCACGAACGAGTCCGAAATCGCTGTAACACGCAGCCATATATAGAGAGGGGAAATTAACATACTCACACGAGCACAGACCCACAGGTACACGGATACGGAATACACATGTGTGCGCCACAAGTGTATGCACACGTGCATATGCCCACACGTTCACATACATATATCAATACACACAATATAAACATAATCACACACTTACACATGTATATACCCATACATTAAACACATGCATGCACTTTAATAACACACACATGCACGTTAATGTACACACACACACGCATGCATACACCACCATATATATATATATATATATATATATATATATATATATATATATATATATATATATTATATATGTATGTATGTATGTATGTTGTGTATGTATGTATGTATGTATGTATGTATGTATGTATGTATGTATGTAGTATGTATGTATCACAATCATTCAATTAATAGACACACACACACACACCCATATATATCAACACATATATACTTACATATGTAACAGAGAGAGAAGATGTAAGACTCACAGCAAGGGGAGAAAAGCCCGGCCAAGGAGAGGTTCACGGCTACCTCCGACAATGAATACGGTGATGGAGGAAGCCGCGGAGGAGGTCAACAGATAGAGAATCTCGCCTGAAGGGATGTAGGTGTGATCGCACTTACCGATGGCGATCGGTGGGTTGCCGGCCAATAGGTTTGGTGGATTGTTGGTTGCATTGCCGCAGTGGGTGATCACGGCCTGTGCTTGGCAAGCCAAGGAGGGGAATCCAGTTGAGCTTTGTACAGCAGTGGATGGATGGAATTCTGGGCTACATGGAGGTGGGGCGGTGCTTGGATCCGAGAAAAGGTGATGGCGGGTAGCTTGGCTGCGTGGTGGAGCACCGAGGAAAGGGTGGATGCGCGGCCTAGATGCCAGGGGCTCAGGAGATGCATGGCCTGGTTGGAGGTTTGGGGACACAACAAGGCTGAGTCGGAGGTGTTGCCAGCCAAAGGGAGAGCCATGGGTGTGCTCGAGTGTGTAGGAGAGAAAGAGAGGTAGTGAGTAGAGAGAGAGGGAGGGAGAGAGTAATATATGTGATAAAGAGAAAGAGTAGGGGAGATGGAGAATGTGAGCGAGAGGGGAGAGATATGAGCGAGAGGGGAGAGATCGTGAGAAAAAAAATGGGTGCAGGTGGAGGACGTTGGTAATATTTGGAAGATGGAGGATGATAAAGTGATGGATAAATAAATTATGTGTATTTTCCCACCACACGCCAATGTGGCCAAGTTGGGGAGGCTTTAGGATTTGGATGAGATTGCTACAGGTTTGAAACCTCTATGAACAAAATAAAATAAGGGATTTCCTTTTTCATATTGGAAGAATATAGGATGGGTGTAAAAGAGATTAAATAAATTATGTGGCCTCCCCTTACCCCCCCCCCCCCCCGCCCACACGACAATGTGGCATAGTGGTGGAGGCTTAAGAGTTGGGGAGTTGGGATCACGGGTTCGAAACCCGTGAGACAAACATATACATGCGAGGTTTCTAATTTTATTTTAATTACATTTTTTATATAAACTAATATTTAATTATTAGTTTATCTGAATAAACTCCTATTAATTCAGAAAAATCATCAAAAATTCACAAACATAAAAAACATCATCCTGAACCTTGTTGTGTAGTTGTATCCCCAAAATTCATCCTGATTGTAGATTAAAAATCATAGAGTCGTATAGTGACACCGATGGTTCTCGATTTTCGCCCATCTTTAATTGAATTCAGAAAAATCTAAAAAAAATCTAAAATATTAAAAAATAATATTAAAGTTAAAGTAGACTCAGTTTAGGCCATCAAGATGGTCAATACAGGTATTTATACCATATCGACCACCAGTAGAAGATACATGTGACTACCGAAGCTTACAAAAATATTTGCCTTTGCCTCATTTGCTCTTCTCTATGTCTTCCTCTGTGTTCGTTTATGTAATTACCCATTGGTACTATAAGTTATCTATAGAAGGAAATTAGTATGCAAATTCTTTTGAACTAAAAAGGGTTAAAAATCACCAAGTTGAATTTCTAAGAAATTACAAATTCGACTGAAATTATTCAGAGGTCAAGACATGATAAAGTCAGTGAAATATAAGAATTCACTCAGGATTAAAAGAAAGGTAGATTTAGAGATTTGCTAGGAATCACTAAATCCAAAAAGATTAAGTCTGAAGATCTGTCAGTTCAGAGGTGACAAACTGGACATAACTGATTAGGAATCGTCAGACTGGACATGACGACAAAGAAAAACGAATTAGGTAATCATCGATTCAGAGGTGAAGAACTGGACATAATCGATTAGAGATTACTAAACACAGAGTATTTACTGTTCAGAGGTGACTAACTGGACATAACAGTAAACGAAAAGGGGAGACTTAGCTATCTATCAGTTCAGAGGTGATGGACTAGACATGACTAATTGAGAAGCCACCATGCTTAGAATTTTGTCATTCAGAGGTGATAAACTGGACATAATGACAAAATAAGGTGAACCCAATTTTAGTGACCATCTATTCAGGGGTGATGAACTGGACATAATAGACTAAGACACACTAAATTATGAATCCACTGCCAGAGGTAGTCGTATTAACTTAGCATCTAGCGCACTGGGGACTACAAAAGTGAATTGGATCTCGACACCTATCAGTTCAGAGGTAATTTGGATATGACCAACTAAGAGACACCAGGTTCGCAATTCGTTGTTCAGAGGTAGTCATATTAACTTGACAGCAAGAACTCCCGACCCTGACGGGGAAGGGAGAACATGGTTATGGACTCATGTCTTCAGAGGTGGTTAATTGGACATGACAGTTTGAGTACCATAAAAGGGAAGAGATCTAGATACCCATCGGTCAGAGGTAATATGGCATAACTGATTGGAGATTACCAGACAGTGCCCTGCTGTAAAGTGGCGAACTAGACATAACGGCAAAGGAGTAGTTCCTAGTGGACTGGAAGATGAGACTCTTGGCTATCTGTCAGTTCAGAGGTAACATGGACATAACCGATTGAGAATCCACCAAGCTAATAATTTCTACCGTTCAAGGTGACAGGCTGGACATGACGGTAAAAAATAGTTATTCTACTAGAGAATATGATTTGATTTTGAATTCCATGGGAACAATGGTGTTTCCCTAGGGAAGCAATTTGGAAGAAATTATCAGAGGTATAATGTTAACGTGACAACCGAAAAGTCCACTGGTGGACTGAGAAAGGTAATAATAGACTACAAGGGGAATCTATTAGAAACTCGCTGGGAAGTTAGAAAATGAATCCCATAAGAGCTTATAGAGAATTTTGCGTTTCTAAGATGTCAAGGAAATCATTAATGTAACATAAAGAAGTATATGGGAATTCGATAGGGAGAAGATTGTTCCATAAGAAGTTGTCAGAGGTGATCATTACATAAAACAAATTTCCTTGCTGGGGAATTAAAGGAGATTTTGTCAGAAGTGATCATGAAAACTTCTCCGCTTGGGAATTTGTAACAATAACTTGTCAGGGGTGTGATATTAACCTGATAAGGATCATTTGCTGCTAGATATGTTTTCACATAATAGCAATTCAAGTGGACCTATCATTCTATTGAAGAGAATGGCAAGTGGAGTTTATCAACTGGGACATTAGTAGGATCCGTCAGGAATATTAAAGGTTTTATTGTCAGAGGTTTAATGTTAACATGACAAGCTTGATCTGTGGTTCATTTTGCCACGAAAATGATTACAATTTGATGTGGTCTTACCATTCTATGGACGAGAATTGCCAAGGGACTTTGGTGGAATTGACCGTTCTTTGCAAAAATATAAGAATATTGTTAGAGAATTCATATAAGAATATTGTTAGAGAATTCCACTGGGGAATAGGAGACAGTGTTCTCAAAATTTATTTCGGGAATGAAATCAATCCTACTAGGGAATAGGAGAATAATACTCCTAAAATGAAGGAAAGTCAGAGGTGAAAACTTTAACATGACTTATTTGCTTTGTGAATCTACCGCTCCATGAAAGAGGTTGGTAGAGGATTCTGGAGGAATCAAATGGGATCAGGTCCCTTAGATTTTTAGTAAATTCTGAGCTATTAACAGATATGATAAGCCTTTATCAACTATCGTTTAAGTTGGGCTAGCCATGCTATTCCCCTCAACATGATGAGTTGTCGAGGCTTTGCATTGGGCTTAAAAGCAAAATTTTACTTTATCCTCAGCCATTAAAGACTTAGGATTGTTTTATTGCTTTATGTAATTCCATAGGGATGTCAGTTAGCAACTAATGTTCCTCATGGAATCCTTTCTTGACACTGTGCAGCGTTGTCTCCTGATATTCGATTAGTTTGACTCTGAAGGGATCCCCTATGATCAGAGGTATAATGTTAACTTGATCATAGATGATATTTCTTTAGGAATTTGCCATTGATTGGCATTATAAGCATATTACTGTTTGGATTGGATAGGTGATATGCTCTATTTGAGTAGATGATTGTACTCCAGAATTGCATTTTTATTATCACTTTTACACATATATCCATGATCATTCCTTTATTAATTAATGCTATCAATCCTTTTTTATTATGGTGTGTAGTTACTTAAATGAGAGCATAAAGATACAAGAAGCTTCATTTTATCCCTAATCCTATATAAAGTTGGATTTAAATTGAATCCAAAGGAGGAAAGGATTAATATTCATCTCTTAAATTCAAGTTCAAATTCAGAAGATAAAGTCCTAAAAGATGAAGGGGATCAAGCTAATTCTAAAAGGGAAATGGAGGATAATTAAATTAAATGGAGTTCAAAATCAATCCAGACTCAGATTTAGACTATATATGTTTTAGTATTCAGATCATAACTTTTGCTACAGATATTCAAATCCAATGATTCAAGATGCTACGGAAAGAAGACTTAAAGAACTAAAAGTCTTCTGTTTATCACTCTATCAAATTCAACCGTCTGATGAGTTATATTCAGAAAATAACATTACAACTTGCTGCAGGACTGAATTCTCTATTGAATTAGGAAACCTTCTAATTTGTATCCTAGTGTGATTAGCTTTGAGGTCTATTTAAAGAGCTGAAGTCTCTAATAATCTCTCATCTCTACATCAGTGATCATTACTTAGGATTTTTCTTTTAGTCTATTCTCTAAATTTCTTTTGTATTTTTTAGATTTTGGTTCTACTTCTAATTCAAGGCTTGTGAGAAAGAGAAGTCATTGTAATTCAAGGTGACAGATCAATACAAGGTGCTTTCTTTCTTTTCATATCTCTTTTTTATTTACTTTATTTTTTGCTTTTTCTTATTTTTATTTATTTCTTTATTTCTTTTGCTTGTCATGTTTACCATGAGTAGCTAGATTTTTCTAATAGCTTGCTAAGACATCACCATCATCACATCTAATCTAGTAGATAACCAAATTAGATCATATGCATGCCTACTCAATTTTTATTCTTGAATACTCGTTAGGATAAGCAACTAACTAGTCAAATATTTGCAAATACTTCTTAACTGTTTTCCTTAATCTATGCTTGATGGAAATCTTGATATTCTAATGTTAAACTTTAATTAGTGTTATTTCAAATAGGGTTAAGATTTGCTAAATACTTTCTAATAATTTTTTCTTACTTTATACTTGATTGACAACCTTGATATTGTAATGTTAAAACTTGGATGGTGTTATTTCAAATCATAAACTAGTTTCTATCCTATGTATCTTGCTTGATTTTGTGGTAGAATATCATGTTTAGGATTTGAAGTGAAGTAATTATCTATCTAGCATTAGCATATATGGTGGTTGATTATTAGTAAGCTGTGAACTTTTTTTTAGTTTAATTCTTTATCCACATACAATTCATCTTTTCTTTTCTAAGTTGTTTAAACAGAGAAGATAATAAGAAGACAATATTACCGAAAAGCTTCTAACGCATCTCTCCCTGAGGTTCGACCCGTTTAGCTCTTGCTACAGCGGTTAAATTGCAAAGATTCAGAGTTAAACCAATCAAACACTTTTTATATTTTCTGTACTCTATTTTGTGCAATCAAATTTTGGCGCTGTTGCCGGGAGGGAACGGTATATATTATTTTCTAACTTAGGCTAGATTTTTTTTTATTTGTTTCTCTTTATTTTTAACATTTCTTATGCGATATGGCTTATTACAACATTTTTTTCAATTACAATAGTAATTGATATTACACCTCGACCTTTTTTGAATCAGATATTATCAACCAGACATATCATAACTTTAACCAACCAAGCATGCCTAGTTGGTCTTATCCAAATCAGCATATGCCCCAACGTCAATTTTATGAAACAAATTGGAACAATCATCTCTACTCCTCACCGAGTCAATGGGAATACAACACCCCTGAGCCATATTGTCAACCACCTTTCCAACCATTATCTTCATATACTTCTTTCCCACACCACCAATAGAAGAACCTACCTACTTGGAAAAGAGTATAGAATCCATGATTCAGTCCTCAAATGATCCATTCGATAGGTTAGAAGAAAAAATATATCATATGCAGGTTAATGAATGAGCAAATTTTTAGACTTTCAAACATCCTTGATCTAACTAACCAAATTGATAGGAACCAAGAATCATGGTGTCTTGAAGACCTTGATCAAAATTCAATTTCATTGCACTAACGTGAACTTGATCAATCCCAACCCATGGACAAATTGGCAAGTTTTAACTTTAATGAGATTGAACTAGATTGTGAATGCGAACCCGATCCTCAACTTTGTGATCTAATTCCAAACTTTGAATCTATGTTGACTCTAGTGTCTTTACCTAATTTGGTCCTAATTCTCAAGTCAACATTAATTCCAGTACCCATATATTATGAAATTGGATTATCTATTTTGGGTAGTCACATTCATTTAATGGATCATGAATATGAACTTAAGTTCTTTGATTTGGAGCCCACTTTTGAACCAAGCCCAACTCTCGAACCTAAATTTGATTTTCCCGAGCCGGTATTGGTTCCCAATCCTATCATTCTTAAGCCTAAATCAATTACTTCATCAAGTCAAATTCTATTGTGGAACAAGGTGTAGACAATGATGACCCTGAGATGGTATTTCAAGATTGGTCATCCAACCAAGATAGTTTCAATGTTAGGGTCTTGCATAATCCTATAAATTTGGGGGATAAAAACAATGTGCATAATACAGAGGTCATAAAAGGTGGGTTCCTTGATGATCTACAGTATTTAGATTGGGTAGCAATGCTTGGCCCAATCCGGCCACCACCGAACCACCACCTTGAGTTCACATTTTACCTTTCCTTTCTTCTTTTTCATGCATACATGCATTCATTCATATATTGAGGACAATGCATGAGATAAGTGTGGGGGAGGGTTACTAACATACTAACATAGGTAGATACTAACAATTTTTTTTTTTTAAAAAAAACTTTTTGAAAAAAATAATATTTTGATTTATTTTTGTAAGTAATTAAGTTAATTTTAAGGAATAGAAAAATCATAATTAGGATTTCTTAACACTTGGTCAAAATAAAAATCATTTGTTTGATTTTTAGGTTTAGGAGAAAAAATTGAAAAAGTAATTTAGTCTTAATAATTTTACCTTGAAGAAATATGCATGCTTTAAACACTTACACACTTGGGATTCAAAACAAAGACTCTTGTATCTTAGAAAAATATATATATAATAAACAAATCTAATTATTGATTAGCTAGGTACTTTGACCCAAGAAAGCCTTGGTACTTACGCGAAAGGTAATTAAGTAAGTTTAAATATATATATATATATATATATATATTATATATAATATATATATATAATATATATATATATATAAAGATATTATATGTATTAACTCATCTAATAATCAATTAGTTAGGTATTAAGGCCTCAAGAAGCCTTATTACTTACATAAAAGAAAATTAGATGAGTTATACATATTTTAAAAAAAGAAAAAAAAGAAGTGCTTAAAGGGCAACGAAGTGGTAATACTTCGAACTTCTGCAAAAAAATTATACATATTAATATGTTGAAGTTTAAGAATCCTAAGTAAAAAAATTCGCGTTCACAAAGGTGCATATGACTTAGGGTAAAATAAAATACTAAGTGAGAAATTCTGTTTTAATCCTAACTTAAATTGATAATAAATATTTGCATCGAGACTAAGTATATGAATGAAAAATTTGGTGATCCTAAGACTTATAGATTACTTGATTTCCTCAAAGATACTTCAAATATTTTCTCTCTTTCAAAATGGTATTTCAAAAATACTAACATTTTATTTTTCTTTCTTTATGAATTTTGTGGGTGTAATTCACTGAAAACTCTCACGAGACAACACTCGTCCTCTAGGGTAACCTAGAGGTTTAGCGGCTTAATGCACGTGCTAAGTGCAATCGTGATTCCTACGAAAGTGAGTTAGGTTAGATTAAATTAGTTTCTAATATTTGGTTTTCTAATATTTGGTTTTGCTCAAGGACGATCAAAAGATAAGTATGGGGATGTGATTGTACTCCAAAATTGCATTTTTATCATCACTTTTACACATATATCCTTAATCATTCCTTATTAATTAATGCTATTAACCATTTTTTTATTATGGTGTGTAGTTACTTAAATGAGAGCATAAAGATACAAGAAGTTTCATTTTATCCCTAATCCTATATAAAGTTGATTTTAAATTGAATCCAAAGGAGGAAAGGATTAATCTTCATCTCTTAAATTCAAGTTCAAATTCAGAAGATAAAGTCCTAAAAGATGAAGGGGATCAAGCTAATCCTGAAAGGGAAAAGGAGGATAATTCAAATTAAATGGAGTTCAAAATCAATTCAGACTCGGATTTAGACTGTATACATTTTAGTATTCAGATCATAACTTTTGCTACAGATATTCAAATCTAATGATTCAAGATGCTACGGAAAGAAAACTTAAAGAACTACAAGTCTTCTGTTTATCACTCTATCAAATTCAACCGTTTAATGAGTCGTATTCAGAAAATAACATGACAACTTGCTGCAGGACTGAATTCTCTATTGAATTAGGAAACCTTCTAATTTATATCCTAGTGTGATTAGCTTTGAGATCTATTTAAAGAGCTGAAGTCTCTGATAATCTCTCATTTTCACATCAGAGATCATAACTTAAGATTTTTCTTTTAGTCTATTCTCCAAATTTTTTGTATTTTTTAGATTTTAGTTCTACTTCTAATTCAAAGTTTGTGAGAAAGAGAAGCCATTGTAATTCGAGGTGACAGATCAATACAAAGTGCTTTCTTTTTTTCATATCTCTTTTTTTATTTACTTTATTTTTTGCTTTTCTTGTTTTTTTTACTTATTTCTTTCTTTCTTTTGCTTGTCATGTTTATCATGAGTAGTTAGATTTTTCTCATAGCTTGCTAAGACATCACCACCATCACATCTAATCTAGTAGATAACTAGATTAGATCATACGCATGCCTACTCTAATTTTTATTCTTGAAGACTCGTTAGGATAAGCAACTAGGTCAAATATTTGCAAATACTTCTTAACTGTTTTTCTTAATCTATGCTTGATGAAAAATCTTGATATTTTAATGTTAAACTTTAATTAGTGTTATTTCAAATAGGGTTAAGATTTGCTAAATACTTTCTAATAATTTTTTCTTACTTTATACTTGATTGACAATCTTGATATTGTGATGTTAAAACTTGGATGGTGTTATTTCAAATCATAAATTAGTTTCTATCCTATGTATCTTGCTTGATTTTGTGGTAGAATATCATGTTTAGGATTTGAAGTGAAGTAATTATCTATCTAGCATTAGTATTTTATGGTTGTTGATTACTAGTAACCTGTGAACTTTTTTTAGTTTAATTCTTTATCCACATATAATTCATCTTTTCTTTTCTAAGTTGTTTAAACAGAGAAGATAATAAGAAGATAATATTACTGAAAAGCTTCCATCGCATCTCTCCCTGAGGTTCGACCTGTTTAGCTCTTGCTACAGCGGTTAAATTGCAAAGATTCAAAGTTAAAATCAATCACACACTTTTTATATTTCTATACTCTGTTTTGTGCAATTAATAGACTGTCTCTACTACAAACAGTCATTCCATTTAGGTTAGAATTTGCCTTTGAACTTGTGTGTCATGACTATAGGTTGTCTGACAGCTAAGACCAAACCTCCCTTCTGAAAAGTTCTCTCTTTAACCTTTTTATTGAAGGCCTTTGAGATTTGGACCTGGTGAATCTCAATACGCTGTTGAGCCTCCGCTTCTCGTCTAGCACTCAAGTTCTTGGAGACATAACCGATAGTTATCTTCATCAGTCATCTTGGTTACCAAAGCAACACAAAGTGATGATATTTAGATCTCCAGGGGTATAACTACTTCACATCCGTAAACCAGAGAAAAAGGCGTATTGGCTGTTAGGGTTCGGACCGTACTTCAACAGGCCCAAAGACAATCACTAAGCTTCTTATTCAAATCTTGTTTGCTTGTGGAGATGAACTTTTTGAGGAGCTTGATTAATGTCTTGTTGAATGCTTCTGTTAACCTGTGGTGGCAACGTTGTAAGCAGTTGAAGCCATATTTTAAAATCTAAAACTTGTCGCAGAACCGATAAAACATTGACTTGCAAATTGGGGACTATTGTCATGGATGATCCATCTAGGGACACCAAATCGATAGATGACATGATGTTTGATGAAGTTGACCATGTTGGTGGTTTTAACTTCAGCGAGTAGGACAGCTTCTGCCCGCTTTAAAAGGTAATCAGTTATTGCAAGGATGAACTGATGACCTCTAGCAGACGGAGGACTAATTGGTCCTATTATATCAATTCTCCAAGCTTCAAATGGCCATGCTGTGACTGTGAGATGGAGTAGTTCTGGGAGTAGATGTGACGCCCCGATCTCGTGGGTACGGAGATGTCACTGCGACGTATATACGCAGGTCGAAAATACCCTCACGTATATATGCTAAGCATCAATACAGGTAAGAATCAGAGGCGGAAGCATAGTGGTAATAAACATTCCAACAGAATAGTACAAGTACATGGTTATCACAGAAAGCGATACAATATTACAGGAATATTACATCATCAGAAAATATAAAAGTACATAATACATGAAGAGATATACAAAAACTAAGAGGTGCTCACGAGTAGCAAGAGGGCCTCGGGAGCCAAACAGGAGAGGAACTGGGAGGAAGAGCTACGGCGAAGATCCAAGATTCTGTTGTACTCCGATCGTCCCGGAAGGATCCACTGCGCACTCTGATCTGCTACAGCAGGGCCGCCACGGTCCGGTCTCTAGGATCTGGACATGAGGAATCTGGTTGTCAGACGCAACCCCGCGAGTACATATAATGAAGCCAGATGGCGTGCATAATAGGTATACATGATCAAGTGATGTATTCCAAGTATGCAGATACAAGAAATAACTAATGACATAAGGGAATTAAAGGAACGACAGTAAATCATATATATCGATGAATCTGAAACTGAAAACATGCATGGAAGGCAGTATGAAGAGTATTGGTACATATAAACATGCGGTAAATAAGTTAAACATGCGATAAATAAAAGTATGGACAAAACTAGTTGTACAAGCTCAGATTATGGATTCACGGGACAAATACGTCAAGGGGATAATCCAAACAAGAAAACCCTCATCTATATACCACATATCTCATGTCACCATCGTCTGAGTTTATACAACTTGAGTTTCCCTAAGAGTAACAGGACTATAGTGTGTCTGTAGTAATCATTGTGCCACATATATATCATAAGGCAGGGTGTCAACTCAGAACCTAACACTATAGCTGAAATATAGAGGTATAGCATTTTAATTTATCCAATAAGAATAATCAGTACCGTTTGATATTTCAATCGTCACCCTACCAGCGCCTCACATCACCGATAGTCTATACTAGAGCTCGCACTCTGTAGAACTTACTCGGGTCTGACATTTGAGTACCAGGACCCGAATAAAGGAGAGACCAAATATCACACGTTTCCAACATTATTACTGTTTGGTTGTTTTATGTTATTCATCCGATTCATATATTTTTGTATGTGTTACCGGTACACATTCATCCACTTATGAATAAGATGAGTTATTATTTGGAAACTGATAATCTGATGGCTCATATTTATAGTGGGTCCCGTCTCTGATCGGGACTAGCTCAGAGTACAGGCTACTGCTTCCGGGGACTTATCATTACGCGCCCCACACGACACTTCAGATTCAGGCTACTGCTTCCGGGGACTTATCATTACGCGCCCCACACGACACTTCAGAAATATCACCATTATAAATATGACATTATACCGGTTTCCATCAGTTTCCCCCACCCCAGTGTAAGTTGAGTATTTTTATTATACATATATGAATTGCCAAAGATAATGTCCACAAGTGTATACAATATAACCATGATTATCCAATTACGGGAATTAATAGGAGTATAATATCAGGAGTCACCCTTTTTCATGAGTTCAGGAGTACCAAATATATGGTAATAGTATAATAATCAAGTCTTTGTAAAAGTGATAGTCATGAATATGCCATATAACACAGGTATCAGGGGTGATAGTGTCCGGTCAAGGGTCACAATATCAGGTCAATGTACTTGTACCACATGAAAGCATAACAAGTAATAAGTATAACATGACAAGTACCGGTATCAGATATCAAATAATAAGTATAGCATGACAAGTACCGGTGTCAGATGTCAAATATTAAGTATAGCATGACAACTACCAGTGTCAAATATCAAGTGTTAAATATAGCATGGCATGTACCGGTATCAGATATCAAGTGTTAAATATAGCATGGCACGTACCTGTATCAAATATCAAATAATAAGCATGGCAAGTACCGGTGTATGCATAATAGGGTCAGGTAACTAATATGTCGGTGAGAGTCGTAACATCAAATACTAAGTGTCAATCGGTCACGTAACATGGTAAAGGAGAACGGCATAAACATATCAAACACTTCACAACATTATTTCTAACAATAATAAATTTATCTATTTATTAGCCATGCGAAGCCGAGTGAAGCGGGAGAAGATCGAGGCATACCAGTATGATACCGGTTCGGCAAGGTATAATAACGGCCGACAGCTATTTATAAAGCATGATAATCATATATATAACATATACTAACTTGCATAAAGAGATATATATATTAAAAGCAAAATAATAATTTTTAGACATGAAATAATGGTAATAAAGAAAGAAATGTAGTCGCCTAGCACCGGAATGAAAAACAGTAATATCCGGGAAATTCACGAATACCACGTGCAAGCCAACAATCCAAATAAATATATATAATAATAAAATATATATATATAAATATATTTTTGAGGGAATAAGGAAGGAGGGAGAGAGGATTAGTTATAGAGAGAGAGAATAGGGTATTTTTAGAAAGAAATAGGAATGAAAAAGGGGAGGGGTATGGTTGTAAATATAGGGTAGTAATTTGAGAATGAGGTGGGGGTATTTTAGGGAAGTGAGAAAAGTGGATTTATTTAGGGAAAGGAAAGAAAAAGAAAAGAAGAAATGAAGAAAGAAGAAGAAAGAAAGAAATAGAAAAAGAGAAGGAGGGGCTGGTGGTCGGCCACCGCCGGCGGCGGCGGCGCCGCCGAGGGAGGGACGGCGCGCGCGCCTAGCCCGGGAGAGAGAGGTGGGGGTGTGTTGGTTTTGGTTGTTGATGTCATTGGAGTTGTTGTTTGGAGGAGATGGTGGTGGTGGTGGTGGTTGTGGTGGTGGTGGTGGTGATTGGTGGTGATGGAGAGTTGGAGGAGATGGAGGAGGTTGTGATTGGTGGGTTGGAAGTGGAGGAGGAGGTGGTTTGGTGGAGAATTTTGGAGAAGAAGAAGATGGAGGGGGGATGGGTTTGGTTGAAATTGAAGGAAAGGAGGGGGAAATTGGGGATGGTGGAAGTGGGGAAGGGAAGTGGGGAGTTGGGGGGTGCGGCGGTGGTGGCTAGGGCGCCGATGGTGGGCAGCCTTAGTGGTGGAGGCGGCGGTTGGAGATGTTGGGTGAGAGATGAAGAAGATGATGGAATATGGGAAGGAAAAAAAGAAAATATATAGAAAGAGAGGGAAGGGGAGAGGGAGAGGGAGAGTAGGGGAGGTATGGGGACGGCATGGGCTGCTGTTGCAGCCCATGTGCTGCTACTGCTGTAGCGGCTGCAGGAGCAGGGCATGGGTCGGGTGTGGAGTAGGTAGGGGAGAAGAAAAAGAAAAGAAGAAAAAGAAAGAAAAGAAAAGAAAGGAAAAAATAGAAAAAATATGATAAATTAATAGATAAATATATTACTAAATAATAAAATTAATAGGATATTCTGGGCGTAATAAGTAGAGGAGTGGAGAAGGAAAAGTAAGAAAAGAAAAAGAACGGTAAATAATATTATTATTTTATTAGGGCGAAAATTCGACTGTTTCAGAAACGTTCCGAAAAATTCTCAAAAATAGAAAATATTATTTTAAGATGTCGTGAAATCAGATTCACGAAATTCAATGTAGGTTATAAATTAAAAATCCTAAAATCTTCCGGCGATACCGGCCGACACCAGAATCGATGAAATTTTTATAAATTTAGAAAAATCTCAAAAAATGTTTTAGAAAGAAAATTAAATTATAAGAAGTAATGTGAAAGCCGTTTTTTAAAAATTCAATCTTGTTTGAAAACTAAAAATTGAGAATCAGTCAGCGATGCCGACCGACACCAGTTTTGGAGATTTTGTAGAAAAATTCTGAAAAATTTCAAAAAATCATGAAAATATAAAATATCAGAAAACAGAGTCTGAAACTGAAATCGGTCAAATTGGACTAACAGAAAGGTCAAGTCGGGTTACAGGCTGGTATCGGGTTCCCGGTCCGGGTCAGGGCTGACTCTAGGTCTGAGAATCCAGACCAGATACACAATAACATAAGCAATCATGACTTAAAAATAAATACTGAAAGAAAATTGAAACAATACGGTCAAAAAAATTAGGACACGTATCTGGGTACATATCCTGGGAACGGGGTGCTACAATTTACCCACCTAACAAAAATTTCGTCCTCGAAATTTCTATAAGGAGGGAGATGAACACAGAAGAGAAAAGAGTCAACGATGATAATATGATAAAGTGAAAAGGATAAGGGAGATTACCAACTCAGGACACAAAATATCTGAGTTGATCGAAGGAATGACGGGAAAAAGCTGAAAAGATAGAAGGTCTCGGGATCCAAAGAAAAGATTGCTCGGAAGGAAAAGATAACACCGTACTTGCGATTGGAATGTATATTCAAGACTCATGCTCTTCAGCTGCCGATTAATACATCGCTAATCTGCCAACTGGTTGTACTGAGGATGTTAGAACCTAGGCTCTGATACCATCCTGTGACGCCCCGATCTCGGGTACGGAGACGTCACTGCGACGTATATACGCAGGTCAGAAATACCTGACGTATATACGCTAAGCATCAATATAGGTAAGAATCAGAGGCGGAAGCACAGTGGTAATATACATTCCAAAAGAATAGTACAAGTACATGGTTATCACAGAAAGCGATACAATATTACAGGAATATTATATCACCAGAAAATATAAAAGTATATAATACATGAAGAGATATACAAAAACTGAGAGATGCTCACGAGTAGCAAGAGGGCCTTGGGAGCCAAACAGGAGAGGAACTGGGAGGAAGAGCTACGGCGAAGATCCAAGATTCTGCTGCACTCCGATCGTCCCGGAAGGATCTGCTGCGCACTCTTATCCACTACAGCAGGGCCGCCACGGTCCGGTCTCTAGGATCTGAACATGAGAATCTAGGGTTGTCAAACGCAACCCCTAGAGTACATATAATGAAGCCCGATGGCGTGCATAACAGGTATACATGATCAAGTGATGTGATCCAAGTATGCAGGTACAAGAAATAACTAAATACATAAGGGAAATTTAAGGAACGACAGTAAATCATTTATATCGATGAATCTGAAGCTGAAAACATGCATGGAAGGCAGTATGAAGAGTATAGGTACATATAAACATGCGGTAAATAAGTTAAACATGCGATAAATACAAGTATGGACAAAACTAGTTGTACAAGCTCAGATTATGGATTCACGAGACAGATACGTCAAGGGGATAATCCAAACAAGGAAATCCTCATCTATATACCACATATCTCATGTTGTCATCGTCTGAGTTTATACAACTTGAGTTGCCATAAGAGTAACTGGACTATAGTGTGTCTGTAGTAATCATTGTGCCACATATATCATATGTCATAAGGCAGGGTGTCAACTCAGAACCTAACACTATAGCTGAAATATAGAGGTATAGCATTTTAATTTATCTAATGAGAATAATCAGTACCGTTTGATATTTCAATCGTCTCCCAACCAGCGCCTCACATCACCGATAGTCCATACTAGAGCTCGCACTCTGTAGAACTTACCCGGGTCTGATATGTGAGTTCCAGGACCCGAATAAAGGAGAGACCAAATATCACACATTCCTAACATTATTATTGTTTGGTTGTTTTATGTTATTCATCCGATTCATATGCTTTTGTATGTGCTACTGGTACACATACATCTACTTATGAATAAAATGAGTTATTATTTGAAAACTGATAAATCTGATGGTTCATATTTATAGTGGGTCCCGTCTCTGCTCGGGACTAGCTCAGGAGTACAGGCTACTGCTTCCGGGGACTTATCATTACGCGCCCCATACAACACTTCTGATTCAAGTTACTGCTTTTGGGACTTATCATTACGTGCCCCACACGACACTTTAGAAAATCACCATTATAAATATGACATCATACCGGTTTCAATCAGCACCCCCACCCCAGTGTAAGTTGAGTATTTTTATTATACATATATGAATTACCAAGGATAATGTCCACAAGTGTATATAGTATAACCATGATTATCCAACTACGGGAATTAACTGGAGTATAATACCCAGGAGTATAATATCAGGAGTCACCCTTTTTCAGGGGTTCAGGAGTACAGAAGTTCAGGAGTACCAAATATATGGTAACATTATAATAATCAAGTCCCCGTAAAAGTGATAGTTATGAATATCCCATGTAACACAGGTATGAGGGGTAATGTGTCCGGTCATGGGTCACGATGTCAGGTCAATGTACTTGTACCACATGAAAGCATAACAAGTAATAAGTATAACATGACAAGTACCGGCATCAAATATCAAATAATAAGTATAGCATGGCAAGTACCAGTGTCAGATGTCAAATAATAAGTATAGCATGGCAAGTACCGGTATCAGATATCAAATACTAATATAGCATGGCAAGTACCGGTGTCAAATATCAAGTGTTAAATATAGCATGGCATGTACCAGCATCAGATATCAAGTGTAAAATATAGCATGGCATGTACCGGTATCAAATATCAAATAATAAGTATGGTAAGTACGGTGTATGCATATCATGGTCTGGTAACTAATATATCGGTGAGAGTCGTAACATCAAATACTAAGTGTCAATCGGTCACATAACATGGTACATGAGAACGGCACAAACATATCAAACTCTTCACAACATTATTTCTAACAATAATAAATTTATCTATTTATTAGCCATGCGAAGCCGAGTGAACCAGGAGCAGATTTAGGCATACCCGGTATGATACAGTTCGGCAAGGTATAATAACGACCGGCAGCTATTTATGAAGTATGATAATCATTTATATAACATATACTAACTTGCATAAAGAGATATTATATATTAAAAGTAAGATAATAATTGTTAGACATGAAATGATGGTAATAAAGAAAGAAATGTATTCGCCTAGCACCGGAATGAAATACAAAGTAATATCCAGGAAATCCACGAACACCACGTGCAAGCCAACAATACAAATATATATATATATATAACAATAATAATAATACAATATATATATAAATATATTTGAGAGAATAAGGGAGGAGAGAGAGAGGATTGTTATAGAGAGAGAATAGGATATTTTTAGAAAGAAATAGGAATAAAAAAGGGGAGGGGTATGGTTGTAAATATAGGGTAGTAATTTGAGAATGAGGTGGGGGTATTTTAGGGAAGTGAGAAAAGTGGATTTATTTAGGGAAAAGAAAAGAAAAGAAAAAAAGAAATGAAGAAAGAAGAAGAAAGAAAGAAATGGAAAAAGAGAAGGAGGGGGTGGTTGTCGGCCATCGCCGGCGGCGGCGACCTGGCGGCGACGGCGATGCCGCCGGGGGAGGGGCGGCGCGCATGCCTAGGCCGGGGAGAGAGAGGTGGGGGTGTGTTGGTTTTGGTTGTTGGTGTGTTGGAGTTGTTATTTGGAGGAGATGGTGGTGGTGGTGGTGGTTGTGGTGGTGGTTAGTGGTTGTTGGTGGTGATGGGGAGTTGGAGGAGATGGAGGAGGTTATGATTGGTGGGTGGAAGTGGAGGAGGAGGTGGTTTGGTGGAGAATTTTGGAGAAGAAGAAGATGGAGATGGGATGGGTTTGGTTGAAATTGAAGAAAAGGAGGGGAAATTGGGGATGGTGGAAGTGGGGAAGGGAAGTGGGGAGTTGGGGGGTGCGGCGGTGATGGCTAGGGCCCGGTGGTGGGCAACCTTGGTGGTGGAGGCGGCGGTTGGAGAAGTTGGGTGAGTGATGAAGAAGAAGATGGAATATGGGAAGGGGAAAAAAAAAGAAAATATATAGAAAGAGAGGGAAAGGGAGAGGGAGAGGGAGAGTAGGGGAGACATGGGGGAGGGCATGGGCCGCTGTTGCAGCCTATGTGCTGCTTCTGCTGCAGTGGCAGCAGGAGCAGGGCATGGGTCGGGTGTGGAGTAGGTAGGGGAGAAGAAAAAGAAAGAAAAGAAAAGAAAGGAAAGGGAAAATAGAAAGAAATATGAAAAATTAATTGATAAATATATTATTAAATAATAAAATTAATAGGATATTCTGGGAGTAATAAGTAAAGGAGTGGAGAAGGAAAAAGTAAGAAAAGAAAAAGAACGGTAAATAATATTATTATTTTAATAGGGTGAAAATTCGTCTGTTTCAGAAATATTCCGAAAATTTCTCAAAAATAGAAAATATTATTTTAAGATGCCCTATGAAATCGGATTCACGAAATTCAATGTAGGTTTCAAATTAAAAATCCTAAAATCTTCCAGCGATACCAGCTGACACAAGAATCGGTGAAATTTTGATAAATTTAGAAAAATACCAAAAAAATGTTTTAGATAGAAAATGAAATTCTAAGAAGTGATGTGAAAGCCGTTGGAAAACTAAAAATCGGGAATCAGTCAGCGATGCCGACCGGCACCGGTTTTGGAGATTTTGCAGAAAAATTCTGAAAAATTTCAGAAAATCATGAAAATATAAAATATTAGAAAACAGTGTCTGAGACTGAAATCGGTTAAATCGGACTAATAGAAAGGTCAAATCGGGCTACAGGCTAGTACCGAGTTTCCGGTCTTGGTCAGGGCTGACTCTAGGTCTGAGAATCCAGACCAGATACACAATAACATAAGCAATCACGACTTAAAAACAAATACTGGAAGAAAATTGAAACAGTACGGTCAAAAAATCAGGACACGTATCTGGGTACGTATCCCAGGAATAAGAGTGTTGTAATCTACCCACCTAACAAAACTTTCGTCCTCGAAATTTCTATAAGGAGGGAGATGAACACGGAAGAGACTAGAGTCAACGATTATAATATGATAAAGTGTAAAGGATAAGGGAGATTACCAACTCAGGACACAAAATATTTGAGTTGTTCGAAGTACTGACGGGAAGAAGCTGAAAAGATAGAAGGGTCTCAGGATCCAAAGAAAAGATTGCGCGGAAGGAAAAGATAACGCCGTACTTGCGATTGGAATGTATATTCAAGACTCATGCTCTCCAGCTACAGATTAATACATCGTTAATCTGCCAACTGGTTGTACTGAGGATGTTAGAACAGAGGCTCTGATATCATCCTGTGACGCCCCGATCTCGCGGGTACGGAGACGTCATTGCAACGTATATCGCAGGTCGAAAATACCCTCACGTATATACACTAAGCATCAATACAGGTAAGAATCAGAGGCGAAAGCACAGTGGTAATATACATTCCAACAGAACAGTACAAGTACATGGTTATCACAGAAAGCGATACAATATTACAGGAATATTACATCATCAGAAAATAAAAAGTACATAATACATGAAGAGATGTACAAAAACTGAGAGGTGCTCACGAGTAGCAAGACGGCCTCGGGAGCCAAACAGGAGAGGAACTGGGAGGAAGAGGAATGGTGAAGATCCAAAATTATGCTGCACTCCGATCGTCCCGGAAGGATCCGCTACGCACTCTGATCTGCTACAGCAGGGACTCCATGGTCTGGTCTCTAGGATCTGGACATGAGAATTCAGGGTTGTCAGACACAAACCCGCAAGTACATATAATGAAGTCAGATGGCGTGCATAACAGGTATACGTGTATATGATCAAGTGATGTGATCCAAGTATGCAGGTACAAGAAATAACTAATGACATAAGAAAAATTAAAGGAACGACAGTAAATCATATATATCGATGAATCTGAAACTGAAAACATGCATGGAAGGCAGTATGAAGAGTATAGTTACATATAAACATGCAGTAAATAAGTTAAACATGCGATAAATATAAGCATGGACAAAACTAGTTGTACAAGCTCAGATTATGGATTCACGGGACAGATACGTCAAGGGGATAATCTAAACAAGAAAACCCTCATCTATATACCACATATCTCATGTCGCCATAGTCTAAGTTTATATAACTTGAGTTGCCCTAAGAGTAACAGGACTATAGTGTGTCTGTAGTAATCATTGTGCCACATATATCATATGTCATAAGGCAAGTGTCAACTCAGAATCTAACACTATAGCTGAAATATAGAGGTATAGCATTTTAATTTATCCAATAAAAATAATCAGTACCGCTTGATATTTCAATCGTCTCCCTACTAGCGCCTCACATCACCGATAGTCCATACTAGAGCTCGCACTCTGTAGAACTTACCCGGGTCTGATATGTGAGTACCAGGACCCGATCAAAGGAGAGACCAAATATCACACGTTCCTAACATTATTACTGTTTGGTTGTTTTATGTTATTCATCCGATTCATATGCTTTTGTATGTGCTACCAGTACACATACATCCACTTATGAATAAGATGAGTTATTATTTGAAAACTGATAACTCTGATGGCTCATATTTATAGTGGGTCCTGTCTCTGCTCGGGACTAGCTCAGGAGTACAAGCTACTGCTTCCAGGGACTTATCATTACGCGCACCACACGACACTTCAGATTCAGGCTACTGCTTCCGGGGACTTATCATTACGCGCCCCACACGATACTTCAGAAATATCACCATTATAAATATGACATCATACCGGTTTCCATCAGTTTCCCCCACCCCGGTGTAAGTTGAGTATTTTTATTATACATATATGAATTGTCAAAGATAATGTCCACAGTATAACCATGATTATCCAACTATGGGAACTAACAGGAGTATAATACCAGGAGTATAATATCAGGAGTCACCCTTTTTTAGGGGTTCAGGAGTTCAGGAGTACCAAATATATGGTAACAGTATAATAATCAAGTCCCGTAAAAGTGATAGTCATGAATATGCCATATAACACAGGTATCAGGGGTAATAGTATCCGGTCAAGGGTCACAATGTCAGGTCAATGTACTTGTACCACATGAAAGCATAACAAGTAATAAGTATAACATAACAAGTAACAGTATCAGATATCAAATAATAAGATATAGCATGGCAAGTACCGGTGTCAGATGTCAAATAAAAAGTATAGCATGACAAGTACCGGTATCAGATATCAAATACTAAGTATAGCATGGCAAGTACCGGTGTCAGATATCAAGTGTTAAATATAGCATGGCATGCACCGGCATCAGATATCAAGTGTTAAATATAGCATGGCATGTACGGTATCAAATATCAAATAATAAGCATGGCAAGTACAGGTGTATGCATATCAGGGTCAGGTAACTAATATATCGGTGAAGTCGCAACATCAAATACTAAGTGTCAATCGGTCACATAACATGGTACAGGAGAACGACATAAGCATATCAAACTCTTCACAACATTATTTCTAACAATAATAAATTTATCTGTTTATTAGCCATGCGAAGCCGAGTGAAACGGGAGCAGATTTAGGCATACCCGGTATGATACCGGTTCAGCAAGGTATAATAACGGCTGGCAGCTATTTATAAAGCATGATAATCATTTATATAACATATACTAACTTGCATAAAGAGATATTATATATTAAAAGCAAGATAATAATTGTTAGACATGAAATGATGGTAATAATGAAAGAAATGTACTCGCCTAGCACCGGAACGAAATACAGAGTAATATCCGGGAAATCCACGAACACCACGTGCAAGCCAACAATCCAAATAAATATATATATAATAATAATACATTATATATATTTTTGAGAGAATAAGGGAGGAGAAAAAGAGGATTAGTTATAGAGAGAGAGAGAATAGGGTATTTTTAGAAAGAAATAGGAATGAAAAAGGGGAGGGGCATGGTTGTAAATATAGGGTAGTAATTTAAGAATGAGGTGGGGGAAATTTAGGGAAGTAAGAAAAGTGGATTTTTTTAGGGAAAAGAAAAGAAAGAAAAGAAGAAATGAAGAAAGAAGAAGAAAGAAAGATATGGAAAAAGAGAAGGAGGGGGTGGTGGTCGGCCACTGCCGGCGGCGGCAGCGGCGGCGCCGCTGGGGGAGGGGCGGCATGTGCGCCTAGCCCGGGGAGAGAGAGGTGGGGGTGTGTTGGTTTGGTTGTTGATGTTGTTAGAGTTGTTGTTTGGAGGAGGGGTGGTGGTGGTGGTGGTTGTGTGGTGGTTGGTGGTGATGGGGAGTTGGAGGGATGGAGGAGGTTGTGATTGGTGGGTTAGAAGTGGAGGAGGAGGTGGTTTGGTGGAGATTTTGGAGAATAAGAAGATGGAGGTGGGATGGGTTTTGTTGAAATTGAAGGAAAGGAGAGGGAAATTGGAGATGGTGGAAATGGGGAAGGGAAGTGGAGAGTTGGAGGTGCGACGGCGGTGGTTAGGGCGCGGTGGTGGGCAGCATTGTTGGTGGAGGCGACGGTTGGAGAAGTTGGGTGAGAGATGAAGAAGATGATGGAATATGGGAAGGGAAAAAAATAAAATATATAAAAAGAGAGGGAGAGGGAGAGGGAGAGGGAGAGTAGGGGAGGTATGGGGGAGGGCATGGGTTACTGTTGCAGCCCATGTGCTGCTGCTGCTGTAGCGGCTGCAGGAGCAGGGCATGGGTCGGGTGTGGAGTAGGTAGGGGAGAAGAAAAAAAAAAGAAAAAAAGAAAGAAAAGAAAAGAAAGGAAAGGAAAAATAGAAAAAAATATGATAAATTAATAGATAAATATATTATTAAATAATAAAATTAATAGGATATTCTGGGAGTAATAAGTAGAGGATTGGAGATGGAAAAAGTAAGATAAGAAAAAGAACGGTAAATAATATTATTATTTTAATAGGGCGAAATTTGACTGTTTCAGAAGCGTTCAGAAAAACTCAAAAATAGAAAATATTATTTTAAGATGCCTGGTGAAATCAGATTCGCAAAATTCAATGTAAGTTTCAAATTAAAAATCATGAAATCTTTTAGTGATACCGGCCGACACCAGAATTGGTGAAATTTTGATAAATTTAGAAAAATTCCAAAAAATATTTTAGATAGAAAATTAAATTCTAAGAAGTAATGTGAAAGCCGTTTTTGATAATTCAATCCGTTTGAAAGCTAAAAATCCGAGAATCAGTCAGCGATGCCGACTAACACCGGTTTTGGAGATTTTGCAGAAAAATTCTGAAAAATTTTAGAAAATTATGAAAAATAGAGAATATTAGAAAATAATATCTGAAACTGAAATCGGTCAAATCGTACTAACAGAAAGGTCAAATCTGGCTACAGGCTAAGACTGGGTTCCAGTTCGGGTCAGGGCTGACTCTAGGTCTGAGAATCCAGACCCGATACACAATAACATAAGCAATCATGATTTAAAAATAAATACTAAAAGAAAATTGAAACAATACAGTCAAAAAAATCAGGACACGTATCTGGGTACGGGGTGCTACAGTAGGTGTATAAAATCTGTATGGATTTGAGAAGCTTTACACTTTTTTGTGTATTTAACTGTATCGACAATCATAGTCGGCCAATAATAGCTAAGTTGGTGCAATCAATCCTTGATCTTCGGACCTGGTAGATGCGCTCCACATATATCATCATGAGCCTCTTTGATTACTTCTTATGCCTCTGAATTGGATAGACAACAAAGGAGTATACCATCATATGAACAGCGATATAGCGTTTTTACCACTGTATCGAATTAGAATTGAGTAGACCTTCGTTGAACAGATACCACTTCCCTGGGGTCATTGGGTAATATACTGTGCAAGGTATAGTCGATGATCGAGAATTGCCAGTCCCTTAGTTCGAAGTTTGTTGAGGTTGTATGAACTTCGCTAACCTCTAAACCGTACTTTGAATAGAAGAGATGATCGGTGGCCACCATAAGTGGTAATTGGTATCAGCAGATAAAGCTAATGTAGTTCCTAGCGCTGCTAGAGAATCTACCATTGTATTTTAGAGGCGGGATACATGCTGATGTAGAAACCTTCAAATGTGTTAGCCAACTGAATGGCTGCATGGTGATAAAGTATGAGGTCTTCATGACGAACCTTATATTCACCCTTGACTTGGTTGATGATTAGCTTGGAATCACCATAAGCTTCAAGGTATTGTACCTCTATTTGTTAAGTGACCAGGAGACCAATGAGCAAAGCATTGTACTCAGCTACATTGTCGGAACAAGGTTCCACTAGAGAGAATGCACGAGAAAGGATGTGATTCTTGGGTGAGATAAATACTACCCCACTCTGGTGACAATCTTGCCTCTTGATTCAGTTCTTAATACACCATCAAAGAACAGCTACCATACATCATCGCCTGAAGTCATATTGACTTCGATAACATTGTCTGGAATATCTTCAAATAGCTTTGAAGTTTTCAAAATTGGATGAGCTGCCAAGAAGTCTGTGTGGGCTTGACCCTTGATGGCCTTCTGGGGAACAAAGATCATATCATATTGGGACAACAGTGGCCCGACAGGTTTACGATGAACTGACAGATGTAAGCCAGCATGCCTTGGAGACCTCTCAGTTCTTTTAGATTTTTGGGGGTTGCATATCTTGAATGGCTTTGATCTTGTCGGGATCAAGATGAATCCCTTTGGATGTGACAATGAATCCCAGGAACTTGCCACTTAAAACTCCCAAGAAAGACTTTGTCGGGTTCATTTTTAGCTGATGAGCTCGCATGAGATCGAACATCATTATCAAGTCATGGAGATGATTATTCTTGTCATGACTTTTGATTGCAATGTCATCAACATAACGCTCTGCTGTCTTTTGTAGGTGATCACAGAAGATCGTACTCATTACATGTTGGCAGGTGGCACCCACATTCTTTAAGCCAAACGGCATAACCGTATAGCAAAAACACATCCAATTGTGTTCGGAAAGATGTATGCTTTTCATCATCTGGGTACATCTTGATTTGGTTGGACCGTGAAAAGCCATCCACGAAAGACATCCTTTTGAAATTGCAAGTGTTGTCAATCATGACATCTGTGATGGGTAATGGAAATCATCTTTAGGACAGGCTATATTAAGATCACGAAAATCAATACAGACTCGGATCTTTCTGTTCTTTTTAAGGATGTGTACAATGTTAGCAACCCAGTCTAGGTGTTGTTCCTTTCGAATAAAGCCACATTCAATTAGTTTTTGGACCTAAGCTTCAATTGCCTCCATAATATCAGGTCGGAAGCATCGCTGCTATTGTTTGACTAGCTTAGCATCTGGTTTGATATTGAGACGATGCATGACTACCATGGTTTGATGTTGAGATGATGCATGACTATCATGGTCTTAGCATCCGTTTAAAGGATGCATGCTTCTCATCATCAGGGTACATCTTAATTTGATTGTATCCAGAGAATCCATCCATGAAGGAAATTCATTCAAACCCACACGTGTTGTCGATCATGACATCCGTGATTGGAAGAGGGAACTCATCTTTAAGACATGCTCATTTAGGTTACAGAAATCTGTAAATCATCTAGAGGGGGGGTGAATAGGTGATAATGCTAATCTAGAAACTAAATTCTCTAAATGCGGAAGCTAATGCAAATTTTGCAACACACTTAATACAACACACAAGTGTAGCCGAATTTCCCGTGAAGGGCTCTGGACTAACTCTTCTTGATTTCCCTTGAATGGGTTGAGGTACTATGTGAAGCTCTTGTGGTTAAGTATAAGTGAGGCACACACAACAACCAAGCATAAACAAGATATAGCAATATGAAATATGCAAGGTATAATGCAAGCAATGTATGATATGAATAATGAATGATGCTTTGCACAAATAAATGAGAGAGAGAGAGAGTTGAGAGACAATGGATCAAACGCAAAGGCAAAGATATGTTTCGAGGTTCGAGCACCTAGCTCTACATCCCCGCCTACACCACCGTGTAGGATTTCCAATCTACTATCTCCCACGAGGGAACCTCCACCGAGGAGGATTTGTTACAACACTAGGAGTACCGAACTCCTCTCTCAAACACCGCCTCACAACCGAGGGTAGGCCCGTAGCCAATACAACAACCAACAAACACCTCTACCGAAGAGGGTTACAAACAAACTCCACCTCTCACTAGAGGGAGCAAACCAACCAACTCAACCTCTACAAAGAGGGAGCAAACCAATCACCCGATCAACCTCTACCAAAGAGGGATACAGCAAATACAAGGGTGTACAACTTGGAGGCTCAATCATCCTCAAACAATCTCTTTTTCCACTAAACAATGATCCTAATAGAATAGGATAGAAGATAGCTCAAGTGTGGAAAACAAGTGTTTTGATCAAAGAAAACTCTTGGGAAAATACCAAATAGATATTGAAATGAAGAACAATAAACCAATTTCACAAAAACCTATTTTCTTTGAAAATAACAAAACACTTAAAACAAATAAGATGGATCTCTTTGGCACTTAAAACTCTTTTGAAAACTTGTAAAAACACTTCAGAAAAGTAGGAAATTTGCTCTTGAAAATCTTAGATAAACCATGAAGAGATGGGGTATTTATAGCCCCAAACAAAACTAGCCGTTAGGCTGATCTGGCAGCCTGACAGGCTACGGTCGGCCGGCCCGGCCGACCGCCAACGGTCAGAAATGTGACCGTTAGGGCAACCCGGTCGACCGCCCGGTCGACCCAAATAAACAGATAGCAGAGCTCTCTGGTCCGGTCGGCCGCCCGGCCGACCGTCCCTGTGGCTACCAAACGTGCACAGGCTTGTGCACGTCGGTCGACCCCAAGGGTCGACCGGCCCATGGTGAGGTCGACCCTTGCGGTCGGCCGACCTGGCCTGTCAGCCACAAAACTGGGACAGAAACACATGTTAAAAATATTTAGAAAATCTTTAAGTCTTGTAAAAATACCCAAAAATAGTTTTATCTTTTTACTTTGATAAACAAACTTGTGATAAAAATTTCAAGACATATATCAACATATTCAATCATTTTTGTATCTTGCAAGTTTTATCAAAAACCAACACTTGTATTTTTATCAAACTTGATTTTTCAATACATGAATAGGAAAGTCAAAATAAGTTTGTATAAGTCATGTAAGTATGTATGTATATAGAGCACATCTAATATACATAAAAACAAAGTAAACTTGTTTTGATCAACTATTCATGAAAACTAAAAACCAAACATAAAACGTGTGTGTTTGTGCACTTGAGCATATCAACTATACTAAGCTTTACAAATGGATCTAAACACACTAAACTAAACTAGGATACCTAAGTCTTCTTGACGATCTTCCATCTTCAAGTCGACTTGATCCCAAACGTGATCCACCGAGTGCAAATGAGTGATCGTGATGCTCGGGCACGGGAATCACCAAGTGAAGGCTTCCAAACTCCTCTTTTTGAAGCAATCACCAACTAATATCTTGATTAATGATCTGTAACTAAAATCACAAGATAATTAGTAAACATAACTACATGAGTTAATCATCATCAAAACTGGGGTGGAAGGCCATTGGGCCAACAATCTCCCCCTTTTGATGATGACAAAACTCATGGAGTTATTGATTGGTATCCAATATTGCATATTTTACATCATAATTCCCATGCATATTACAAATAAATATGTGATTTTACTCCTCTTCTCTACTTATTTGCAGGTACACAATCTAAAGGAGATAAAGTAATTAATCACCTTAATTAGCAATAATTAAGTGATTAATCCAAGATTAAAGATAAGCCAAAGATTTCAAATCAAATCCAGAGAGATCTGCGCGCAACAAACGAAGATTCCAGATAGTCCACGTGGCTAACTAACTAACAAGAAGATCTCACCAGAAAATCTGGGCTCAACGGCCAGATCTCGCGGCGATCCCGCGGCAATCCGCGGCATATCTAGGTCGTTATGACCCCGGATTTTGTGGCAACAAACTAGGCTCTCGAAGGTTCTCTCCCATGCTATAAATACTGGACTTGGATCTGCGTACAAAAACTGAATGGAGAAGAGAGGAGATTAGTTTAGTATTGTAATTTTCATGTATTTTTCTCTTTAGGTTTTGTTCTTTAGATCCCTCTTCTTCTTCCCTAGAATTCAATGTAAAAGAGAGTGATTGTGAGGGAGAGAGCTTGTGTAATCAAGAGTGACACTTGAAGCAACAAGGATTGATCCATCCTCCTTCCTCTACTTGAAGCTTGGTTCTAGTTCTATGTGCTTTCTTTAATTGCTTTCTTTATTGCTTTCTTTAATTCTTGCAATTTACTTCATGCTTTCTTGTATTTTTCTTATGGCTTGTTGTAGCTAAATTCTTCTCCATGTACTAGTTTACCACTAGTCTTGCCACTTCACTAACTCATGGGTGATTGCTTTTGTTCATCTTGCAAGTTGTATGATCTTCTCTTCTCCGACGGTTAAACCACCGTCTACCAAGTGAGAAAGTAATTAGGTCAACACGTGAGACGAATCCAAGCCGATGGAGTGACAACATTAGGCACGCATTCGCTATCAAGGAGTCTAGTAAGTCTTGGCAAGCTAGCAAGGTAAGCTAGTCATGGATTGATTCTTCTTTAAGTTTTCTTTCCTTTTCTTGTGAACACCACATCCACTTCTTGATTTCTTTTCCAACGATTTCCACCATGAACATAGCCATCCTTTCTTTTAGTTTCTTTTGCATTTGATTCACTAAGTTTATAAGCAAGAGAAGAATACTCGTTTGTTCACTTCACTACCACACGTAAAGCTTCCATCGCGAGCTCTCCCTGAGATTCGACTCGGTATAGTCCTATACTATAGCGGAGACAAGAAAGGGTACATCAAATACATTTGCTACATAATACGTATACCTTTTTAGTCTAAATCAAAATGGCGCCGTTGCCGGGGAGAGCGACGTTATTTTTGGTTTAAAGTGAAGTACTAAACGATTCTTCTTCTCTGTTGCAGGTTACAGGAGAAGAAAACAGGAAAATATTCATTGCAGTAACATATAAGTGGACCTGGGCCTCTGCTCAAGAAAGCAGAGCCCAGGATCCCTCCAAATTGCCGCGGATCCATAGAATTTGCCGTTGAAACGCGGCAATAAGGAGTTCACTTCTCACCAATTTTCTGCAGGGCCTCTGGTTCTGTAAAATACATCTGCTGCTATACTTGAGTTTCTGTATTCTGCATCCTACTCCTGCTTAATTAAAAAATAGTAAAAAGTTGATTGAAATTGCTAAAAATTGTTTAGACACTTGCATTTTAAGCACGTGTCTTTTCAATTCTTTACTTTTACTGTTGAAGAGTGCTGGAGGCAAGGTACGTTTTTGCATTGCATTTAGACTAGGACAAACTCCTTGCTTGATTTTCATGCTTTGAGTGAATCCTTGTGATATTTCTGTACACTTGCACAATTCAAATTTAAGGGCATACCCGTAAATAAGATAAGGTGGGGGAGGTCATTACCCTTTCCTTAGCCCGAAAACCACAATCCCAAGCACTCACTAACCCAAGCCTAATTTAATAAAAAAGTAGACGTTGGCCCTAGGGACATCTCGGACTCACTTAGGAGATTATCCTAAGGGGAAAAGTGTTGGAATTTAACTCTTGCAAAATCGGTGTCTAGGAAAGGGGTTGAGGGCCGAAAGCCCGAAGGTTGCTGGTTACTTAATTAAGGAACGTCTTCGGACGGAAAACCTCCCACCAACCTTACCCTTCCCTGGCTGATTACCTTGTGGTTAGAGTCTACACTAAACCTCCCGTGGACGGTCTATCAGTTAGGAGTCGTCTAAGTCTACACTAACTTAGGTTAGAAATTTTTCTTTTGTTTGTTGTATGTTTGTTTGTTTGTTTTTGTTTGTGATTGTGTGATATGGCTTATAATTACAATTCTTTCCATCCATATGTCACACACACTCCATATTCGGATAATTCCAACCCGGTGTTTTACAATATGCACCAACCACATACACCGGGTTGGCCTTATCCGAATCAATATGACCCATATCCCCCATCTAATAATTATAATGTCCAAAATAATTTCAACTCTTCACCGAGTCATTGGGGATTCACGTACCCCGAGTCAAATTTTCAAAATCCTTGTCCACAACATTCATTTCCCGAGTCCACTTCATATACTCCTTTTTCTGAACCACTATTTGAAGAAAAATCTGAGTTACAAAGGAGTATAGAAGCAAATTTACAACAGGCCACGCAACACTTTCAGAAAACATTGGCCTCTCCAATTCCACCGTATTTTCAAGAGTCTTACTCAGTTCCACCGCTTCCTAATGAACAACCATTTGTCATGGAAACGAGTAAAGATCTCTTGTGTGAGTCCACTTTTCCATCATCACACATTCTTGACTCACACTATTCACAAAATTTCCGAAATCAAGATTCATATACTCCCATTCTAGGGCAACCATTTGAAAGTCAAGATGAGAGTATAGAGAGCTTTAAAGAGTCTATGTTACAAATGCAAAAAGATCTTACTGAGTCTTTCAATAGTGTGAGAGAACAATTGGATAACCTTCTTAGGAATGAGGAAACTCTATCCTATCAACCTTTGACTAATCCAGTTATACCACACTCTATTGATATGACCCAAGACTCTTGTCATTTTGGAAATCCTGATTCAATTTCAGCACATTCACCTGAACTTGTCCAAACTTCAAATCCAATTGACGTTTTGGCAAGTTTTCCTTTTTCTGAAATTGAACTGGAACATGAATTTGATCCTGAACTTTCATTTGATGATTCCAATCTACTTCCTGATTCAATCATGACTTCCATAACCTTACCTGATTTCAATCCATTTCCCAAGTCAGAATTGGATCCATTTCCTATCCATTGTGAAATTGAATCACCAATCTTTTTTGATGATCACATTGAACTTGACCAATTCTACACTTCTGAAAATTCCATTGATAAATTGGCAAGTTCTCCACATTTTATTGAACTACATGAGGAATGTGATCTTGAACCCAAACTCAGTGATTCAATTCTTTTTCCTTATTCCATAATGACTCCGGTATCTTTACCTCACATCAATCTTTTCCCGGAGTCAATCTTGGATCCTTTCACAATTCACAATGAAGTTGAATCATCCATCTTTGAGGATCATATTGAACTTGCCCATTTCTACACTTTTGAAGATTCTATTGACATTTTGGCAAGTTCTCCATCTTGTGGAATTGAACTCAATGAGAAATGTGACCTTGATTTTCTCGATCTCTTTACTTCTGAAACTGATTGTACAATTATTAAGGAAGATGTTGACTTAAGTTTTGAAGAATTGTACGGTGATGAGCTTGAATTTCTTAAAATTGGAAGTAAAGAGATATCACCATAGTAGGTCACATTCCATTGTTGGACAACACATATGGACTTGAGTTTCCATTTCTTGACTTGGACACAATTTCTGACCTCACTTCGACTCCTGAACCATCACTTTATTTAAATCATAATCCTGAGTCGGTATTCCTTCCAGAGTCCAAGTCAACTGTTCTATCATTTCATGCACCATTCTGGGACAAGGTGGTTGATAAATTTGACTCAGAAATTATTTTGCAAATCTTGAAATTAGATGGGGTCATGTACATAATAAAAATCATTCATGCATATATCATTCTTGTGGGTCATATTAGTTATATTTTTGGTGGGTTCCTGAAAACCCAACGTAAAGATGATTGGGCCATGTTTCGTGGACCAATCCGACCACCACCGGAACCACCTTAAGGTAATTTGTTCCTTCCCTTTCCATTTTGTTTCATGCATACATATATCATGATGCATTGAGGACAATGCATGAAATAAGTGTGGGGGAGGGTTTACTAACTTAGAGTTTTTAGAATTTCTTTCTTTTACACTTCTTTTAGAGTTTTTAGATTTTCTGTAATAAATAATAATAAAAAAAACTTTTTAGAGTTTTTAGAATTTCTTTCTTTACACTTCTTTTAGAGTTTTTAGATTTTCTGTAATAAATAATAATAAAAAAAAACTTTTTGAAATAAGAGACAAAGTTTTGATCTATTTTTAAGAAAAGTAAGATGTATCTTAGAAATTAAGAAAGCCTTAATTATGACATCTTAAACATAGTTGAAGTAATAGATCTTGTTGGAAAATATAGGCTAAGTAAGTAAAATTGGTGAGATATTCTTATCTTGAATTTTTTGCCTTAGATAATATGCACTTCACACTTACACATTTCTTGGGATGGAAACAAAGACCAAAAATGCCATGAAAATAAAAAAAAACAAAAAGAAAAATATATATAAATAAAACATCACCTATTAAGCTGGGAAATTGTGCCTCAAGAAGCATAATTACTCACGCCTAACGGTGATCATAATAAATAATCCCTCTTAGTTATGTGGCCTTTTCTACTCGAGACTTAAACCCGAGGGATGTTTTCTCATCTGGTGCCCTAAGACCATCTGGTTTGGGAGTCATCGGTTAAAGGCTCGCTACAAGGGTAGACTAGAAAGCCTAGACTAAGGGAAGATTAAATAATAAAAAAAAAAAAAGAGAAAAAAAAAAATATATATATATATAGATAAATAAATGGCTTGATGGTTGGAGTTGAAATCCCAGAAATTTTCACGAGTACGGTGTGCATATTATCTAGGTTTTATGAAAGATAAAATATTCAATCCAATTTTGAATTCTTACTTTAATTGAAAACAAGATCTTGCATGGATACTAAGTTTAAGAAGAATGATTATAGGTGGACTTATGACCTAGGATCACTTATATTTTTGCAAAAATAGTTTAAAAACTTGTCTCTTATTCAAAATGCGTTTTCAAAATACTAACATTTGTCTTCTTTCTTTATGGATTTTGTGGGTGTAATCCGCTGAAAACCCTCAGGAGACAACACTCCTCCTCTAGGGTAACCTAGAGGTTTAACGGCTTGTTGCACATGCTCAGTGCAATCGCGTCACCTGCGAAAGTGGTGTAATAAAATTGATAGTTTAGATTTTTCTTTTCTTTTTCTTAGTTTTGCTCGGGACGAGCAAAAGAATAAGTGAGGGGGTGTGATTGGTATCCAATATTGCATATTTACATCATAATTCCCATGCATATTACAAATAAATATGTGATTTTTACTCCTCTTCTCTACTTATTTGTAGGTACACACTCTAAAGGAGATAAAGTAATTAATCACCTTAATTAGCAATAATTAAGTGATTAATCCAAGATTAAAGATAAGCCAAAGATTTCAAATCAAATCCAGAGAGATCTGCGCGCAACAAACGAAGATTCCAGATAGTCCACGTGGCTAACTAACTAACAAGAAGATCTTACCAGAAAATCTGGGCTCAACGGCCCAGATCTCGCGGCGATCCCGCGGCAATCCGCGGCATATCTAGGTCGTTATGACCCCGGATTTTGTGGCAACAAACTAGGCTCTCGAAGGTTCTCTCCCATGCTATAAATACTGGACTTGGATCTGCGTACAAAAACTGAATGGAGAAGAGAGGAGATTAGTTTAGTATTATAATTTTCATGTATTTTTCTCTTTAGGTTTTGTTCTTTAGATCCCTCTTCTTCTTCCCTAGAATTCAATGTAAAAGAGAGTGATTGTGAGGGAGAGAGCTTGTGTAATCAAGAGTGACACTTGAAGCAACAAGGATTGATCCATCCTCCTTCCTCTACTTGAAGCTTGGTTCTAGTTCTATGTGCTTTCTTTAATTGCTTTCTTATTGCTTTCTTTAATTCTTGCAATTTACTTCATGCTTTCTTGTATTTTTTTATGGCTTGTTGTAGCTAAATTCTTCTCCATGTACTAGTTTACCACTAGTCTTGCCACTTCACTAACTCATGGGTGATTGCTTTTGTTCATCTTGCAAGTTGTATGATCTTCTCTTCTCCGACGGTTAAACCACCGTCTACCAAGTGAGAAAGTAATTAGGTCAACACGTGAGACGAATCCAAGCCGATGAGTGACAACATTAGGCACGCATTCGCTATCAAGGAGTCTAGTAAGTCTTGGCAAGCTAGCAAGGTAAGCTAGTCATGGATTGATTCTTCTTTAAGTTTTCTTTCCTTTTCTTGTGAACACCACATCCACTTCTTGATTTCTTTTCCAACGATTTCCACCATGAACATAGCCATCCTTTCTTTTAGTTTCTTTTGCATTTGATTCACTAAGTTTATAAGCAAGAGAAGAATACTCGTTTGTTCACTTCACTACCACACGTAAAGCTTCCATCGCGAGCTCTCCCTGAGATTCGACTCGGTATAGTCCTATACTATAGCGGAGACAAGAAAGGGTACATCAAATACATTTGCTACATAATACGTATACCTTTTTAGTCTAAATCAGTTATTTATGCATGCATTAAAGTTAAGCTTCAAAGAAGATCCCCCTTAACTCATGCATAAACAAATAAACATAATATGCAATGAATATTAAACATGGATGCATATCTATGCAAAATAATCAATGGCTCTAGATACCAATGAAATGTTTAAAAACAAAACATGCTCTAGAAACCAATTAAAATTAAACTAAATTAAACTTAATATATGCAAACACAAACATGCATATATAAAACTTATAAACTCAAAATCTTTCTCCCCTTTTTGTCAATCATCAACAAAGGGGTAAACAGTCAAAACTGTAAGATCACCTAGAGGGGGGGGAATAGGTGATGGCTAATCTAATGGTCACTTATGAACAAATAATGCGGAATTAAAACTAAGTTGACCAAATTAAACTTCTTTTAATTGAACACTTATGTATAACACAAGAGTGTTGCCGAATTCCCCTTGCGAGGCTCTGGACAAACTCCTCTAGATTCCCCTTGAATGGGTTGAGGTGCCGCGTTGGCTCTCTTGGTTGAATACTAGTGTTAATAACAATCCCAAGCAAGTATAGCAATTATGAGCACAAAGGTATATCATGCATATAAGAGATAAAGACTATAAAGTAATGCAAGATATAAGTGAGACAAAAAGAGTAAGAGAGCAAGAGTGAGCAATCGCAAACACAAAGGGTTTGTTTCGAGGTTCAAGCACACTTGCTCTACATCCCCGCCTTCGACACACGAAGGATTTCCACTATGCACAATCCAACGGATCTCTCCTTGGTGCCGCAACACCTACAAGCCCTCGGACTCCCAAAGTCCCTTACACACCACAAGCCCACCGGCTCGTCGAGGCCGCACCTCGTACAACAAGTCCGCACCCGAACTCAAAACACCGCGAGCACACTTGCCCGCTTCCTCAAATACAAAGAAAGATCTTGGTGATCTAAACACTTGATCACCTAACAAAACTCTCACTACAACACTCTCCTATAGGATAGATATAAACTATGGATTCTCAAGTGTAGTGTGAGAAATCAAGGAAAGAACTTTGATGGAAAACTCAAGAAATCACAATAAACACTCTCTTGATAAAATCCCTTTTGATAGGAAATATTGGCACTCTATTTTGTGGAGAAAACTCTGCTAAAAGAATGGAAATAACTGGACAAAAGCTCTCCTAAAATCTTAGCCTCAAACAATGACAAAAACCCCAATTTATAGGCTGCCAGAAAACTAGCCGTTGGAATCTGTCAGTACTGCCGGTCGACCGGTCCGGTCGACCGCCAACGGTCAAGAATCTGACCGTTGGAGCCTCCGGTCGATCGGCCGGTCGACCGCGCACCTGGAGCAGAGAATTACTTCTCTGTCGGTCGACCGGTGCGGTCGACCGGAATTTCAAGAGAGCAGACTCTCTGAAGCGGTCGACCGGAACGGTCGACCGTTCTCCAGTGCACACAGGCGTGCACGTCTGTGCACGTCCGGTCGACCGTGGGTCGACCGGCCCTTGGTGCGGTCGACCGCCCGGTCGACCGGACCAGCCTGTCAGGCCAGTTCTGGTCTGGAAAACTGGTATATAAAATCTTTTTATAAAATCCCCAAAAATACATATAAATTCTACAAAAAATAGTTTTATGATATAGAAACATGCTTGCACAAAATCAAGGCATGTTATTAAAGATTTGACTATTTTTATAACTTAGAAATATTGGCTCATAATAAAAACTATTTTTCTAAAACAACATGTTTTTCCAAATTTTCATCAAATACAAAAACAAGATATACTTTAAAGCATAGTGTGTATGGATATGATCCACTACACAATCAAGATGAAATATCTAGTTTTTGACATAAAGCACTAAACTTGGTTTTGAAATATCAACATGTTTTCCAAATTTTCATCAAATACAAAAACAAGATATACTTTAAAGCATAGTGTGTATGGATATGATCCACTACACAATCAAGATGAAATATCTAGTTTTTGACATAAAGCACTAAACTTGGTTTTGAAAGATATGTATATAGGTAACATCAAAAACCAAGACATGTATTTTGTCCAATGAAAAATCTTTTTCTCAAATAAAAATTCTTTTCTAAACATGAAAATCTTTTTATGAAAGCAATTCTATCAAGAGTGTGTGCGTAAGATACTTGAGCAATCCACCAATCTATTCTATCCTTTACATTTTTATCTAAAACAAATAAAAATCTTATACCTAGACACAAGTCTTCAACTTCTTGAAGTCTTCCCTTGAAGGCTTCTCATCTTCTTGACTTGGTCCAAGCTTGATCCAAAGCTCCTTGGATCACCCCGTGCTAGCTCCAAATCTTGACATTTAATCCTTTGTTGAGCTTTGCACCTACTAAGATCTTGATAAAGAATCTGTCACTAATTAAACAAGATCATTAGCAAATATAACTACATGAGTTGATCATCATCAAAACTAGAGTGATAGGCCTTTGGGCCAACAAAAACAAAACAAAATCTTCTCACCCTTTTTAATACAAAGAATCAATCATCAATAAAGGGTTAAATGCAAAACCAAATCAATAAATTTTTCTCCCCCTTTTTTTGTCTAAAAAAAAAAACAAACCAATTAGGGGTGACAATCAATTAAGGTACCAATTGAAAATATGTCAAAGAATAGCATATTGATACAAATTGAAAGGAAACAAATAAAAAAATATTGATACCAATTTTAAGCAAAACACATGAAAATCTTGATACCAATTGAAATTAAACATAATAAATTTTAAATGTCTAAAAAAAAATTTTGATACCAATTGTAAATATTTTCATTTTGAACATATGATACCAAATTTGAATTTTCAATCATAAAGTATGAGAGTGAAAAACAAATACCAATTGAAAGATGAAATACAAGTTTTCTCCCCCTTTATGAAATACCAACTAAAACAATGCGTAGGCCAAATTCCAGAAAACCTGAAAACTGATTTTCTAACTTCTGTTCTTCACCAAAAGACAATTCCATTAGTGAAGTTCTCTGAAGTTCATTTTTCCTATACAGTACCTTGTCCACATACACATCTGTACCAAGGCTATAGGAAAAGAGTTGTAAATTCTCAAAGTGTTGTGTGATTTGATTATAGATCCTACATTTGGTATAAGAGCGGGACCCAACAATTGGTATCAGAGCCCTGCATACCCTGAACCAACGTACAAGCTCGGGTACAAGTCAACAATAAGGATGGCAACGGAGTTTTCATCATCCCAATACAAGGAAGGACATTCTACACAACGTCCACCGCTATTTGACGGAACCAACTACAACTATTGGAAGTGTTGAATGAAGATCTACTTGCAGTCAATCAACTACGACCTTTGGAACATCGTAGAAGCGACGTACACCAAGCCTGCAACCAACTACAACGCTTGGAGTAAAGATCAAAAGAAGAACGCCAACCTTGACGCCAAAGCAATGAATGCTCTATTCTGTGCCCTTACCAAAGAAGAGTTCAACCGAGTGTCAACAGCAACTTCTGCACATCAAATTGGCATACTCTTCAGGTAACACATGAAGGCACTAGTAAAGTTAAGGAGTCTAAAATTTCTGTTCTTGTCCACAAGTTTGAGTTATTCAAAATGGAAGAGAATGAAACCATATCCGAGATGGTTACAAGATTCACCGACATCACCAATACTCTTGCATCCCTTGGAAAGGACTACACCCAAGTCGAAAGAGTTCGAAAGATCCTTCGTGCACTTACACCAGAATGGGAGAAGAAGACAACCGCCATTGAAGAGGCGAATGATCTCTCAACTATGACATTAGAAACCTAATCGGTAATCTAATGGCATACGAAGTGCAGTTAGAAGAAAGGAAGAAGGACCAAGAACGACAACACCGTTCAAAGAAGAAAGAACTCGCCTTCCATGTATCTTCCGACACGGACAATGATGACGAAGAGGAGATGGCAATGCTTTCAAAGAAGTTCAGAAAATTCTTAAGAAAGGTAAATTTAAATGTTTCAATTGTGATAAACCAGGACATATGAAGGTGGACTGTCCTTTGCTCAAGAAGAAAGAAAAGTACAAGAGTAAGAAGTTCAGAAGAAAGAAGAAGAACTACGAAGCATCTTCAGAACATAGTGATTCCTCATCTTCCGATGAAGAAGAATCCACTGAGCATGTTAACTTATGTTACATGGCCATAGAAGATGAAGAGGTAACGTTTTCTGAACTCTCTGATGCATTTAATGAGTTATTTATGAATCTGAAAAATGAAAAAATGAAAAACAGATTTTTGTTAAAAGAAAATGAGAAACTTTTACAGGAAAATTCTGTTTATGCATTACAATGTTCTTCTATAAATTCTCAACAAGATGAAACTGAAAATGTCATATCATCTTTGAAATCTGAAAATGAGAAGTTTATAAAAGAAAACATTTTTCTGAAAATGGAAACTAAATCTTTGAATGATAGAATATTTATATTAGATAAAGATATGTTAGTTTTCAAGAAGAAATATGAAGATCTTATGCAAAATGTGACTAAGTTTAATAAAGGAATAGAAAATTTGAATGCTGTATTATCTTTTCAGAAATGTCACATGATAATCATGGTATTGGATATATTGCAAAATCTTCATGTTATAATCCATATAGTTCTTGTGTTAAAAGAAAGACTAAGAAAAGTAAGTTTATATGGATTCCAAAGAATTTAAATATTTATGATAAAAATACATATATTGCTTCATACATGCATGATATATGTGATTCTTGCAATTATGTATATACTAATAGGTGGAAACCAAATTCTAAATGGATTTGGAGTCCTAAAGGTTAGATATGATCTTTTATATTTGGTACCAACTAACGTTTATTTTGCAGGTACCATATAAAAGTTATTATATATATATGTACTAATATATTTGTTGCAAGGGGAGAACAAAATATTTTATATCTGTTATAACCCATTTCTGCAGGGGGAGGAAAAGATAACATATTTTTTACAGGGGGAGGACATGCACACACAAAGCGTCGTCATCAAAAAGGGGGAGAATGTTGGAACCTATTTCGATGAAGACGTTCGTGACGATCAAATTCATTTGGAGCTCTACACATGACGAATCAAGAGTCCGACATGATCAAGTTGTGCCAAAGAGGGTTGAGATGTTGTGGTTTGTAAAGAAGATATAGCATGTAAAAGCCTTGATACAAACTTACAACACATAGTCCTGTTAGTCGACTTATCCCAATATCAAGTCGACAATCAGTTGTCTAGTCGACTTACCCAAAGTTCAAGTCGACTAAGTTTTGTGTCCTGAAACAGACCAACTCTCTGTTTGTCAAATTAGTCGACCAAACAGTAACCAAGTCGACTAGTCCATTTTCTAGTCGACTTATAGAAAACACCTAGTCGACTAATCCCTTGACTCAGTCGACTATAAGAGCAAACCAATCACCCGATTACCTCTTACCAAAGAGGGATACAGCAAATACAAGGGTGTACAACTTGGAGGCTCAATCATCCTCAAACAATCTCTTTTTCCACTAAACAATGATTGATTAGACGGGAAAGGTGTACTTATTATGTGTATAGAAATGTCTTTGATGTACCCTTTCTTGTCTCCGTTATAGCACAAGGCTATACCGAGTCGGATCTCAGGGAGAGCTCGCGATAGAAGCTTTAAACGTTAGGTTGTGAAGTGATAAAACTAGTAGTCTTCTCTTGATTATAAACTTAGTGATGCAAAAGAAACTAAAAGAAGATGGATATGTCGTCGTTGGAAAAAGAAATCAAGAAGTGGATGTTGTATTCACAAGAAAAGAATCAAGAAACTTAAAGAAAGAGATCCAAGACTAGATTACCTTGCTAGCTTGCCAAAGCTTACCAATCTCCTTGATAATGAAAGCTTTGCCTAATGTTGTCACTCCATAGGCTTGGAATTCGTCTAGCGTGTTGACCTAATTACTTTCTCATTTGCAAGATGGTGGTTTAACCATCGGAGAAGAGAAGATCATACACTTGCAAGATAACAAAAGCAATCACCCATGAGTAGTGAAGTGGCTAAGCTAGTGGTAAACTAGTACATGGAATGAAAATCTAGCTACAAGAAGCCATTAAAGAACTAAAACAAAGCTTGAAGTAAATTGCATGAATTAAAGTAAGCAAGTAATAAAGCATGTAAAGAAAGCACAAGAAACTAGAATCAAACTCAAGTAGAGGAATGGAGGATGGATCAATCCTTGCATAGCTTCAAGTTGTCACCCTTGATTACACAAGCTCTCTCCCTCACAATCACTCTCTTTTGTAATGAAATCTAGGGATAGAGAAGAAAGATCTAAAGAAAGAAAACTAGAGAAAAACAACTAAAAATTACAAACCCTAAACTAATCTCCCCTCTTCTCTGATCAGTCCCAGCTCGCAGGTGATGATGCAGTATTTATAGCAGATTGGAGAAGCTTCTGGAGAGTAGGTTGTTGCCACAAAATCCGGGGACCAACGGCCCTCAGATTGCCGCGGATTGCGGCCAGATTGCCGCCAGATCTGGGCCGTTGGATCGGATCTTTCTGGTGGGATCTGGTTGTTAAGTGGTTATCCACGTGGACCACTTGGATTCTGAGTTTGTTGCGCGGATCTCTCTAGATCTGGTTTGAGATTTGGCTTTATCCTTAATCTTGATTAATCACTTAATTAGTGTTAATTAAGTGATTATTTGAATATCTCTCCATTAATTGTGTACCTGCAAATATGTAGAGAAGAGGAGTAAAATTCACTTATTTATTCATATTATGCATGGGAATTATGATGTAAAATATGCAATATTGAGTACTAATCACACCCCCACACTTATTCGTTTGCTCGTCCCGAGCAAAAAACAAGAAAAGAAAATAAAATCCTAACTAACAATTTATTACACCACTTTCGCAGGTGACGCGATTGCACTGAGCATGTGCAACAAGCCGTTAAACCTCTAGGTTACCCTAGAGGAGGAGTGTTGTCTCCTGAGGGTTTCAGCGGATTACACCCACAAAATCCATAAAGAAAGAAGACAAATGTTAGTATTTTCGAAAAACGCATTTTGAAAGAGAGACAAGTTTACGAACTATTTTTGCAAAAATATAAGTGATCTAAGGTCATAAGTCCACCTATAATTATTCTTTCTTAAACTTAGTATCCATGCAAGATCTTGTCTTTAATTAGGTAAGAGTTCAAAATTGGATTGAATATTTTATCTTTCATAAAACCTAGATAGTATGCACACCGTGTAAGTGAAGATTTCCTGGGATTTCAACTCCAACCATCAAGCCATTTATTTATCTATATATATATATTTTTTTTCTTTTTCTGTTTTTTTCTTCCCTTAGTTTTCTTAGGCTTTCTAGTTCACCCATGTAGCGAGCCTTTAACCGATGACTCCCAAACCAGATGGTTTTAGGGCACCAGATGAGAAAACATCCCTCGGGTTTAAGGTCTCGAGTGAAAAAGGCCACAAAACTAAAGGGGATTATTTTTTTATCACCGTTAGGCGTGAATGATCATGCTTCTTGAGGCACAATTATCCAGCTTAATAAGTGAGATCACCGTTAGGCGTGAGTAATCATGCTTCTTGAGGCACAATTTCCCAGCTTAATAGGTGATGCTTTATTTATATATATTTTTCTTTTCTTTTTTTTTTTTTTTATTTATATGGCATTTTTGGTCTTTGTCTCCATCCCAAGAAATGTGTAAGTGTAAAGTGCATATTATCTAAGGCAAAAAATGCAAGATAAAAATATCTCCTCAATTTTACTTACTTAGCCTATAATTTTCAAACAAGATCTATTACTTCAACTAGTTTTAAGATGTCATAATTAAGGCTTTCTTAATCTCTAAGATACATCTTAATTTTCTTAAAAATAGATCAAAACTTTGTCTTTTATTTCAAAAAGTTTTTATTTTTTTATTTTTTATTTATTTTTATTAAAAGAAAAATCTAAAAGAAAATAGAAAATCTATAAAGAAAGGTAAAATCTAAAAGAAAATAAAAACCTAAAAAGAAAATGAAAATCCTAAAAAATTGAAAATCCTATGATCCTATGTTAGTAAACCCTCCCCCACACTTATTTCATGCATTGTCCTCAATGCATCATGATATATGTATGCATGAAACAAAATGGAAAGGGGAGGAACAAAAATTACCTGAAGGTGGTGGTTCCGGTGGTGGTCTGATTGGTCCACGGAACATGGCCCAATCATCTTTTCTTTGGGTTTTCAGGAACCCACCAGAAAAATAAAGAATATGACTCAAAAGAATGATGTGTGCATGAAGGCTCTTAATTATATACATGACCCCATCTAATTTTAAGATTTTCCAAATAATTTCAGAGTCATTTTTATTAATTTCCTTGTCCCAAAAAGGTGAATGAAATGATAGAACAGTTGACTTGGACTCTGGAAGGAATACCGACTCAGGATTATGATTTAAATCGAATGATGGTTCAGGAGTCGAAGTGAGGTCAGAAATTGTGTCCAAGTCAAGAAATGAAAACTCAAGTCCACTTGTATTGTCCAACAATGGAATGTGACCTACTATGGGTGATATCTCTTTACTTCCAATTTTAAGAAATTCAAGCTCATCACCATACAATTCTTCAAAACTTAAGTCAACATCTTCCTTAAGAATTGTACAATCAGTTTCAGAAGTAAAGAGATCGAGAAAATCAAGGTCACATTTCTCATTGAGTTCAATTCCACAAAATGGAGAACTTGCCAAAATGTCAATAGAATCTTCAAAAGTGTAGAATTGGGCAAGTTCAACATGATCCTCATAGATGGGTGATTCAACTGCATTGTGAATTGGGAACGGATCCAAGGTTGACTCCGGGAAAGGATTGAAGTGAGGTAAAGATACCGGAGTCATTATGGAATCTAAAAGATGGATTGAATCACAAAGTTTGGGTTCAAGATCACATTCCTTATGTAGTTCAATAAAATGTGGGGAACTTGCCATATATCAATTGGATTTTCAGAAGTAAGGAACTGGCCAAGTTCTATGTGATCATCATAAAAGATTGGTGATTCAATTTCACAATGGATAGGGAATGGATCCAATTCTGACTGGGAAATGAATTGAAATCAGGTAAGGATATGGAAGTCATGATTGAATCAGGAAGTAAGTTGGAATCATCAAGTGAAAGTTCAGGATCAAAATCATGGTCCAATTCAATTTCATGAAAGGAAAACTTGCCAAAATATTAATTGGATCAGAAGTGTGGACAAGTTCAGGTAATTGTGCTGAAATTGAATCTGGACTTCCAAGACTACATGACTCTTTGGATTTAGAGTGGCTAGTGACATTAGACATAGGATGAGAATGAAGAGATTGGATCATCAAATCTATGTCACGGTTTCTTTCATTTTGAGCACGAGTCATGTCTTCAAGCATCTTTCCATAATCGATGATTTCATTATTCGGATGAAAAGATGAAGTGTTGTCTTGGAAGTGTGAGTCAAAAGTGTGTGATGATGGAAAAGTGGACTCACACAAGAATTCATTACTCGGTTCCATGACAAATGGTTGTTCATTAGGAATGGGTGGAACTGAGTAAGATTCTTGAGAATATGGTGGAATTGGAGAGACAAATGGTTTTTGAAGTTGTGGCTCAACTCTCAGTAAATTGGCTTCTATACTCCTTTGCAACTCAGATTTTTCTTCAAAGGGAGGTTCAGAAAAAGGAGTATATGAAGTGGACTCGGGAAATGAATACTGTGGACAAGGTGAATATGATGGACAAGGATTTTGATAATTTGACTCGGGTACTGGAATCCCCAATTACTCGGTAAAGAGTTGAAATTATTTTGGACATTATAATTATTAGATGGGGGGTATGGGTCGTAGTGATTCGGATAAGGCCAACCCGGTGTATGTTGTTGGTGCATATTATAAAAAATACCGGGTTGGAATTATCTGAATATGGTGTGTGTGTGACATAAGGATTATGATGGAAAGAATTGTAATTGTAAGCCATATCACACAATCACAAACAAACAAACAAACAAACAAACAAACAAAAAGAAGAAAAGAAAAATTCTAACCTAAGTTAGGGTAGACTTAGACCTAGACGACTCCTAACAATAGATCGTCCACGGGAGGTTTAGTGTAGACTCTAACCACAAGCTAATCAGCCAGGGAAGGGTAAGGTTGGTGGGAGGTTTTCCGTCCGGAGACGTTCCTTAATTAAGTAACCAGCAACCTTCGGGCTTTCGGCCCTCAATCCCTTTCCTAGACACCGATTTTGCAAGAGTTAAATTCCAACACTTTTCCCCCTTAGGATAATCTCCTAATTGAGTCCGAGATGTCCCTAGGGCCAACGTCTACTTTTTATTAAATTAGAGGCTTGGGTTAGTGAGTGCTTGGGTTGTGGTTTTCGGGCTAAGGAAAGGGTAATGACCTCCCCCACCTTATCTTATTTACGGGTATGCCCTTAAATTTGAATTGTGCAAGTGTACAAGAAATATAGCTAGGATACACTCAAAGCAAGAAAATCAAGCAAGAGTTTGTCCTAGTCTAGATGCAATGCAAACACGTACCTTGCCTCCACGCACTCTTCAACAGTAAAAGTAAAGAATTGAAAGACACGTGCCTAAAATGCAAGTGTCTAAACAATTTTTAGCAATTATCAACCAATTTTTACTGTTGTATTAATTAACAGGAATACAGTGAAGTATACAGGAAATCAAGTATAGAAGCAGTTGTATCTTGCAGAGCAGAAGCCCCTGCAAAAATTTTGTCAGAAGTGAGCTCTTTTGTGCCGCGTTTCCACGGCTTGGCTTGTGGATCCGCGGCACTCCAGAGGGATCCTGGGCTCTGCTTTCTTGAGCAGAGGCCCAGGTCCACTTATATGTAACTGCAACAAAGATTTTCCTGTTTCTTGACCTGTAACCTGCAAACAGAGAAGAAGAATCGTTTAGTACTTCACTTTACAACAAAAATAACGTCGCTCTCCCCGGCAACGGCGCCAAAAATTGATTAGACGAGGAAGGGCGTACTTATTATATGTATAGAATGTGATTGATGTACCCTTTCTTGTCTCCGCTATAGCCTAGGGCTATACCGAGTCGGATCTCAGGGAGAGCTAGTGTAGAAACGTTACGATACACGTGAGAAGATAAAACGAGAACTCTTCTTTGCTTTTAAAAGAATAAAGAATCAAAAGAAAAACAAAATAAAAGAATTAGTGGCTATGTTCATGGTGGAAATCGGGAGAAATCAAGATTGAGATGGATTTGAACTAACAACTAAAAAGAAAGTAAAATCAAGAAAACTTTGAATGCAAGAAATCCATGACTAGCTAACCTTAACTACCTTGCTAAACTAACTAAACTCCGTGATAGTGATGCGTGCCTCATGTTGATTCATCGGCATGTATTTGTCTTGCTTGTGATCTAATTACTTTCCCACTAAGATGATGGGGATTCATTCTTGGACTTGTCTTGTAGCCTCCATAGATGGTCATCAGCCTACAAGATAGACTTTCACTAATGGAATCACAAGAGATACACTCAAGGGATGCAAATGAAGAACATACAACTTTCACTAATGGAAGTAGTGAAGTTGTACATCAATTAGCATATTGGTGCTCCATCTCCATGTTCCATCAAGGCACTAGTTCAAAGACTAGGCTCTACATGAGGCACACATGAATCATATGGAGAATTACAACAAGATTCTTGCCAAGAAATGAAACAAAACCCATCGGAGAAGAGAAGATCATACAAATTGCAAGATGAAGTAAAGCAATCACCCATGAGTTAGGAGTTAGCAAGAGTAGTGGTTAGCTAGTACATGGAACAAGAAATTAGCTACTAGACATTACAAAAGCAAAGCAAAGCATGATTGAATTGCTAGAAATTAACAAAGCAAGTAACAAAGCAAAATAAAAGCAAGTGAAGAAGACAAACTAGAATCAAGCTCAAGTAGATATGTAGAGAATGGATCAATCCTTGTATAGCTCCAAGTTGTCACTCCTTATTGATACAAGCTCTCTCTCTCATACAAATCTCTCTTGCAATGAAATCTAGGGAGGAGAAGATCCTAGAGAGAACTAAAAATCCTAAACAAAACCTAACAAAATTACAATCTATTCACTAATCTCTCTCTCTTCTCTGATCAGTTTTTTTCTCGCAGGTGAAGATCCAATATTTATAGACCCTGAGAGAACTCTCCAGAAGGTGGACACGTGGCAGAAATCTGGGACTGAACGGCCCATATTTTGCGGTGGATCCGCAAGGACACGCGGCACTTTTGTGGCCGTTTGATCCCAAATTTCTGTTACAAGTTTGTTACGAGGTTGTTAGCCACGTGGTCTATCTGGAATCTTCGTTTGTTGCGCGGATCTCTCTAGATCTGGATTTGAATTTGGTTTTATCCTTAATCTTGGATTAATCACTTAATTAGTGCTAATTAAGTGATTATTTGGATATCTCTCCATTAGAATGGGTACCTACAAATATGTAGAGAAGAGGAGTAAAAATCACATATTTATTTGTAATATGCATGGGAGTTATGATGTAAAATATGCAATATTGGATACTAATCACACCCCCACACTTATTCTTTTGCTCGTCCCGAGCAAAACAAAGAAAAAGAAAAGAAAAACTAAGCTACAAGTTTATTACACCACTTTCGCAGGTGACGCGATTGCACTGAGCATGTGCAACAAGCCGTTAAACCTCTAGGTTACCCTAGAGGAGGAGTGTTGTCTCCTGAGGGTTTTCAGCGGATTACACCCACAAAATCCATAAAGAAAGAAGACAAATGTTAGTATTTTGAAAACGCATTTTGAATAAGAGACAAGTTTACGAACTATTTTTGCAAAAATATAAGTGATCCTAGGTCATAAGTCCACCTATAATCAATCTTCCTTAAACTTAGTATCCATGCAAGATCTTGTCTTTAATTAAGGTAAGAGTTCAAAATTGGATTGAATATTTTATCTTTCATAAAACCTAGATAGTATGCACACCGTGTAAGTGAAGATTTCCTGGGATTTCAACTCCAACCATCAAGCCATTTATTTATCTATATATATATTTTTTTTCTTTTTCTGCTTTTTTCTTCCCTTAGTTTTCTTAGGCTTTCTAGTTCACCCATGTAGCGAGCCTTTAACCGATGACTCCCAAACCAGATGGTTTTAGGGCACCAGATGAGAAAACATCCCTCGGGTTTAAGGTCTCGAGTGAAAAAGGCCACAAAACTAAAGGGGATTATTTTTTTATCACCGTTAGGCGTGAATGATCATGCTTCTTGAGGCACAATTATCCAGCTTAATAAGTGAGATCACCGTTAGACGTGAGTAATCATGCTTCTTGAGGCACAATTTCCCAGCTTAATAGGTGATGCTTTATTTATATATATTTTTCTTTTTTTTTTTCTTTTTTTTTTTTTATTTATATGGCATTTTTGGTCTTTGTCTCCATCCCAAGAAATGTGTAAGTGTAAAGTGCATATTATCTAAGGCAAAAAATTCCAGATAATAATATCTCACCAATTTTACTTACTTATCCTATAATCTCAAACAAGATCTATTACTTCAACTATGTTTAAGATGTCATAATTAAGGCTTTCTTAATCTCTAAGATACATCTTAATTTTCTTAAAAATAGATCAAAACTTTGTTTCTTATTTCAAAAAGTTTTTATTTTTGTTTATTTTTTTATTTATTTTTTTTATTTATATTTTTCTAAAAGAAAAGCAAAATCTAAAAAGAAAATGGAAAATCTAAAAAAATAAAATCTATAGATAAAATCTAAAAATAAAAGACCTAAAAAAAAAAATAAAAGTCCTAAAAAAATAAAAATCCTATAAAGAAAAGAAAATCCTATGTTAGTAAACCCTCCCCCACACTTATTTCATGCATTGTCCTCAATGCATTATGATATATGTATGCATGAAACAAAATGGAAGGGGAAGGAATTATTTACAAGGAATATACAAGTGTAACTCTCACCTGGGCTTTGGTCGCTTCCCTTTGGCCCGTTTCCCATCGTTCCAATGTGTTCTCTTTCTTGAGCTCCATTGGGAAACGGTCTGAATTATTCTAACCCTAGGTGTTTCCAGTTTCAATTTGTTGTTATTTTCATTCATACTCTTTCCACCACATCGTTCACAAACAAAGTCCTTATCACCACTCTCACTCAGAATCTCATCACTTCCAGTGTTTAGAAATTTTAACTCCTCTCCATATAATTCTTCAAAGCTCAAGTCAACATCCGGCAGTGGACAATTAGCTAACTTACCCCGAGTTGACTCATCTAAGCACATAATCTCATCAGCAAACAAGTCTTCAAATGATATATCAATTGGAGGTTCAAATACAGTCTCAGTTGGCTCATTGAAAGTGAAAGTATCCAAATCAACTTTCCCCGTTTGAAAGGGTACTCGGATAAGAGAATCACAAGATTGTGACTCATCTTTTGGATCTTCACCTTCCTCCTCACAATTGTTACTAATGAAATTAACCTCAAATGTTGATCTTTTGTTTTGTGAGGCTGTGTGTGGAAGACATTGTGTTCATGTGTCATGTTACCAAAAGTCAACCTCATTGATCCATTCCGGCAATTAATGATTGCATTTGCAGTAGCCAGGAATGGTCGACCCAGAATGACAGGAATTTGTGCCCTTGATTGGAATTTGACACTGGTTTTGTTTCAAGGACAACAAAGTCAACTGGATAAAAGAATTCTCCAACTTTGACCAGGACATCTTGAATTACCCCCTTGGGTTTAGTAACAGAGCGATCAGCCAATTGAATGGTCATTTGGGTTGGGTGGAGATCACCTAACCCCAATTGTTGGTACACAGAGAAAGGCAGGAGATTGATACTGGCCCCCAAATCAAGAAGTGCCCTATTGATGGTAGTCTGTCCTATGATGCATGAAATGGTGGGACTCCCTGGGTCTTTATACTTAACAGGAATTGGACCAGTGAGCAGCTCATTGATGGATGATGCAAGGAAGACTTTTTTAGGGACTTGGGTCTTCCTCTTCTTGGTGCACATTTCCTTCAAAAATTTGGCATATGAAGGCACTTGTTGAATGGCATCAAGAAGAGGGACATTGACTTGGACCTTTTTGAATGTTTCTTTTATTTTCTCCATGTGAGCATTTGACTTATTATTTCTCAGCCTATTTGGATATGGAACTATAGGCTTGTATGTATGCTCATCTACCTTTTCTTCACCCTTGGCTTTGGAAGTGGATGGTTTGTCAAAAGTTGATGGCATTGGGACATGAGGTGTTGGCTTTGGTACTGGATGAGATTGTGGACTAGAAACCTTATTGTCAACTTGTTTACCAGATCTCAGGGTATGAATGGCATGACAGTGACTGGGTCCTGAATTTTCAACTTTGGGATTTAGCAATGGCTGGCTTAAGAACAGTCCTTTTTGATTCTCAGCCAATTGCTTGATCTGGACCTTCATTTCATTCAACTCCTGTTGCTGGTTCTTTGTTAAGGTTTCTATCATTTGTTTCAACTCAGATATTTCAGAATATTTTGGGGTGGATGTTGAGGATATGGAGATTGGAACTGTGATTGGTAATACGGTGGTGGGTCCTGATATGACTGTGATGGACTTTGAGATGGATGAATATACAGTGAATTCTGACTGAAACTGGATGGATGAAACTGAGCATTATATAGATGTGGAAGTGGTGGCATATGATGCTCAGGACCAGACTGACTCCATGGAAAATTTGGATGGTTCTGCCATCCTGAATTGTAAGTATTGGAGTATGGGGGTCTGGTAAATGCTGCATTCATGTTCTCCTGAAATGGGGGCTGATACAATGGACACTCCTCAACAACATGGCTAAGGTCTTGACAGTTGGTGCAACCTGGTCTAATCAAAGGCAATGGGTTGACCTGGTTGACCACAGAATTCCCTTTTGACTCAAGCAGTTCTATCCTCTTCATTAATTGTGTGATCTTGGTTTCTGCAGCTATAGAGGATTCTTTGGAATGTGTACCAGTTCTGGAAGTGGTGGAAGTGTACTAATGAATTGTGGTTTCAGCTCAAAGTTGTTTCCATTAGGCTCGGGGAGAAGAATGCATGAAGGAATGGAGGTGCGAATCGGATAAAATCGATCCTGAAGTGAGACGTTGTTGGTCATGATGAAGTGGTTGTGGAAGTGTAAGTGTAGAAAGAATTAGGATCACGAAACCACTATTGTATATACAATCACAAACAACGTGCACCGATCACACCAGCGAAAAAGAAAAAATAACAAACAACAAAAGAAAAAATCAATCCAAGCTTGTCTAGGGTTTCTGGTCCTAGGTGACTCCTAAATAGACTGTCCACAGGAGGTTTAGTGTAGACCTTGACTATAAGCAAATCAGCCAGGGAAGGGTAAAGTCGTTGGGAGGTTTTCCGTCCGAAGACGTTCCTTAATTAAGTAACCAACAACCTTCGGGCTTTCGGCCCTCAACCCCTTTCCTAGACACCGATTTTACAGAAGTCAATTTCCAACACTTTTCCCCCTTAGGATAATCTCCTAAGTGAGTCCGGATGTCCCTAGGGCCAACGTCTATCAAATTTTATTTACAAGCTTAGGATTGTGAGTACGTGGGGAAAATGATTTCCGGGCTAAGGAAAGGGTAATGACCTCCCCCACCTTATGTTATTTACAGGAATTGCCCTTAGAATTAATTGTGCAAGTGTACGATATAGAAACAAACAAGGTTCACTCCAAGTAAGAAAAATCAAACAAAGAGTGAGTCTTAGTCTATATGCAATGAATCACGTACCTTGTCCCACGCACTCTTCAACAGTAAATTTAAAGTAATTGAAAGACACGTGCCTATAATGCAAGATGTCTAACAATTTTTTAGCAATTATCAACCAATTTCTTACTGTTGAATTAATTAACAGGAATACAGTGAAGTATACAGGAAATGAAGTATATAGGCAGCAGTATCTTGCAAAGCAGAAGCCCCTGCAAAAATTTGGTTAGAAGTGCACTCTGTTGTGCCGCGTTTCCCCGGCAACGGCGCCAATTTGATTAGACGGGAAAGGTGTACTTATTATGTGTATAGAAATGTCTTTGATGTACCCTTTCTTGTCTCCGTTATAGCACAAGGCTATACCGAGTCGGATCTCAGGGAGAGCTCGCGATAGAAGCTTTAAACGTTAGGTTGTGAAGTGATAAAACTAGTAGTCTTCTCTTGATTATAAACTTAGTGATGCAAAAGAAACTAAAAGAAGATGGATATGTCGTCGTTGGAAAAAGAAATCAAGAAGTGGATGTTGTATTCACAAGAAAAGAATCAAGAAACTTAAAGAAAGAGATCCAAGACTAGATTACCTTGCTAGCTTGCCAAAGCTTACCAATCTCCTTGATAATGAAAGCTTTGCCTAATGTTGTCACTCCATAGGCTTGGAATTCGTCTAGCGTGTTGACCTAATTACTTTCTCATTTGCAAGATGGTGGTTTAACCATCGGAGAAGAGAAGATCATACACTTGCAAGATTAACAAAAGCAATCACCCATGAGTAGTGAAGTGGCTAAGCTAGTGGTAAACTAGTACATGGAATGAAAATCTAGCTACAAGAAGCCATTAAAGAACTAAAACAAAGCTTGAAGTAAATTGCATGAATTAAAGTAAGCAAGTAATAAAGCATGTAAAGAAAGCACAAGAAACTAGAATCAAACTCAAGTAGAGGAATGGAGGATGGATCAATCCTTGCATAGCTTCAAGTTGTCACCCTTGATTACACAAGCTCTCTCCCTCACAATCACTCTCTTTTGTAATGAAATCTAGGGATAGAGAAGAAAGATCTAAAGAAAGAAAACTAGAGAAAAACAACTAAAAATTACAAACCCTAAACTAATCTCCCCTCTTCTCTGATCAGTCCCAGCTCGCAGGTGATGATGCAGTATTTATAGCAGATTGGAGAAGCTTCTGGAGAGTAGGTTGTTGCCACAAAATCCGGGGACCAACGGCCCTCAGATTGCCGCGGATTGCGGCCAGATTGCCGCCAGATCTGGGCCGTTGGATCGGATCTTTCTGGTGGGATCTGGTTGTTAAGTGGTTATCCACGTGGACCACTTGGATTCTGAGTTTGTTGCGCGGATCTCTCTAGATCTGGTTTGAGATTTGGCTTTATCCTTAATCTTGATTAATCACTTAATTAGTGTTAATTAAGTGATTATTTGAATATCTCTCCATTAATTGTGTACCTGCAAATATGTAGAGAAGAGGAGTAAAATTCACTTATTTATTCATATTATGCATGGGAATTATGATGTAAAATATGCAATATTGAGTACTAATCAATGATCCTAATAGAATAGGATAGAAGATAGCTCAAGTGTGGAAAACAAGTGTTTTGATCAAAGAAAAACTCTTGGGAAAATACCAAATAGATATTGAAATGAAGAACAATAAACCAATTTCCCAAAAACCTATTTTCTTTGAAAATAACAAAACACTTAAAACAAATAAGATGGATCTTTTGGCACTTAAAACTCTTTTGAAAACTTGTAAAAACACTTCAGAAAAGTAGGAATTTTGCTCTTGAAAATCTTAGTTAAAACCATGAAGAGATGGGGTATTTATAGCCCCAAAACAAAACTAGCCGTTAGGCTGATCTGGCAGCCTGACAGGCTACCTATCGGCCGGCCCGGCCGACCGCCAACGGTCAGAAATGTGACCGTTAGGGCAACCCGGTCGACTGCCCGGTCGACCCAAATAAACAGAGAGTAGAGCTCTCTGGTCCGGTCGGCCGCCCGGCCGACCGTCCCTATGGCTGCCAAACGTGCACAGGCTTGTGCACGTCGGTCGACCCCAAGGGTCGACGGCCCTTGGTGAGGTCGACCCTTGCGGTCGGCCGACCTGGCCTGTCAGCCACAAAACTGGGACAGAAACACATGTTAAAAATATTTTAGAAAATCTTTTTAAGTCTTGTAAAAATACCCAAAAATAGTTTTATCTTTTTACTTTGATAAACAAACTTGTGATAAAAATTTCAAGACATATATCAACATATTCAATCATTTTTGTGTCTTGCAAGTTTTATCAAAAACCAACACTTGTATTTTATCAAACTTGATTTTTCAATACATGAATAGGAAAGTCAAAATAAGTTTGTATAAGTCATGTAAGTATGTATGTATATAGAGCACATCTAATATACATAAAAACAAAGTAAACTTGTTTTGATCAACTATTCATGAAAACCAAAAACTAAACATAAAACGTGTGTGTTTGTGCACTTGAGCATATCAACTATACTAAGCTTTACAAATGGATCTAAACACACTAAACTAAACTAGGATCCCTAAGTCTTCTTGACGATCTTCCATCTTCAAGTCGACTTGATCCCAAACGTGATCCACCGAGTGCAAATGAGTGATCTTGATGCTCGGGCACGGGAATCACCAAGTGAAGGCTTCCAAACTCCTCTTTTTGAAGCAATCACCAACTAATATCTTGATTAATGATCTGTAACTAAAATCACAAGATAATTAGTAAATATAACTACATGAGTTAATCATCATCAAAACTAGGGTGGAAGGCCTTTAGGCCAACAAAATCGATGCAAATTCGAATCTTCCCATTCTTCTTGGTGAAGGGGATGAGTTATTAGCCACCCAATCAGGGTGTTATTCTTCCCTGATGAAACGAGAATCTACAAGTTTCTTGACTTTTGACGGATGGCTCCATTAACTCTGGGCGGACCGTCGTTGTTGTTGCTTGATAGGCTTCGTGTCTGGATTGATGGTGAGGTGATGCATAGCCACTTGAGGGTTGAGCCCAGGCATATCCTCGTAGTTCCAAGCGAAAACATCTATATACTCTCGCACAAGGGATATTAGATCTTCCTTCTCGAGAGGTGATAAGCTTTCGCTTATAAAGATGGGCTTAGGATTAGCCTCATCTCTCAGATTAATCTGGGTTAGCTTATCCTCTGTGGGTGGTTCACGTTGTTCAAAGCGAATATCCCAGAGAGTATTTAGGTATTTGATTCGAGGATCTGTACCTGACTGGATTATTTCTTCATCTCCATCTTCTGGGTGGCTTGTTGAAACCATGTTTATCGAAAGGTCTTTGAAGATGTTATCGATACTAACATCTGACTCCCAAGATAACGTGCCTGATGAGTGATTATGATATAATGACCCTTCAGACTCAGAGGCTGACGGGATTGGAGTTGACACATAGCCCAACCCCTATGCGAGTTCGATGATAATAATTAGGGACTTTCCCTTTTGGAAAAAAGGATCAAAGTAGTGTTCTCCTTCTTTGCCGAAGTTCATGCCAGGACTACTTGTTAGGTCATACCCCATGTTCTCCATCATTCTGAGTGCATTTGACTCGTAATGAGAGAACTGAGGAAGTTCAGTCTCGCTTTCTGAGTCTTCACAAGTCATTGATTTGGACTTGACTCTTCCAAAAAGGATCAGTTTTTGACCTTTGCGTCTTGCTGGGACCTCAAAGAAAGACCCTTGCGCTGCAATGATGTCAGGGAATCTATTGTCAACTAGGGTTCATCACCTACATTGGTAATAGTATTTGATGGCATGGAATCAGAAGCAAATACATAAAAGTAAACCAAATCTAACTCTGCATTAATATACCACTCGCCTACATCATTGGCGGTGTTGTTGACATCGAGCTTATTAACGCTCGTTACAAGTGGATCCAAAGACATTTTTCTTCTGCCTCTGGCTCGACATCAGCTCATTACCAGATTCTAGTTCCTCTGGCTGGGGATTCTCGTCTATCTCTAGAGAATCCTGGTACAGGAGGGAGTCTGTGAAGTAGTTCTCTACCCCCTTGAATGGACGCCATTTAGCGATCAACATTCAGACTTTTCAATCTCCATCAACATACTTCATGACTTGATGGAGAGTAAAGGGGATGATGGAGTTGCGATGAATCCATGGTCGTCCCAGTAGCAAATTATATGAAGTGTCAGCGTTGATAACATAGCACATCACCTAAAATCTTAGGTCCCCGATCTGACATTTGAGTTTAATTTTTTCTATTGGGTGCGTACCATTGGCGTTGAAGTCATAAATGGTCGTTTGAGTGGCACTCAATCGGTGGGTGGGGATTCCCAAGTGCTGCATGACCCGGCGCGGGCATGATGCTCAACGTGAATCCTGGATCCATCTGAATGTGGCTCACTTCAGATGATCTAATATACCCTGTTAAGTACAGGAGCCTATCATGTTTTTTTCCTAACCTGCATGTCATCTGGAATGAAGGTTATGCAGGGGACATGTTGAAAGGCGTGGAGGCAGTTTTCTTCATCATCCTCTAGTTCAGCCAGAATTCAGGCCATGAAAGTGATCGGTCACCTATATTGCATATCTAATGTCATATTCCCATAATTATTGTCTAATAGATCATGTGTTTAATCTTATTTTTGTTTAATAAAATACAGACCCATTGTTAATAGAGGTGGAAGGAAACTGAGCCCAAAAGCCTGCTTCAATTCTGATTTAAATCTAAATCAAAGAAGGGACCAATAATTAGGAGGATAAATACAATTTCAGCTGAAAATCAATGCAAATCAAGGGAGATAAAACCAATTGAAAATCAGTTAAATTCATATTTTCAATAAATCTAGTTAGTTAACCAAAGATCAATGGAGAATCGTCAAAGATAAAAGGTCAAAATGGCAAATATTTTTGGATAAATGGAAAGCAAATCAGAAACTGAAGAATCGCGACACTTGATGTGGCCAAACGGCCACATCTGGGCTGCAGATCTGCGACAAAAGCTGCGGATCTGCGACTTTGTTGAATGGATAGGGGAAGCATTTGCTTCCCCTATCTTCTCACTCTCTCTCCACTCAGGTTTTTGGCTATAAATATTATATTTCACAGAGAAGAAGGACTGAAGACTAGATTAAGTTTTTCTCTTTATTTTAAGGCTTAGGATTGTTGTTAGATAGTTTATGAGAAGTTGTATCTCAGTTTGTAATCTGTAGTTCAGTTCAGAAACAAAGTGAGAGAGAGAAAGAGTGATTGTAATATGAAGTTGAAGTGACATCAATAAAGATTTGATTGACTTCTTTTCTTCTCCAACTCATATATATGTTGCATTTCAATTTAATATTTTCTTATTTTGTAATGAGTAGCTAAATCTTTTCTTTCTGGGCTAACTAATCTCTCCTCTCTAGTATCGATTCTTGATTAGTATTAATGACAAGACCCAACTGAATCATATGAATGCCTTAAACTAAGCCTTACTTATTGCGAGTGTTCTTGAAGGCACATGAGGATGGGATTGGATTTTGAACTTAATCTTGAAATTAATCATTAAAAAGAACTTATTTTTATTCCATTCTTGCTTTACTGCTTTGATCGTTAACATCCAACTCAAGAAAAGATTTCAAAACTAAAGTTCGATTTCTAAAATAAATCATCTTTTGTGTTTTACTTGATCTCTTTAAAATACAAGGCTAAGCTTTTCGCTTATGATCTCATTGAGGCACTCAAATTTTCAAGAAAAGAATCTAATTAGATAAAGATTAGTGAGCCCAGATTTCTCTTTATTAAAAACAAACAAACACCATCACTCTTAAAGCCTTTTAAGGATCTCTTTCTCCAAAATCTTTTCCAAGTTTCAAGTTTTTTTTAAATCATTCTCTACTCTCCATTCTCTTTTCGCATTAAAAAACACCAACATCATTCTTTGCTTTTGAAATAATACATTAAGATGCTTTCATCACATTCCTCCTCGTGGATCACGACCTGTTAGCCCAAAGCTATACGGTAATTCTCACTGCATTTACTTGCAATCAGTTTTTGGTGCCGTTGTCGGGGAGGGAACGGTATAATTATTTTTTAACAAGTTTGGTGTCTTATTTTAAGGCCATCAAGAAATTAAATTTAGCGCTCAAGCGTTGCAGGAGAAGACTTGCTATTCTGTGCCCCTAATCTAGAAAGTAGGAAACAAAATTTCAAGAAATTGCAGCACAAAAGCTTGAAATGTTTTTATGAACTACTAAAAAACTCTTTTTTACGGGACTATTGCTTTACAAAAATATAGTTTTTTTTGTGTTAATTCTGCTATATCTGATGTCCACATACCCTATTTTTAATCCAATAGTAATATGACTGATTGCCAATTACTTAAAAAAACGTTTAGACTTGCATTCAAGGCATTTGTCTAATTACGTTTCTTTTACAATTACTGTTGAAGAAAGTTGGAGACAAGGTACGTTTGCATAGCATCTAGCATAGTAATATTCTTGGGTGATTTACTTGCTTTTTGATTGTTACTATTCCTTTATACTTGCACACTTGCACAATCTATTTTAAGGGCAAAACCCAAAACAAGATAAAGTGGGGGAGTCATTACACTTTCTTAGCCCACAAATCATCTCCAAGCACGCACAACCCAAGCCTAATTTAAAATATAATAGACGTTGGCCTTAGGGATATATCAAACTCATTAGTTGATTATCCTAAGGGGGAAGGTGTTAGAATTTGACTCCTGCCAAATCAGTGTCTAAGGACAAGGATTGAGGGGTGAAACCCTGAAGGCTAGTGGTTTGGCTTAATTAGGTCCGTCGCTTTTGCGCGGATACCTCCCACCAATCTTGCCCTGACCTGACTGATTAATTTTTGGTTAGAGTCTACATTATACTTCCTATAGACAATAAACCAGTTAGGAGTTGTCTAGGTCAAGGTTTACCTTAGACTAGGTTTGGTTGTTTTCTCTTTTTCTTGTTGACTATTGGTGAACTTGTTTGTGAGAGTGTTTGTATATGCAATCATGGTCAAGAGATCCAAACACATCTAGATTAACTAGAAACACATCACCACCCAAGCAAGAATCCAAATCAGATCCGGTTATAGATCAACCAACATCTTTGCAGGATAGGTTCTATCCAATTAGAACCACACTTCCATCTTCCATCCAACTTCCATCGGTTGGTGAACACAACTTTGAGCTCAAGCCTTAGTTCATCAACACACTCCTTAAGTTTCATGGTTTAGAGTCCGAAGATGCTTATTTCTTCATAGGAGAATTTGAGAAAGTATGCTAAATGATGAAAATCTCACACCTTATAGATGATGCTAATAGGTTTAGATTTGTCTCATTTGCTCTTAAGGACTTAGCCAAGAAATGACTTTACAGCTTAGCGGCCGACTCTATCACATCATGGGATGGTTTCATCAAGGTCTTCTTGAAGAAATTCTATCTAATTCATAAGACCGCTCTCATTAGTAAGAACATCATACAGTTCAAGTAATAACCTAGTGAACCATTTTAGAGGTACTTTAAACGCTTCAAAGACCTCATTGTCCAATGTCCTTATCATGGAATAGAGAAATGGAGACAATGCCAAATTCTCTATGATGGTTTAGATTACTCAACCAAGACCTTCTTAGAAGCCATATGCCAAGGGGATACTTGCAAAAGGATGAAAATGAAAGATGAGATTTATACGAGAATCTAGCTGAAAAGACTATCCAATGAGAACCAACTAATGAAAACTCTAGGAATTCAAACTCTATCTCTTCAAATGGAGAGGTCTCCATTCAATCGAATTATCCATAACTGCCGAGGCTAGAATAGCAAACCTAGCAAGAAGACTGAAAGTTTTAGAAACTAAGGAACCAGTTCCAGTCAATTAAGTCAGCCTAAACCATTTCCAACTCCGGGTTATACTTACTGTCAAGCCATGAATCATGTGTTTGAGGAGTGTCCAGTGTTCCTAGGTCATCAACAATTTTCTGAACCGATGAATGCGGCCTTTTCAAGGCCCAACAATAATTCTTATGCACAAACATACAATCCTGGCTGGAGAAATCACCCGAATTTCTCATAGAGCCAAAACAACAATGACCACTCACGGTCAACATTCCAATAATTCTTCTAATCATCAACCCAACTTTTCAAATTATCATCATAATTCTTCCAACCATCCACCCAAATTTTCAAATTATCAACAAAACTTTCCCAACCACGCTCCACAATCTTCCTTTCAGAATCCTCAACTTGAGAGGAGAATGACTGATTTTGAGAAAAAACATGGAAAGGTACATAAGGAACCAAGATTCTCTCATGCAAACAATATAGAGGTTAGAGGTTCAAATGAACTAATTAGCCAATCAACAGAATGAGAGGCTAAATGGTACCTTACCTAGTCAGCCAGTAACAAATCTTAAGAATTCTCAACAAGCTCATTTGACTGAAGATCAATCATTGAATCAATGTAATGTTGTTCATATATTGAGATCGGGATAGAAAGTTGATAATCAAGTGTTAACACTATCCAATTCTATTCAGCATAACCACACACAAGCATCCATCTCATCTAGTCCCAATCCTATCAAATCTGACGAATTTGAAAAGGATAAGTGAACCAGTCAGGTGTACAAACCTATAGTACCATTTCCTAATAGGCTGAAAAACAATAAGCAGAATCCACACATGGATAAGATAATTGAGATCTTCAATTAAGTGAAGATAAATGTGTCACTTCTTGATGCCATCCAACAAGTCCCATCTTATGCAAAATTTCTTAACGACATGCGCACCAAGAAGAGAAAGACTAATATTCCCAAGAAAGTCTTTTTAGCCACTAATATTGGTGAGCTACTGTCGGGTTCGATCCCTGTCAAGTATAAGGATCCGAGTTATCCTACCATTGCCTGCACTATAGGACAAGCCGAGATTAGTCGTGCACTTCTTGACTTAGGGGCAAGTATCAACTTGCTCCCTTTCTCAGTTTCTCAACAACTCGGGTTAGACGATCTTAATCCAACTGAGTCACAATCAACTGGCCGACCGTTCAGTGAAAGTTCCAAGGGAAAAATTAATGATGTCATTATCTGGGTCGGAGAGTTTATCTACTCGTTGATTTCATAGTTCTTGAGACACAAGCTGTGTCCAATCTTAAAGCTCAAACTCCTGTTATCCTAGAGCGCCCATTCCTTGCTACTGCTAACGCTATTATCAACTATAGGAATGGGTCCATGAGGTTAACCTTTGGGGATATGACTAGAGAAGTTAATGTCTTCAACCTAGGAAAGTAACTCCGTAATGTTGAGGATCAAACATTTGAAGTCAACCTCATTGAGAACTTGACAAGTAAACATGGAGAAGAATTGGAATTAGAAACTGATTATGACTTTAGGTTAGAATCTGAAGACTTTAACCTTGATCAGGTTGTCGACTCTACTGTAAATTGGGCCTCGAACCCTATTTCAACAAATATGGAGCCGATAAATTTGACTCCTCCTTCCAGTGAGCCTTACCCTTCCTTAGAATTGAAAGTCTTACCTGCGCATCTTAAGTACGTCTATCTAGCCGAACAAGAGACCTTTCCTATCATAATTGACCCCATTTAAATGACGGGCAAGAAGAGAATCTTAAAACAATTCTGAGAAAACATAGGGAAGGCATTGGTTAGACTATGACCGACATAAAGGAATTGAGTCTAGCCATAATTCAACATCGCATTCATCTCAATGAAGAAGCAACCCCAAAAAAAGACCCGCAGCATAGGTTAAACCCTATAATGCAAGTGTTGGCCCAAAGGCCCGTCGCTCTACTTTTGATGATGATTAACTCATGTAGTTATAGTGTACTAATGATCTTATACTTATTTAGTTTTAGTTATCTATCAAGATCTTAGTAGGTGTGTAGTTTCAACAAAGGTGTTTTTGAAGCTTACAAGTGTTTATTCAAGAGCTTGCGCATCAAAATCACATCTAGCACTCGTTTGGAGTCTACCTCATTGGATCGTGTTTGGATCGAGTCAACTTAAAGATAGTGTTCTACAAGAAGACTTTGATTTGTGTTGTTTAGATCTTATGTAAGATGGATAGTGTTGATATGCTCAAGTTCACACACATACAAGTTTCTATATGTTTGATTTTCATTTAACCGATTTTGGATTTCATATCAAAAACATAGATATAATATCTTTCATGTGTATTGGATTTTATCCATACACTCTATGCTTCAAAAGAGTTTCAATATCTTGTTTTTGTATTGATTAGTCTCTAAAACTGCATATTTCATACTACATATTCATATTTATTTATATTAAATTTTGCTAATAATACCTCTCTTGCATGTTTCTAGGTCCATGGCATGAAATGAAGAAAAAACCCAAAATCACTATTTAATTGGTGATTAAAGGCCTATAAAGATAGCCATTGACCTAGGAGGCTGATTCTGTCAAAACCAGGGGCCCAAAACCAGAAACCGGGACATCTAACCGATAGGGGAACAAGAGAGGACTGCGCTGCAGGCGGCTCGCCGCGTGCGACCGTACTATGGCTGCAGAAACGCGGCCATAGTCGCGTTTTTGCGGCTCCCTTGTGGAGCCACGCGCCAGGATTTGACGCGCGGCTCCGTACGTGTACCCAGATGCCCAGTTTTGCCTATAAAAGCCTGGGGATTTTCAGAGCACCAGAGAGAGAAGTTTTTGAGTAGTTTTTAAGATAGTTTTAGTTGTTTCTTCTCCATGCTATAGTTTAGGATAGTTTAGGTTAGTTGTTCTTCTTCTTCCTCCTTTGTATTTTCCATTTCTTGTAGATCTAGGAGAGAGAATGATACATGTTTAGAATGCAAGAGTGCTTTTAATAGGAGGTGACAAGCTATAAAAGGTGCTCTCTTTTCTTCTCTCTAACTCCCTTTACATGTTTAGCTAATTTTCTCTCATGGAAACTAATAATAACCACTAACTTGCTAACTTCTTATTTGATAATTAATATGAATCTAATAGCCTCCACTTGGTCTTGCTCTTGCAAGAGCCATTGATGACTCATGATGATGAATCTAACACTCTAACATCCTAACTCTCTAACAAGCTAACATTACTTTACTCCATGCTTACTCTTATTTAGTTTTGATGGTTTAAGTGTAGCTTGCCCTTGTTTTGTTGAGTTTGGATGTGAAAGTTATCATATGGGTCATGCTTTGAAACGCTCTTGAACTAAGGACTAGTGATTGCTAAGGATACATGTGAGACAACTATTACTAAGAGGTTAGCATGATTAGTGGAGCCATTAGTAGTTAGTAGCCATGAGTTTTCTTTCTTTTTCACTTTGTTTTAGAAATATCCCAAAAATCACAAACATTTTATCTTCTATGTTCCCATTTCTTCGTGTTTCACCGTACTTCTCTTTTCATTCTTTGTTTTCTTTTCTTTTTCATTCTTTCAAACATTGAAGAAACTTTAACACACACGTGAACATTTCGATAAAGCTTCTATCGCCTCCCGTCCTTATGGATTCGACTCGTTTTAGCCTCTATGCTATAACGGAAGTATCGAGGAAGCCAAAGCGCACACACTTTAAATCTTGATTTCAAAACACTTTTTGTGCGCGATTTTTCCCCGATCAAATTTTGGTGTTGTTGCGGGGATGGGAACGATTTGATTTCACATTTTTGTTAACCTTTCTTCTTTATTTTTGTGTGCAGGTTTAAATTTTTAGCATTGCAGAAGTCCACACTTGCTCGTGTGTAGTTGGGTAAATTCTTGTATATTCTTATACTCTGTTGCTAATTTTTGTTTATATTACTGTGCACTGTAAATAAATTTAAGAACTAAAATACAGATATTGGATGCTTTAAAATGGTTTAGACATTTGCATCTAGGCATGTGTCAATTTTTATTCCAATATACTGTATTTTATTCTTGTGTTGTTGTGATCTTGACGGAGGTGTACATATTGCATAGCATATAGTTAGGACAAACACGTGGGTGATTTACTCTCTCTGTGTGTTCATTCTTATCTATATTGCATACTTGCACGGATTGAATTTAAGAGCAAAACCCAATACAATATAAGGTGGGGAAGTTATTACCCTCCCTTAGCCGAAAAATCACCTCCTCACTCACACAACCCAAGCATAAATAAAAATTGCTAGACGTTGGCCCCTAGGGACATCTCGGACTCATTTAGGAGATTGACCTAAGGAGAAAGTTGTTAGAAGTTAACTCTTCTCAAATCGGTGTCTAAGGTTGGAGATTGAGAGCCGAAACCTCAAAGAACAGTGGTTTGGCATAATTAGGGCCGTTGCTCTAGCACGGAACCTCCCACTGATCTTGCCCTACCTGGTCGATTAACATGTGGTCCGCTTCTGATGATATACCCCATGTGGATAGTCTAACCAGTTAGAAGTCGTCTAGGTCTAAGCCAACCTTAGCATAGGCTTGTTTTCCTTTTCTTTTCTTTTTTGTTTGTTTGTTTATTTGTTTTACTAAATTATGAAATGGATTTCAACAACAACAATTCTTTCATTCCTAATATGAATCCATATTTTACCCCGACCTAATTTGACTTGGATAATTCCGACCTATGTACAACATGAACCAACCTTATATTCCAATTGGGATTATCTGACTCAATATGTGCCCCAGTCCCAATACTATAAATAAAACTGAAATAATCATCACCGCTCTTCACCGAGTCAATGGGGATACAACTCCCCCGAGTATTACGGTCAACCACCTTACCAACATCCAGCTTCACATACTCCTTCCCCCGAACAACCATTAGAAGAACCAATTGACTGGGAAACGAGGATGGAAGCCTTAGAGGAACTCGAGCGATGAATTCAAAATCTAGAAAACTCAAATCCAATCAAAGTTTTCAAATCCAAGATTCTTACTCTAATTTTAAAATTCTAGAGCAATAAATGAGTACAGAATCCATGATTCAGTTCCAAAGCGATCCCTTTAATATGATAGAAGTTAGACTTAGTCAATTGGAAAAATGTGTATGAATAAGGAAACTCTCCCTACCCAATCTTTGACTATTCCTAATACTTCTAATCATATTGATGAAAACTAAAAATCATGGAATCTTGAAGACTTTGAACAAGATTCAATTTCACCACAAAACCTTGAACTTGACCAATATTAACCCATTGACAAATTAGTAAGTTTTCATTTCAATAAAAGTGAACTTGAATATGAATGTGAACCGGACCGACAACTTTGTGATTCAATTCTAATTTTTGAATCTATGTTGACTTCGGATCCTTACCCAAGTTGGACCCATTGCCCGAGCCAACATTGATTCCTGTATTCATGAATTTTGAAATTGAATCACTTCTTTTGGATAGTCACATTTCATTGATGGGAACAGAATGTGAACTTAAATTCTGTGATTTGGACTTAACTCTTGAACCTAAACCGACGCTCGAACCCAAAGTTGATTTTCCCGAGTTAGTATTGGTTCCCGAACTTTTCATTTCAAAGACCAAATCATCCATTCCACAAAATCACATTCTATTGTTGGACCAATGTATTGACCAGAATGACTCAGTAATGATATTCCAAGATTGGTCATGTAAAGGGAATAATTTTCATGATAGGATCTTGCATGATCCTATTAAAATTGGGCATTGTAAATATGTAAATAAAAAAGAGGTCAATAAAGGTGGATTCCGTGAGCCACAACATTATTTTGATTGGATAGCAATGCTTGGCCCAATCAGAGACCACCGGAGCCACCACCACGAGGTAATTTTCCTTCTATTTCCATTTGTTTCATGTATATACACATTCATGATGCATTGAGGACAATGCATAAGATAAGTGTGGGAAGTGTTTACTAACATAGGTAGTTCTTAGGAAATTTTTAAAATTTTCTTTTATATAAAAACTCTTTTCTTTTCTTTTTACAAAACTTTTTAAAAAAGATAAGTAGTTTTGATTTATTTTTAAGAAAATTAAGATTATCTTAGGAATTAGGAAGACCTAAAATTATGAAATTTTAAACTGAGTCCAAATAATAGATTTTGCTTAAATTTTAGAATAAGAAAGTAAGATTGAAAAGGTAATTTGATCTTAAATTTTTTGTCTTAGATTTATGCACATCACACTTACACAATTTTTGGGATTGAAACAAAGACTGAAAATGCCATAAAAAATATATAAAGAAAAAAATGATGATAATAAAAA
>JAVJIF010032977.1:0-106195 GCA_038442645.1 Agave tequilana | reverse complement strand
ACACATGTTAAAAATATTTTAGAAAATCTTTTTAAGTCTTGTAAAAATACCCAAAAATAGTTTTATCTTTTTACTTTGATAAACAAACTTGTGATAAAAATTTCAAGACATATATCAACATATTCAATCATTTTGTGTCTTGCAAGTTTTATCAAAAACCAACACTTGTATTTTTATCAAACTTGATTTTTCAACACATGAATAGGAAAGTCAAAATAAGTTTGTATAAGTCATGTAAGCATGTATGTATATAGAGCACATCTAATATACATAAAAACAAAGTAAACTTGTTTTGATCAACTATTCATGAAAACCAAAAACCAAACATAAAACGTGTGTGTTTGTGCACTTGAGCATATCAACTATACTAAGCTTTACAAATGGATCTAAACACACTAAACTAAACTAGGATACCTAAGTCTTCTTGACGATCTTCCATCTTCAAGTCGACTTGATCCCAAACGTGATCCACCGAGTGCAAATGAGTGATCTTGATGCTCGGGCACGGGAATCACCAAGTGAAGGCTTCCAAACTCCTCTTTTGAAGCAATCACCAACTAATATCTTGATTAATGATCTGTAACTAAAATCACAAGATAATTAGTAAACATAACTACATGAGTTAATCATCATCAAAACTAGGGTGGAAGGCCTTTGGGCCAACAAAATCGATGCAAAATCGAATCTTCCCATTCTTCTTGGTTAAGGGGACGAGATATTAGCCACCCAATCAGGGTGTTATTCTTCCCTAATGAAACGAGAATCTACAAGTTTCTTGACTTTTGACGGATGGCTTCCATTAACTCTGGGCGGACCGTCGTTGTTGTTGCTTGATAGGCTTCGTGTTGGATTGATGGTGAGGTGATGCATAGCTACTTGAGGGTTGAGCCCAGGCATATCCTCGTAGTTCCAAGCGAAAATATCTATATACTCTCGCACAAGAGATATTAGATCTTCCTTCTCGAGTGGTGATAAGCTTTCGCTTATAAAAATGGGCTTAGGATTAGCCTCATCTCTCAGATTAATCTAGGTTAGCTTATCCTCTGTGGGTGGTTCACGTTGTTCAAAGCGAATATCCCAGAGAGTATTTAGGTATTTGATTCGAGGATCTGTACCTGACTGGATCATTTCTTCATCTCCATCTTCTGGGTGGCTTGTTGAAACCATGTTTATCGAAAGGTCTTTGAAGATGTTATCGATACTAACATCTGACTCCCAAGATGACGTGCCTGATGAGTGATTATTATATAATGACCCTTCAGACTCAGAAGCTGACGGGATTGGAGTTGACACATAGCCCAAACCCTATGCGAGTTCGATGATAATAATTAGGGACTTTCCCTTTTGGAAAAAGGATCAAAGTAGTGTTCTCCTTTCTTTGCCGAAGTTCATGCCAGGACCACTTGTTAGGTCATACCCCATGTTCTCCATCATTCTAAGTTCATTTGACTCGTAATGAGAGAACTGAGGAAGTTCAGTCTCGCTTTCTGAGTCTTCACAAGTCATTGATTTGGACTTGACTCTTCCAAAAAGGATCAGTTTTTGACCTTTGCGTCTTGCTGGGACCTCAAAGAAAGACCCTTGCGCTGCAATGATGTCAGGGAATCTATTGTCAACCAGGGTTCATCACCTACATTGGTACTAGTATTTGATGGCACGGAATCAGAAGCAAATACATAAAAGTAAACCAAATCTAACTCTGCATTAATATACCACTCGCCTACATCATTGGCGGTGTTGTTGACATCGAGCTTATTAACGCTCGTTACAAGTGGATCCAAAGACATTTTTCTTCTGCCTCTGGCTCGACATCAGCTCATTACCAGATTCTAGTTCCTCTGGTCGGGGATTCTCGTCTGTCTCTAGAGAATCCTGGTACAGGAGGGAGTCTGTGAAGTAGTTCTCTACCCCCTTGAATGGACGCCATTCAGCGATCAACATTCAGACTTTTCAATCTCCGTCAACATACTTCATGACTTGGGAGAGTAAAGGGAATGATGGAGTTGCGATGAATCCATGGTCATCCTAGCAGCAAATTATATGAAGTGTCAGCGTTGATAACATAGTACATTACCTAAAATCTTAGGTCCCCGATCTGACATTTGAGTTTAATTTTTCTATTGGGTGCGTACCATTGGCGTTGAAGTCATAAATGGTAGTTTGAGTGGCACTCAATCGGTGGGTGGGGATTCCCAAGTGCTGCATGACCCGGCGGGGCATGATGCTCAACGTGAATCCTGGATCCATCTGAATGTGGCTCACTTCAGATGATCTAATATACCCTGTTAAGTACAGGAGCCTATCATGTTTTTTCCTAACCTGCATGTCATCTAGAATGAAGGTTATGCAGGGGACATGTTGAGAGGCGTGGAGGCAGTTTTCTTCATCCTCCTCTAGTTCAGCCAGAATTCAGGCCATGAAAGTGATCGGTCACCTATATTGCATATCTAATGTCACATTCCCATAATTATTGTCTAATAGATCATGTGGTTAATCTTATTTTTGTTTAATAAAATACAGACCCATTGTTAATAGAGGTGGAAGGAAACTGAGCCCAAAAGCCTGCTTCAATTCTGATTTAAATCTAAATCAAAGAAGGGACCAATAATTAGGAGGATAAATACAATTTCAGCTGAAAATCAATGCAAATCAAGGGAGATAAAACCAATTGAAAATCAGTTAAATTCATATTTTCAATAAATCCAGTTAGTTAACCAAAGATCAATGGAGAATCGTCAAAGATAAAAGGTCAAAATGGCAAATATTTTTGGATAAATGGAAAGCAAATCAGAAACTGAAGAATCGCGACACTTGATGTGGCCAAACGGCCACATCTGGGCTGCAGATCTGCGACAAAAGCCGCGGATCTGCGGCTTTGTTGAATGGATAGGGGAAGCATTTGCTTCCCCTATCTTCTCACTCTCTCTCCACTCAGGTTTTTGGCTATAAATATTATATTTCACAGAGAAGAAGGACTGAAGACTAGATTAAGTTTTTCTCTTTATTTTTAAGGCTTAGGATTGTTGTTAGATAGTTTATGAGAAGTTGTATCTCAGTTTGTAATCTGTAGTTCAGTTCAGAAACAAAGTGAGAGAGAGAAAGAGTGATTGTAATATAAAGTTGAAGTGACATCAATAAAGATTTGACTGACTTCTTTTCTTCTCCAACTCATGCATATGTTGCATTTCAATTTAATATTTTCTTATTTTGTAATGAGTAGCTAAATCTTTTCTTTCTGGGCTAACTAATCTCTCCTCTCTAGTATCGATTCTTGATTAGTATTAATGACAAGACCCGACTGAATCATATGAATGCCTTAAACTAAGCCTTACTTATTGCGAGTGTTCTTGAAGGCACATGAGGATGGGATTGGATTTTGAACTTAATCTTGAAATTAATCATTAAAAAGAACTTATTTTTATTCCATTCTTGCTTTACTGCTTTGATCGTTTAACATCCAACTCAAGAAAAGATTTCAAAACTAAAGTTCGATTTCTAAAATAAATCATCTTTTGTGTTTTACTTGATCTCTTTAAAATACAAGGCTAAGCTTTTCGCTTATGATCTCATTGAGGCACTCAAATTTTCAAGAAAAGAATCTAATTAGATAAAGATTAGTGAGCCCAGATTTCTCTTTATTAAAAACAAACAAACACCATCACTCTTAAAGCCTTTTAAGGATCTCTTTCTCCAAAATTTTCCAAGTTTCAAGTTTTTTTTAAATCATTCTCTACTCTCCATTCTCTTTTCGCATTAAAAAACGCCAACATCATTCTTTGCTTTTGAAATAATACATTAAAATGCTTTCATCACATTCCTCCTCGTGAATCACGACCTGTTAGCCCAAAGCTATACGGTAATTCTCACTGCATTTACTTGCAATCAGTTTTTGGTGCCGTTGCCGGGGAGGGAACGGTGTAATTATTTTTTAACAAGTTTGGTGTCTTATTTTAAGGCCATCAAGAAATTAAATTTAGCGCTCAAGCTTTGCAGGAGAAGACTTGCTATTCTGTGCCCCTACTCTAGAAAGTAGGAAACAAAATTTCAAGAAATTGCAGCACAAAAGCTTGAAATGTTTTATGAACTACTAAAAAACTCTTTTTTACGGGACTATTGCTTTACAAAAATATAGTTTTTTTGTGTTAATTCTGCTATATCTGATGTCCACATACCCTATTTTTAATCCAACAGTAATATGACTGATTGCCAATTGCTTAAAAAACGTTTAGACTTGCATTCAAGGCATTTGTCTAATTACGTTTCTTTTACAATTACTGTTGAAGAAAGTTAGAGACAAGGTACGTTTGCATAGCATCTAGCATAGTAATATTCTTGGGTGATTTACTTGCTTTTTGATTGTTACTATTCCTTTATACTTGCACACTTGCACAATCTATTTTAAGGGCAAAACCAAAACAAGATAAAGTGGGGGAGTCATTACACTTTCTTAGCCCACAAACCATCTCCAAGCACGCACAACCCAAGCCTAATTTAAAATATAATAGACGTTGGCCTTAGGGATATCTCAAACTTATTAGTTGATTATCCTAAGGGGGAAGGTGTTAGAATTTGACTCCTGCCAAATCAGTGTCTAAGGACAAGGATTGAGGGGTGAAACCCTGAAGGCTAGTGGTTTGGCTTAATTAGGTCCGTCGCTTTTGCGCGGATACCTCCCACCAATCTTGCCCTGACCTGACTGATTAACTTTTGGTTAGAGTCTACATTATACTTCCTATAGACAATAAACCAGTTAGGAGTTGTCTAGGTCAAGGTTTACCTTAGACTAGGTTTGGTTGCTTTCTCTTTTTCTTGTTGACTATTGGTGAACTTGTTTGTGAGAGTGTTTGTATATGCAATCATGGTCAAGAGATCCAAACACATCTAGATTAACTAGAAACACATCACCACCCAAGCAAGAATCCAAATCAGATCCGGTTATAGCTCAACCAACATCTTTGCAGGATAGGTTCTATCCAATTAGAACCACACTTCCATCTTGCATCCAACTTCCATCGGTTGGTGAACACAACTTTGAGCTCAAGCCTTAGTTCATCAACACACTCCTTAAGTTTCATGGTTTAGAGTCCGAAGATGCTTATTTCTTCATAGGAGAATTTGAGAAAGTATGCTAAATGATGAAAATCCCACACCTTGTAGATAATGCTATTAGGTTTAGATTTGTCTCATTTGCTCTTAAGGACTTAGCTAAGAAATGGCTTTACAGCTTAGCGGCTGACTCTATCACATCATGGGATGGTTTCATCAAGGTCTTCTTGAAGAAATTCTATCTAATTCATAAGACCGCTCTTATTAGGAAGAACATCATACAGTTCAAGTAATAACCTAGTGAACCATTTTAGAGGTACTTTAAACGCTTCAAAGACCTCATTGTCCAATGTCCTTATCATGGAATAGAGAAATGGAGACAATGCCAAATTCTCTATGATGGTTTAGATTACTCAGCCAAGACCTTCTTAGAAGCCATATGCTAAGGGGATACTTGCAAAAGGATGAAAATGAAAGATGGGATTTATACGAGAATCTAGCTGAAAAGACTATCCAATGAGAACCAACTAATGAAAACTCTAGGAATTCAAACTCTTTCTCTTCAAAAGGAGAGGTCTCCATTCAATCGAATTATCCATAACTGCCGAGGCTAGAATAGCAAACCTAGCAAGAAAACTGAAAGTTTTAGAAACTAAGGAACCAGTTCCAGTCAATTAAGTCAGCCTAAACCATTTCCAACTCCGGGTTATACTTACTGTCAAGCCATGAATCATGTGTTTGAGGAGTGTCCAGTGTTCCTAGGTCATCAACAATTTTCTGAACCGATGAATGCAGCCTTTTCAAGGCCCAACAATAATTCTTATGCACAAACGTACAATCCTGGCTGGAGAAATCACCCGAATTCTCATAGAGCCAAAACAACAATGACCACTCACGGTCAACATTTCAATAATTCTTCTAATCATCAACCAACTTTTCAAATTATCATCATAATTCTTCCAACCATCCACCTAAATTTTCAAATTATCAACAAAACTTTCCAACCACGCTCCACAATCTTCCTTTCAGAATCCTCAACTTGAGAGGAGAATGACTGATTTTGAGAAAAAAACATGGAAAGGTACATAAAGAACCAAGATTCTCTCATGCAAGCAATATAGAGGTTAGAGGTTCAAATGAACTAATTAGCCAATCAACAGAATGAGAGGCTAAATGGTACCTTACCTAGTCAGCCAGTAACAAATCTTAGGAATTCTCAACAAGCTCATTTGACTGAAGATCAATCATTGAATCAATGTAATGTTGTTCATATATTGAGATCGGGATAGAAAGTTGATAATCAAGTGTTAACACTATCCAATTCTATTCAACATAACCACACACAAGCATCCATCTCATCTAGTCCCAATCCCATCAAATCTGACGAATTTGAAAAGGATAAGTGAACCAGTCAGGTGTACAAACCTATAGTACCATTTCCTAATAGGTTGAAAAACAATAAGCAGAATCCACACATGGATAAGATAATTGAGATCTTCAATTAAGTGAAGATAAATGTGTCACTTCTTGATGCCATCCAACAAGTCCCATCTTATGCAAAATTTCTTAACGACATGCGCACCAAGAAGAGAAAGACTAATATTCCCAAGAAAGTCTTTTTAGCCACTAATATTGGTGAGCTACTGTCGGGTCCGATCCCTGTCAAGTATAAGGATCCGAGTTATCCTACCATTGCCTGCACTATAGGACAAGCCGAGATTAGTCGTGCACTTCTTGACTTAGGGGCAAGAATCAACTTGCTCCCTTTCTCAGTTTTTCAACAACTCGGGTTAGACGATCTTAATCCAACTGAGTCACAATCAACTGGCCGACCGTTCAGTGAAAGTTCCAAAGGGAAAAATTAATGATGTCCTTATCTGGGTCGGAGAGTTTATCTACTCGTTGATTTCATAGTTCTTGAGACACAAGCTGTGTCCAATCTTAAAGCTCAAACTCCTGTTATCCTAGAGCGCCCATTCCTTGCTACTGCTAACGCTATTATCAACTGTAGGAATGGGTCCATGAGGTTAACCTTTGGGGATATGACTAGAGAAGTAATGTCTTCAACCTAGGAAAGTAACTCCGTAATGTTGAGGATCAAACATTTGAAGTCAACCTCATTGAGAACTTGACAAGTAAACATGGAGAAGAATTGGAATTAGAAACTGATTATGACTTTAGGTTAGAATCTGAAGACTTTAACCTTGATCAGGTTGTCGACTCTACTGTGAATTGGGCCTCGAACCCTATTTCAACAAATATGGAGCCGATAAATTTGACTCCTCCTTCCAGTGAGCCTTACCCTTCCTTAGAATTGAAAGTCTTACCTGCGCATCTTAAGTACGTCTATCTAGCCGAATAAGAGACCTTTCCTATCATAATTGACTCCATTTAAATGACGGGCAAGAAGAGAATCTTAAAACAATTCTGAGAAAACATAAGGAAGGCATTGGTTGGACTATGACCGACATAAAGGAATTGAGTCCAGCCATAGTTCAACATCGCATTCATCTCAATGAAGAAGCAACCCCGAAAAAAGACCCGCAACATAGGTTAAACCCTATAATGCAAGTGTTGGCCCAAAGGCCCATCACTCTACTTTTGATGATGATTAACTCATGTAATTATAGTGTACTAATGATCTTATACTTATCTAGTTTTAGTTATCTATCAAGATCTTAGTAGGTGTGTAGTTTCAACAAAGGTGTTTTTGAAGCTTACAAGTGTTTATTCAAGAGCTTGCGCATCAAAATCATATCTAGCACTCGTTTGGAGTCTACCTCATTGGATCGTGTTTGGATCGAGTCAACTTAAAGATAGTGTTCTACGAGAAGACTTCGATTTGTGTTGTTTAGATCTTATGTAAGATAGATAGTGTTGATATGCTCAAGTTCACACACATACAAGTTTCTATATATTTGATTTTCATTTAACCGATTTTGGATTTCATATCAAAAACATAGATATAATATCTTTCATGTGTATTGGATTTTATTCATACACTCTATGCTTCAAAAGAGTTTCAATATCTTGTTTTTGTATTGATTAGTCTCTAAAACTGCATATTTCATACCACATATTCATATTTATTTAATATTAAATTTTGCTAATAATACCTCTCTTGCATGTTTCTTGGTCCATGGCATGAAATGAAGAAAAAGACCCAAAATCATTATTTAATTGGTGATTAAAGGCCTATAAAGATAGCCATTGACCTAGGAGGCTGATTCTGTCAAAACCAGGGGCCCAAAACCAGAAACCGGGACATCTAACGACAGGAGAACAAGAGAGGACTGCGCTGCAGGCGGCTCGCCGCGTGCGACCGTACTATGGCCGCGGAAACGCGGCCATAGCCGCATTTTTGCGGCTCCCTTATGGAGCCACGCGCCAGGATTTGACGCGCGGCTCCGTACGTGTACCCAGATGCCCAGTTTTGCCTATAAAAGCCTGGGGATTTTCAGAGCACCATAGAGAGGAGTTTTTGAGTAGTTTTTAAGATAGTTTTAGTTGTTTCTTCTCCTTGCTATAGTTTAGGATAGTTTAGGTTAGTTGTTCTTCTTCTTCCTCCTTTGTATTTTTCATTTCTTGTAGATCTTATAATAGGAGAGAGAATGATACATGTTTAGAATGCAAGAGTGCTTTCAATAGGAGGTGACAAGCTATAAAAGGTGCTCTCTTTTCTTCTCTCTAACTCCCTTTACATGTTTAGCTAATTTTCTCTCATGGAAACTAATTAATAACCACTAACTTGCTAACTTCTTATTTGATAATTAATATGAATCTAATAGCCTCCACTTGGCCTTGCTCTTGCAAGAGCCATTGATGACTCATGATGATGAATCTAACATCCTAACTCTCTAACAAGCTAACATTACTTTACTCCATGCTTACTCTTATTTAGTTTTGATGGTTTAAGTGTAGCTCGCACTTGTTTTGTTGAGTTTGGATGTGAAAGTTATCATATGGGTCATGCTTTGAAATGCTCTTGAACTAAGGACTAGTGATTGTCAAGGATACATGTGAGACAACTATTACTAAGAGGTTAGCATGATTAGTGGAGCCATTAGTAGTTAGTAGCCATGAGTTTTCTTTCTTTTTCACTTTGTTTTAGAAATATTCCAAAAATCACAAACATTTTATCTTCTATGTTCCCATTTCTTCGTATTTCACCGTACTTCTCTTTTCATTCTTTGTTTTCTTTTCTTTTTCATTCTTTCAAACATTGAAGAAACTTTAACACACACGTGAACATTTCGGTAAAGCTTCTATCGCCTCCCGTCCTTGTGGATTCGACTCATTTTAGCCTCTATGCTATAACGGAAGTATCGAGGAAGCCAAAGCGCACACACTTTAAATCTTGATTTCAAAACACTTTTTATGCGCGATTTTTCCCCGATCAAATTTTGGTGTCGTTGCCGGGGATGGGAACGATTTGATTTCACATTTTTGTTAACCTTTCTTCTTTATTTTTGGTGTGCAGGTTTAAATTTTTAGCATTGCAGAAGTCCACACTTGCTCGTGTGTAGTTGGGTAAATTCTTGTATATTCTTATACTCTGTTGCTAATTTTGTTTATATTACTGTGCACTGTAAATAAATTTAAGAACAAAAATACAGATATTTGATGCTTTAAAATGGTTTAGACATTTGCATCTAGGCATGTGTCAATTTTTATTCCAATATACTGTATTTTGTTCTTGTGTTGTTGTGATCTTGACGAAGGTATACATATTGCATAGCATATAGTTAGGACAAACACGTGGGTGATTTACTCTCTCTGTGTGTTCATTCTTATCTATATTGCATACTTGCACGGATTGAATTTAAGAGCAAAACCCAATACAACATAAGGTGGGGAAGTTATTACCCTCCCTTAGCCCAAAAATCACCTCCTCACTCACACAACCCAAGCCTAAATAAAAATTGCTAGACGTTGGCACCTAGGGACATCTCGGACTCATTTAGGAGATTGACCTAAGGAGAAAGTTGTTAGAAGTTAACTCTTCTCAAATCGGTGTCTAAGGTTGGAGATTAAGAGCCGAAACCTCGAAGAACAGTGGTTTGGCATAATTAGGCTCGTTGCTCTAGCACGAAACCTCCCACTGATCTTGCCCTACCTGGCCGATTAACATGTGGTCCGCTTCTGATGATATACCCCATGTGGATAGTCTAACCAGTTAGAAGTCGTCTAGGTCTAAGCCAACCTTAGCATAGGCTTATTTTCCTTTTCTTTTTTTTTTTGTTTGTTTGTTTATTTGTTTTACTAAATTATGAAATGGATTTCAACAACAACAATTCTTTCATTCCTAATATGAATCCATATTTTACCCCGACCTAATTTGACTTGGATAATTCTGACCTATGTACAACATGAACCAACCTTATATTCCAATTGGGATTATCTGACTCAATATGTGCCCCAGTCCCAATACTATAAACAAAACTGAAATAATCATCACCGCTCTTCACCGAGTCAATGGGGATAAAACTCCCCCGAGTATTACAGTCAACCACCTTACCAACATCCAGCTTCACATACTCCTTCCCCCGAACAACCATTAGAAGAACCAATTGACTGGGAAACGAGGATGGAAGCCTTAGAGGAACTCGAGCGATGAATTCAAAATCTAGAAAACTCAAAATCCAATCAAAGTTTTCAAATCCAAGATCCTTACTCTAATTTAAAGTTCTAGGGCAATAAATGAGTACAGAATCCATGATTCAGTTCCAAAGCGATCCCTTTAATATGATAGAAGTTAGACTTAGTCGATTGGAAAAATGTGTATGAATAAGGAAACTCTCCCTACCCAATCTTTGACTATTCCTAATACTTCTAATCATATTGATGAAAACTAAAAATCATGGAATCTTGAAGACTTTGAACAAGATTCAATTTCACTACAAAACCTTGAACTTGACCAATATTAACCCATTGACAAATTAGTAAGTGTTCATTTCAATAAAAGTGAACTTGAATATGAATGTGAACCGGACCGACAACTTTGTGATTCAATTCTAATTTTTGAATCTATGTTGACTTCGGATCCTTACCCAAGTTGGACCCATTGCCCGAGCCAACATTGATTCCTGTATCCATGAATTTTGAAATTGAATCACTTCTTTTGGATAGTCACATTTCATTGATGGGAACAGAATGTGAACTTAAATTCTGTGATTTGGACTTAACTCTTGAACCTAAACCGACGCTCGAACCCAAAGTTGATTTTCCCGAGTTAGTATTGGTTCCCGAACTTTTCATTTCAAAGACCAAATCATCCATTCCACAAAATCACATTCTATTGTTGGACCAAGGTATTGACAAGAATAACTCAGTGATGATATTCCAAGATTGGTCATGTAAAGGGAATAATTTTCATGATAGGATCTTGCATGATCCTATTAAAATTGGGCATTGTAAATATGTAAATAAAAAAGAGGTCAATAAAGGTGGATTCCGTGAGCCACCACATTATTTTGATTGGATAGCAACGCTTGGCCCAATCAGAGACCACCGGAGCCACCACCACGAGGTAATTTTCCTTCTCTTTCCATTTGTTTCATGTATATACACATTCATGATGCATTGATGACAATGCATAAGATAAGTGTGGGAAAGTGTTTACTAACATAGGTAGTTCTTAGGAAATTTTTAAAATTTTCTTTTATAAAAACTCTTTTCTTTTCTTTTTACAAAACTTTTTGAAAAAAGATAAGTAGTTTTGATTTATTTTTAAGAAAATTAAGATTATCTTAGGAATTAGGAAGACCTAAAATTATGAAATTTTAAACTGAGTCCAAATAATAGATTTTGCTTAAATTTTAGAATAAGAAAGTAAGATTGAAAAGGTAATTTGATCTTAAATTTTTGTTTTAGATTTATGCACATCACACTTACACAATTTTTGGGATTGAAACAAAGACTGAAAATGCCATAAAAAATATATAAAGAAAAAAATGATGATAATAATAACGACTTATTGAAGTTGGGTAATTATGCCTCAGGAAGCATGATTATTCACACCTAAAACGGTGGACAAAAATAAAATAATCCCCTTTAGTTTTGTGGCCCTTAAGTCCAAGGGATGTTTTCTCATCTGTGCCCTAAGATCATCCGGTTTGGGAGTCACCGGCTAAAGGCTCACTACCTGGGTAAATAAGAAAGCCTAAGAAAACTAAGGGAAGAAAAAAAATAAATACATAAATAAATATACAAAAAATTAATGACATGAAAGTTTGAGTCGATATCCCAAAAATCTCCACAGTTCACAAAGTGCATATTTTTCTAAGAGTTTTATGAAAGATCAAAGAATCAATTCAATTTTAAATTCTTACATTTAATTTATAATAAGATTTTGCATTTCGACTTAGTTTAAGGTAACCTCTGACCTTGGATCACTTATATTTTCGCAAAAATACTTCAACATTTTCTCTATTTCCAAAATGCGTTTTCAAAATACTAACATTTGATTTCTTTTGTTATGAATTTTGTGGGGTAATCCGCTGAAAACCCTCAGGAGACAAAACTCCTCCTCTAGGGGAAACCTAGAGGTTTAACGGCTTGTTGTACATGCTCAGTGCAATCGCGTCACCTGTGAAAGTGGTGTAATAATTTTCTTAGTTTTTGTTTTGCTTGAGACGAGCAAAAGATGAGTGTGAGGGTTTGATTAGTCTCTAAAACTGCATATTTCATACCACATATTCACATTTATTTAATATTAAATTCTACTAATAATACCTCTCTTGCATGTTTCTAGGTCTATGACATGAAATGAAGAAGAAGACCCAAAATCACCACTTAATTAGTGATTAAAGGCCTATAAAGATAGTCATTAACCTAGGAGGCTGATTCCGTCAAAACTAGGGGCCCAAAACCAGAAACCGGGACATCCAGCCGACAGGGGGACAAGAGAGGACTGCGCTGCAGGCGGCGTGCCGCGCGCGGCCGCACTATAGCCGCGGAAACGCGGCCATAGCCGCGCGCCAAGATTTGACGCGCGGCTCCGTATGCATACCCAGATGCCCAGTTTTGCCTATAAAAGCATGAGGATTTCCAGAGCACCAGAGAGAAGTTTTTGAGTAGTTTTTAGGATAGTTTTAGTTGTTTCTTCTCCATGTTATAGTGTAGGGTAGTTTAGGTTAGTTGTTCTTCTTCTTCCTCCTTTGTATTTTTCATTTCTTATATATCTTGTAATAGGAGAGAGAGTGATACATGTTTGGAATGTAAGAGTGCTTGTAATAGAAGGTGACAAGCTATAAAAGGTGCTCTCTTTACCTCTCTTTGTTTTCTTCTCTCGAACTTCTTTTACATGTTTAGCTAATTTTCTCTCGTGACAACTAACTAATAACCACTAACTTGCTAACTTCTTATTTGATAATCCACATGAATCTAATAGCCTCCACTTGGTCTTGCTCTTTTAAGAGCCATTGATGGCTCATGTTGATGGATCTGACACTCTAACATCCTAACTCTCTAACAAGCTAACATTACCTTATCCATGCTTACTCTTATTTAGTTTTGATGGTTTAAGTGTAGCTTGCACTTGTTTTGTTGAGTTTGAATGTGAAAGTTATCATATGGGTCATGCTTTGAAACGCTCTTGAATCAAGGACTAGTGATTGCCAAGGATACATATGAGCCAACTATCACTAAGAGGTTAGCATGTTTAGTGGAGCCATTAATAGTTAGTAGTCATGAGTTTTCTTTCTTTTTTACTTTGTTTTAGAAATATCCCAAAAACCACAAACATTTTATCTTCTATGTTCCCACTTCTTCGTGTTTCACCGTACTTCTCTTTTCATTCTTTGTTTTCTTTTCTTTTTCATTCTTTAAAACATTGAAGAAACTTTAATACACAGTGAACATTCCAGTAAAGCTTCTATCGCCTCCCGTCCTTATGGATTTGACTCATTTTAGCCTCTATGTTATAACGGAAGTATCGAGGAAGCCAAAGCACACACACTTTAAATCTTGATTTCAAAACATACACTTTTTGTGCGCGATTTTTCCCCAATCATTTATCTATACATGTTTTGGACAAAACAATTTTTCATTTCAAAATACAAGTTTTGGAAAATATGATTTTTGGTTTTAAATTTAACTTCTAAATCACAAAAATGGTTCAAAATATTTGTAATATGTGTTGAATTATGGTCACACATATTTGTTTTTCAAAGATCTTATAAGAACTTATTTTTGTAGAATTAATGTGATTTTATGGGATATTAATTGAATCAAAAAGATCAGTTTTCATGTCTTTTATCCTTGCCTGTTTTGTACTGGCAGTCGACCGGACCAGGGGTCAGTTGACTAGGCCGGTCAACCGATGTGCACAAACATGTGCACGTAGCCAGCCTCTTAGGCGGTCGACTGCACGGCCGACCGACTGAAGTTCCCTTACTCTCGGGTAAGGGCGGTCGATCGGGCAATCGACCGGAGGTAGGCAACGGTCAGAAATTTGACCGTTGGTCGATCGGACCGTCGGTCGACTGGATGGTCAATTTTGACTATATTTGGCTGCCAACGGCTGTATTCTTAAAAGCCTACAAAAAGGGTTTCCTTGGACTATTTTCAATAACGTTTTTTAGAGCTTTTATTTTCTCTCTTACAAGTGTTTTTGCAGTAATTCAAAAGAAGTTTTTGAGCAAAAAGTTTGATCTTTTTATTTGTGTTTTCAAGAGTTGAAAATTAAAAGAAAAGAGATTTTGGGAATTTGGTTTTTGGTTTATCTTCTTCATCTACATCTATAGTTTCCCAAAAAGTTTTTTTTGAGATTTTATCTTCCAAACTCCTTGGTTTTTCTCACAACTTAAGCTATTACATCTATCCTATCATTAGGATCTTTTTGTTGGTGAGAAAAAGTGTTTGTGATCCATTGAGATCACCAAGAGTGGTTTGTGGTCCTTGAAGATTAACAAGTTGTAAATCTTACCTTTGCTTTCATTGGTTGTTATCCTTCTTGTGGAGAGGTGATGTTTGGTTGGCTTTGTGCCTATAAGGAGAGGTGATAGTTGTTTTGGCATTGGTGCCTTACCTCTTGTGTAGAGGTGGTTGTTGTTGGAGAGAGGAGTTGTGTTCTCCTTGTGTTGTATTACCCAAATCCTCGGTGGAGGTTCCCCGTGTCGGAAGTCCTTTATGGACGCATTAGAGGAAATCCTTCTGTGTGAAGGCGGGAACGTAGAGCGGTGGCTCGAACCTCAAAACACATCTTGGCATTTGTGATTGATCCACTTTCTTTGAACTCTCTCTCTTTCATATTTAGCAATGATTCATATTGCTCATATCATATATATATGCTTGGTGTTGATTGTATCATCATACTTGTGTTAAACCAAGAGAGCTTCACATAGCACCTCAACTCTTATCTAAGAGGAATCTAGAGGAGATGGTTCAGAGCCCTTCACAAGGAATTCGGTTACACTCTTTGGTTACACATAGTGTGTTGCTTTACATTTGAATTCCGCATCATTTCATTTTAGATTGCATTGAATTTTTAATAGATTAGCATTACACCTATTCACCCCCCTCTACGTGTAATTTCAATTGGTATCAGAGCCTACGCTCCTGATATTAGGTTTAACCACCTAGGAGTGAGATCTTGGATAGCTAATCTAAAGATTTGCTTTTGCACACTTATTATTACACGCACTCATGGATTACCCTTTCATGTTTAATGTCTCTAAAATTGATATATGGAAGGTTAAGATGTGTGCTCATTTAAAAGCCCTAGGTTTGCATCTTTATCTTGCCGCTACCAAGGAATCTTATCTTGGCAATAGCAAGCATAAAAAGGCTAATGCACAAGCCCTAAAGGTACTTAGAAAATCTCTTAGCAAAGAATATTTAAACATGGTTTCTCATTGTGATACCCCTTTGCATTGTGGAACATATTGACATCTCCCGAGCTACAAATGCCAATCAATGTACAGGAGAAATCTAGTGGAGAGAAGAGTCCGACCAACATTTCTTCATGGTCCAAGGAATGACTCCCTTGAGATATATTTGGATGCTCAACTAGATGATAATACTAGTTCTTCTTGTAATGAGTGTATAGATGCACATGCTTTAAATGAAGAACTATCTATGGTTTGTGAACAAATGATTTCAAAGTTTGAAGTTTTGAAAAACAGGAGTTCTAAACTAAAAGAAGAAAATGAAAATTTGTTTTCAATACTAAACATAGTTATACAAGAAAGGGATGAGATTTCAAATGAAAGGAACTCATTGAAATTTCAACTTGATCTTGCCTTAAATGAAAATAAGATTTTGAAGAATAAAAATGATTGTGATGATGTTTTGAAGAAAAATGAGGCTTTATCTTCAAAACTAGATTTTATTTTAAAAGAGAACCATTCTTTGAAAAATAAAATTGATTTAATTTCAAAGGAATTGGATTTGATTTCAAATGAAAATAAATCTTTGAAAAATAATTTAGATTCTTATGTTTGCCATGCTACTACATCTTCATCATCAAATATTTTTATTGCATGCTCCATATCTTCTTCTAATGTTAAAAGTAATATATGTATGTTAAAGAAGAGTATAGATTATTTGGGCTCCACTTTGAGCCAATGTGTTATAGATCACAAGAAATTGGAATCCATGTTTCACAAAAAACATGCACCTCATATTCATGTACATCATTCACGGCATACACCTTATGTACACTATGTTCACACCCATTCTCATATGTATGCTAGAGCGTACACATGTACACATTGTGGCCTCAAAGGCCATCTCGCAAGATTTTGTTATGATAGACTAAATTCTATAAATTTTACAAATAATAATGTTTGGGTTAGGAAAGGTGCTAACCTCCAAGGACCCAATAAGATATGGGTACCAAAATCTACCCCTATTGTATTTGATGTAGGTGTGGGCTCTCACTTAATGTCAGAGTATTGGTGCCTTGATGGTGGATGTACTTGAGCTTATGGATACTACATTGGATGCATCACTTTCGAGGATGTTTGGTTGGGGGACCACCATAGTTTGGAGACCTAGAGATGAGCCCTATTAGTTTTGGTAACTATCTCTAACTCCCATTTTGATTACATGCTTTCACATAAATGTTTTTAGCATGTTTTGGTTTCAATGTTCATTATGATTGATCAAGTTTTGATTTATGGTTATGGTTTTTGCACTTCATGATTTTGATTACTTGTTTAGATGAAGTTTTTCATTAAAACTTGCGTTTATACTTGTACAACTAGTGAGCCACATTTGATTATTATAAGTTTGTGCTAAATTGCTCATTTGTACCCATTAGATGTACTTGTATAGCCTAGTTTGATGATTCTTATATTTTAACTTGTATTCCCTAATTTTGTACATGTTTCTATACAAATGTGTTTAGCTTCATGTATATGTTACTTTTTCTAAACTAATAGATATACATGTACATCCTTGAGTCAATTGTCTTTCATGCAATATACTGTTGTAAACTCGTTTATGTTTGGATATGTATGTATACAAAACATACATATGTCTTGAAGTTTGTTTTGTTTGATGAAAATTAAATTTTATGTTTTTCATGTTTGTAAAGAATTTCACTTGAGTTTAAATGCCTTATTTTCATGAATTTGTTGATTACATGATTTTTACACTCTATATTTGGTGTTTACTCATGACTTTATTTACATGAGCATATACGTGCTTTATAGACTTTGAGTGTCAATTATTATGTGATTCTCATGTCTTCATGGATATATGATTTGGTTTCATATTTTGAAGGATTTCTTACTAGTTTTCAAAAATATCTTTAAAACTAGTTTCTATTCTTCAATTGATAGAATTTTAAAACTATACCTATTTACTTTCAAATCATGATTTTTGAAAACCCCTACCTTCTAAGGGCGGTTGGATGAGCGACCATGCTTTGTATACCCTTATTGAATATCTTTTAAACTTGTGCATGAAAAGGATGGTACGTATGAGTTATACACTTGATCCTCATTATTTTTCAATTGGTATTATAATTGTTATTTCATATGTTTGTATACTCATATATGTTTTCTATATATGTATGCCTCATATTTCAATTGGTATATCCATACATACATATATATGATTTGATTGTGCTTGTTTTAAAATTTTTTTAAGACACAAATTTTTTATTGCTAAGCTTGATTTAGTTTATAATATCAATTAGTTTTTTAATTGGCACTTATTCAAGCCTATGCATTATTTTCATTAGTATTTCATAAAGGGGAGAAAATTCTTGTTTTTAAATTAGGTTTTGTGTAAAATTGGTATTAGTTGGAGTTTTTAATTGGTACCAGTCTTCACTTTCAAATTGGTATCTTACTCCTACTCTTTATGCTGAAAAGTACTTTGTTTTAGTATATGCTAACATTTTCAATATTGGTATCAATAATCTTAAGTTGGTATTATTCTCTTTGGTATTCTTATTGCAAAATGATTTTAGTGTTTATTCAAAAATTTAATTTTTACCTTCAATTGGTATCAATATTTTTTTAATGGTATCAATATGTTTATCAAAATTTTTCAATTGCTATCAATATTTTTCAATTGGTATCATTATGTTTATCAAATTTTTAAATTGGTATTAAATATTATTTTGTTGACTAAAGAAAAGATTCAAATGCTTTGGTTTTACGTCTTCTCGAATTTTTATATATTACAATTGATTGTTTTTTTTTACTTCACCCCTTTGTTAATGAATTGACAAAAAGGGGGTAGAATTTTGAGTTTATATATGCATGTTTATATCTTATTTATGAATATATGTTTTGTATTACTTATATGTTTTGTGTTAGTTTATGCACTTTATTGTATATCTTTATTATTTATTAATATGCATGAGTTAAGGGGGAGCTTCTATGAAGCTTATCTTTAATCCATGCATATATAACTTCATGAGTTTTGTCATCATCAAAAAGGGGGAGATTGTTGGCCCAAAAGCCCATAACTCTAGTTTTTATCTTATACTTATTTAGTAGGTGTGTAGTTTCAATAAAAGTATTTTTGGAGCTTACAAGTGTTGATCTAAGAGCTTGCGCATCAAAATCGCATCTAGAACTCGGTTGGAGTCTATCTCGTTGGATCGTGTTTGGTTCGAGTCAACTTGGAGATAGAGTTCTACAAGAAGACTTCGGTTTGTGTTGTTTAGATCTTGTGAAAGATAGATAGTGTTGATATGCTCAATTCCACACACACACACAAGTTTCTATATGTTTGGTTTTCATTTAACTGGTTTTGGATTTCATACCAAAAACATAGATATAATATCTTTCATGTGTATTAGATTTTATTCATATACTCTATGCTTCAAAAGAGTTTCAATATCTTATTTTTGTATCTATACATGTTTTGGAGAAAACGGTTTTTCATTTCAAAATACAAGTTTTGAAAAATACAGTTTTAGTTTTAAGCTTAACTTCTAAATCACAAAAATGGTTCAAAATATTTATAATATGTGTGAATTCTGGTCACACATTTTTTTTTCTTCAAAGATCTTATAAGAACTTACTTTTGTGGAATTAATATGATTTTATGGGATTTAATTGAATTAAAAAGACCAGTTTTTATGTCCTTTATCCCTGCCTGTTTTGTGCTGGCGGTCGATCGGACCAGGGGTTAGTCGACCGGGCCGGTCGACTGATGTGCACAATCATGTACACATAGCTAGCCTCTTAGGCCAGTCGACCGCACGGTCGACTGACTGAAGTTCCCTTACTCTCGGGTAAGGGTGGTCGACCGGGCGGTCGACTAGAGGTAGGCAACGGTTAGAAATTTGACCGTTGGTCGATTGACCGGCCGGTCGACCGGATGGTCAATTTTGACCATATTTGGCTGCTAACAGCTGTATTTTAAAAGCCTATAAAAGTGTTTCCTTGGACTATTTTCAATAACGTTTTTGAGAGCTTTTATTTTCTATCTTACAAGTATTTTTGTAGCAATTCAAAGAAGTTTTTGAGTTGATCTTTATATTTGTGCAAGGGTGGAATTCAAAGAAAAGAGATTTTGGGAACTTGGTTTTTAGTTTATCTTCTTCATCTATATCTATTGTTTTCCCAAAAAGTTTTCTTTGAGATTTTATCTTCCAAACTCCTTGGTTTTTCTCACAACTTGAACTATTACATCTATCATATTATTAGGATCTTATGTTGGTGAGAAAAAGTATTTGTGATCCATTGAGATCACCAAGAGTGGTTTGTGGTCCTTGAAGATCACCAAGTTGTAAATCTTACCTTTGCTTTGGTTGGTTGTTATTCCTCTTGTGGAGAGGTGATAGTTGTTTTCCATTGATTTGCAAAGGGGAAAAACTTACAAAAAAAGGTCGAGGAGCTAAATTACAAGTAACACAAAAGATTACAAGTAGATCTCCTCTGAGATTCTGGAGAAGTGTGCCGATAGGAGTCTGGTCAGCGCGCGACCACTTTGTCCCTTTGACGATGCGAGCGAAGAGATGCCCTTCTCGCCTGGTTCAGGGAATCGGAGAACAGAAGGTTAGTAGAACCCCTCTTGTTACTTCTCAAAACCGCCTTCGCTTAGGAATTCCTTCTCGCCTGGTTCTGAAAATTCCTTGAAAAGAAGGTAGGTATTAGGGTATCAGCACCCTGATTAGAGAAGTGATTCTCTGAATTCTCTGAATTCTGGAAGCAAGAGAGTAGATCTCTGTTTGTGCGCGGTGCGTCCTCTCGAGAAGTCTATCGTCTTTCTGGAGCGTATCGCATGTGTTCTCTCTGTAAAACACCTAGAGGGGGGGTGAATAGGTGTTAATGCTAATCTTAAGATCTTTTGAACAAGTATGATATATGATGCAACGATCGCCCAAAATAAGACTAGAAGCCGAATACCCGGTGAAGGGCTCTGAACTTCTTCCTCGTGATTCCTCTAAATAAGAGTTTGAGGTGCATATTGCAATCTTGTTGTATGAGTAATGATCGACAATTTAGCAAGGAATGAAATGGATGTAATATTGAAGTGCACACAAGATATATATCAAGCTAGAAATTAAGAGCAATAACACAAGCTGGAAGTAGAGAGCAATAAGAAAAACAATCGCAAACACAAAGTATTTGTTTCGAGGTTCGAGCCACCGCTCTACTCCCCGCCTTCACCGCCGTGAAGGGTTTCCACTATATCCACCGAGGAACGATTACAAGGTCTACCGAAGACCGGAGTACCGAACTCCACCAATTACAATCCTCTACGAAGAGGGATCTCAACACAAGAAGAACAAGTAACCAAGTGATCAACAAAAGATCACAAACTTCTCTTTACAACTTCCTTATAGAATGAGGAGGGTTTTTGGCTCAAGAAGTGTAGTGAGAAAACAAGCTCAGTTGTAATGAAAATTTGCTTGAAAAACAACTGAAAACCAATAGCCAAGAATACACTAGAGAGTGAAAGCCTTTGAAACTTTTTCTTTCTTTTGAAAACTTGAAAAAACTAGGTATATTTCTTGTATTTTGCCAGTGCCCAATCCCCACTATTTATAGGGATTAGAGGAGATCAAAATATGATTAGGACTAGGTTATTAGGATAGTTGCCAAAAATTTCAGAATTAGCTGACACCAAAATCTCCAACAAATCCCAATTCAAAATCTCAGAAAACTAGCCGTTGGCGGCTAGAGACGGCTGTCGGTCGACCGGCAGTCGAATTGGCAACTAGCCGTTGGACACAGTCGACCGGAAGCCAAAAGAAAATTTTGTTTAGAACTGTCGGTCGACTGACCCGGTCGACCTACCAAAAACAGAGAGCAAGCTGCTTCCAGTCGGTCGACTGACAGACGTGCACAAAACATGCACGCCCTGGTCTCAAGGCTCGTCGACCGGCCCGGTCGACTGGCCAGGCCTGGAATAGACCGGTCGACGGCCCGGTCGACCGACAGGCCTGAAACAAAAATTTTTATACGATATATTCTGAACTTTGAAAAATTTTCAAATTAATTATGTAAGGAAATATGACTATGTATCATGCTGAAAAGGTAGGTATACATGATATAAACAAGATATAAAATTTATAAAAATTTGAGTCATGTATAAAAATCAAAGCATGAACTTAATCAAAAGCCAAAAATAAAAACCGTATTTTGGAAAAAGTGTGTGTTTGCTTGAGCCAATTTAACATATCCTCATTCTTTAACAAACTAAGTCTTACATAGGCTCTAGGTGACTACAAAGTCTTCAATTGGGCTCCTCCATATGTGATCTTGAAAATCTTGTATCTTGAACCCGAGAAGAACCAACTTAAGTCAAACGATCTTCATTTAGGGAAGAGCACATCATGAATCCTTAGAACCCTGAAACTTACTTAAACACTAAAAATGATTAGCACAAATAACTATAATGTTTTGTAATCATCAAAACTCAAAAACCTGTTGATTGTAACCTTTGGCCAACGATCTCCCCCTTTTTGATGATGACAAAACATACTAGTTATTTTTAAAAAAATATGGGAGAAAGAGCTTCGAAGCTCCCCCTCAAATCATGCTATGTATAAAAGAATGGCTATTTACATAAAAGATAGAAACTAAGAATTTAGAGAGACATACAAAACGCATTGCTCAAAAAATTCTCAACACAAAAAAAAACTAAAAATCAAATGCATAGCTCCAAACTAACTTATTATTATTCCAAACTCAAAATGCATAACTCCAAAGTATTAAAAACTCAAAAACACATAACTCCAAACTCAAAATAAGCTTACTTTTCTCCCCCTTTTGTCATACATCAAAAAGGGTAAACATAGTTAAAAAGAAATTTCTTCATAATTCCAGAACACAAACATTCAACTCACCACAAATAAAGGAAAATCTAGCATAGTCTAGTGGTTTTGTAAAAAATATCGGCAAGTTGAAAATCGGTAGAAACATAATCAATATCAATATCACCTTTCTCGTAATGATCTCTAAGAAAGTGATATCGAATGTCAAAGTGCTTAGTCTTACTATGTTGTTTGCATTTTTAGTCATATGAATAGCACTAGTATTATCACAAAATATTTAATATGATCAAAATGCAAATCATAGTCAAGGAGAGTATGTTTCATCTAAAGAACTTGAGCACAACAAGCTCCGGCTGCAACATACTCCACCTCGGCGGTTGAAAGGGCTACCGAATTTTGCTTTTTTGAAGACCAAGAAACAAGACAATTACCAAGAAATTGACATGTTCTACTTGTACTCTTCCTATCTACCCTACAACCTGCATAGTCGGCATCCGAAAAACTCGTCATGAAAAATTATCCGGTCTTCAGATACCACAAGCCCATTTCAATTGTGCCCTTAAGGTATCTAATAATGTGTTTTACTGCAATCAAATGGGACTCTTTAGGACACGATTAAAATTGAGCGCAAAGACATACAGAAAACATAATATCCGGCCTACTAGCCGTCAAATACTGTAGCTACCAATCATGCTACGGTAAAGCTTAATATCTACACTTGTACCTTGTTCATCCTTGTCAAGCTTGGTGGTAGTTGCTATGGGAGTTTTGCTTGTTTTAGCCCCTTCAAGCCCAAATCTCTTGATAGTTCCATCGTGTACTTGGCTTGATTGATGAAGATCCCATCCTTTGCTTGATTTGAAGTCCAAGGAAGTAGTTAAGCTCACCCATCATAGACATCTCGAATTCTTCCTTCATGCATGATTCAAAAGCTTGGCAAGATTTTCATTAGTAGAACCAAATATGATATCATCCACATAAATTTGAACTATAAGTATATCATTTTCAACATGCTTTGTAAATAAAGTAGTATCTTTTTCCTTTCTTAAAACCAATAGAAATTAGAAAAGAGGAAAGTCTTTCATACCATGCCCTAGGGGCTTGTTTTAAACCATAAAGAGCTTTGTCAAGTTTGAAAATAAAATCCGGATGTGTAGGATCAACAAACCGGGGGGTTGTTCAATATACACCTCATCTTCAATAAATCCATTTAAAAAAGCACTTTTTACATCCATTTGAAAAAGCTTAAAATCTTTATAAGATGCAAATGCAAGTGTCATCTGTATGGCTTCAAGCCGTGCTACGGGTGCAAAGGTTTCTTCAAAATCGATCCCTTCGATTTGAGTGTAACCTTAGGCAACTAACCTAGCTTTATTCCTAATAACATTTCCCGACTCATCCAACTTGTTCTTAAAGATCCACTTAGTACCAACTGTTGGTCTATCGTGGGGCCTAGGAACAAGATGCCAAACTTGGTTGCGCTCGAATTGATTTAGCTCCTCTTGCATGGCTAGCAACCAATATGAGTCGCCCTCGGCTTCGAGGATGTTCTTGGGTTCAAAGTGAGAAATAAAAGCATAGTGTCCACAAAAGTCATGAAGTTTAGAACGAGTAGTTACCCTTTAGATACTTCACCTATAATAAGATCCTTGGGATGATGTGGATTGTATCTCCAATCTTTTGGAAGAGGTTGAGTAGGCTCTACTTCAACTTCTTGAATTTCATTTCCTTGAGCCTCATTTTCTTGAACTTCATTTCCTCCATCATCCTTTGGCATGTCTTCGATAGTAGGTGAGTCCTTCAAAGTAGCTCTCTCCATATCTTCATTTAAAGCATCTATTTCTACAACATTCTTAACAACACATTAGATTCTTCAAACTTTACATGAATAGGTTCTTCAATAGTTAAAGATGACTTGTTGAAAACTCTATAAGCTTTACTAGTATTAGAATATCCAACAAAAATTGCTTCATAAGACTTTACATCAAATTTTCCTAAATTGTCTTTAGTATTCAAAACAAAGCATTTACAACCGAAAACCTAAAAGTAAGAAACATTTGGCTTTCTAGAAAAATAGATCTCAAAAGATGTTTTTGAAGTATTTTTGCATAAGAAAACTCGATTTGATATATAGCAAGATGTGTTAACGGCCTCGGCCCATAGATAATGAGGGAGACATATTCATTAATCATTGTCCTAGCCATCTCTTGTAATGTCCGATTTTTTCTCTCTACTACTCCATTTTGTTGTGGAGTTCTAGGATAAGATAGTTCATGCTTAATTCTATGTTCTTCACAAAAAGTGCTAAAGGGTAGGTTATTGAATTCACCACCTCTATCACTTCTTATTCTTAAAATAGAAGAATCTTTTTCCTTTTCAACTCTTTTCTTAAAGGCTTGAAAATATGAAAAGGCTTGATTTTTGTGCTCTAGAAAGAAAACCCAAGTAAAACGCGAGAAATCATCAACTAAAACAAAAGCAAACCGATTCCCACTTAGACTTTTGGTTTGTGTAGGGCCGAACAAATCCATATGGATCAACTCCAAGGGACGTGATGTCATGATATCCTTGATTGACTTGAAAGAGGCCTTGGTTTTGTTTTTCAAGTTGGCACGCGTCGCAAACGCGGTCCTTTTCAAAGTTCAAGCAAGGAATACCTTTCACCATTTCCTTGTTGTTTAACTAGATAGATGGTCAAAAGAAATGTGGCCTAATCTTCTATGCCACAACCAAGAGTCATCATTGAGGGCTTTTAAACAAGTAGCATTGCAAAACATATTAGACATATCAATCATGTAAACATTGCATTCACGAAAACCGAAAAAATATACATGTATTAGATTGTCTATCAATAACTCTACAAGCTAAATTATCAAAAACAACATCAAAACCTTTGTCACAAAGTTGACTAACACTCAAGAGGTTATGCTTGAGGCCATCAACCAAAATAACATTTTCTATTAAAGGGGATGTACCAAGTTTAACATTACAAATACCGATGATTTTTCCCTTGGCATTATCTCCGAAGGTGACGGTGCCACCTTCATGGTATCTTGATAGGGTTGTAAAGTTGTTGATATCTCAAGTCATGTGTCTTGAGCAACCACTATCAAGATACCACAATCCTTTACGTCGTTGGGCCTTGGTATGTACCTACATCATTTAACAAATTGTTGACTTTGGTACCCAAATTTTCTTGGGTCCTTGAAAGTTAGTATTCCGAACCCAAATATTATTATGCGATGCATTGATTCTATCATAGCAAAAATTAACTAAATGACCTTTACGGCCACAATGTGTGCATGAAAATATTTTACCATACATGAATGCATGATGTGTGTGTGGAGTGTAGGCATGTTTGAGGTGTTTGGCATGATGTAAAGATTGTGATCTATGAGCATGAGCATGAATAGTATGTGATTGTTTCTTAGGGACTTGTTTCTTAGGAAACATAGCCTCTAATCTATTCTTATCGAATTCACATTTTTTCAAAACTATTCCTAAAGAATCAATTTTCTCTTTTAGCATAGAAATTTCATTTTCATTAATTTGTGAAAACTTACCTTTGCAAGATATTTTATAGTTCTCAAATCCTTTTGTGTAGAAACAAGTGTAGAAAGCAATTCATCCTTCTCTTTTGAAAGAGTGAAAACTTTGTGATTTAAAGATTCATTTTCCTTTTCATTTTCAAATACTTCTTTTTAAGAAAGTCATAGTTATGAGAAAGTTCTTCAAATGCTTCTCCTCGTTCATCCATGGAAAGTTCACAATCAATAGGAGTATTGGAAATTACCTTGCTTGTGCTTTCATTTGCCATGAAGCACATGTTGGTGGTGTCGACATCCTCCTCGGATTCACTCTCGGAATCCCAAGTAGCCTTTAATGCTTTCTTTCTATATGGCTTCTTGGAGGTGGAGGGCTTGACTTTATCCGGGCATTCCGCAACAATATGACCCGGCTTTTGGCAATTGAAACAAATAATTTTCTTTTCTTCTTTGCCTTGCCATCTCCTTTTATTTTGGAACTTAGCCTTGTTATACATTCTCCGAACGTTCTTAACAAGAAGTGAAAGCTCCTCATCATCTTCTTCTTTATCGTCTTCATCGGAGTATGTTGAATGACTCTTGAAGGCAATAGTTTTCTTTTTGGAGGGAGCCATTTCTTCTCTTGCTTTTCTCTCCATCTCATGGGTCTTGAGGTTCCCAATGAGACCTATAAGCTCCATCTCTTCCTTGTCATTAAGTTCCTTCAAGGTAGTGGCTTTGAATTCCCAAGGTGGAGGGAGACCACGAATGATCTTCCTCACCTTTTGATCGTTGTCAATAGCATCACCTAAAGAAGAAAGTCCATTAGTAATCTTTGTAAATTTTGAAACCATATCATCTATGGTTTCATTTTCTTGCATAGAAAAGTTTTCATATTGGGACCGAAGAAGGTCTATTTTAGCCCTCTTAACTTGTGAAGTCCCTTCATGTGTGACAAGCAAGTGAGTCCAAATTTCATGTGCTGATTTACAATGAATAACTCTAGAGATATCATCATCATTAAGTGCTTGGAGCAATGCATAGTGTGCCCTAGCATTAGCATCAAATTCTTTAGTCTCAATATCGGACCAAGTGTCCTCATCACCGGTGGGTACACTAAATGGTTTGTCACCGCCTTCGCAACCCGGCTTCCTAAGGATTGCAAAAATACGGTCATCTTAACCTTCCATATGGGAAAGTTAAGGCCATCAAACATTGGTGGGGTCTTAATTCTTTCGGCCATTTTTACTAAAAGAATGAAGATGAAAAATGATTAGCAATAAGGATCTCTCTAAGGTTGTTAAGCCAAGAGCCTAGAGACCAAAGCTCTGATACCAATTGTAAAACACCTAGAGGGAGGTGAATAGGTGTTAATGTTAATCTTAAGATCTTTTTGAACAAGTATGAATATATGATGCAATCGCCCAAAACAAGACTAGAAGCCGAATACCCGGTGAAGGGCTCTGAACTTCTTCCTCGTGATTCCTCTAAATAAGAATTTGAGGTGCGTATTGCAATCTTGTTGTATGAGTAATGATCGACAATTTAGCAAGGAATGAAATGGATGTAATATTGAAGTGCACACAGATATATATCAAGCTAGAAATTAAGAGCAATAACACAAGCTAGAAGTAGAGAGCAATAAGAAAAACAATCGCAAACACAAAGTATTTGTTTCGAGGTTCGAGCCACCGCTCTACTCCCCGCCTTCACCGCCGTGAAGGGTTTCCACTATATCCACCGAGGAACGATTACAAGGTCTACCGAAGACCGGAGTACCGAACTCCACCAATTACAATCCTCTACCGAAGAGGGATCTCAACACAAGAAGAACAAGTAACCAAGTGATCAACAAAAGATCACAAACTTCTCTTTACAACTTCCTTATAGAATGAGGAGAGTTTTTGGCTCAAGAAGTGTAGTGAGAAAACAAGCTCAGTTGTAATGAAAATTTGCTTGAAAACAACTGAAAAACCAATAGCCAAGAATGCACTAGAGAATTGAAAGCCTTTGAAACTTTTTCTTTCTTTTGAAAATTTGTAAAAACTAGGTATATTTCTTGTATTTTGCAAGTGCCCAATCCCCACTATTTATAGGGATTAGAGGAGATCAAAATATGATTAGGACTAGGTTATTAGGTCAGAAAATAACTGCCAAAATTTCAGAATTAGCTGACACCAAAATCTCCAACAAATCCCAATACAAAATCTCAGAAAACTAGCCGTTGGCGGCTGGAGACGGCTGTCGGTCGACCGGCCCGGTCGACCGGCAGTCCAATTGGCAACTAGCCGTTGGACACAGTCGACTGGTCAGTCGACCGGAAGCCAAAAGAAAATTTTGTTTAGAACTGTCGGTCGACTGACCCGGTCGACCGACCAAAAACAGAGAGCAAGCTGCTTCTAGTCAGTAGACCGACAGACGTGCACAAAACATGCACGCCCTGGTCTCAAGGCTCGATCGACCGGCCCGATCGACTGGCCAGGCCTGGAATAGACCGGTCACCAACCCGGTCGACCGACAGGCCTGAAACAGAAATTTTTATAGGATATATTCTGAACTTTGGAAAATTTTCAAATTATTTATGTAAGGAAATATGACTAAGTATCATGTTGAAAAGGTAGGTATACATGATATAAACAAGATATAAAATTTATAAAAATTTGAGTCATGTATAGAAATCAAAGCATGAACTTAAATCAAAAGCCAAAAATAAAAACCATTTTTTGGAAAAAGTGTGTGTTTGCTTGAGCCAATTTAACATATCGTCATTCTTTAACAAACTAAGTCTTAAATAGGTTCTAGGTGACTACAAAGTCTTCAATTGGGCTCCTCCATATGTGATCTTGAAAATCTTGTATCTTGAACCCGAAAAGATACAACTTGAGTCAAAACGGTCTTCATTTAGGGAAGAGCACATCATGAATCCTTAGAACCCTAAAACTTACTTAAACACTAAAAATGATTAGTACAAATAACTATATATGTTTTGTAATCATCAAAACTCAAAAACCGGTTTATTGTAACCTTAGGCCAACACTCTCCTTGTGCCCCTGGTGGACTATTTATAGGGAGAGCAGGGTATAATTGTCCCTTGAAAATATAGAAACAGATTGAATCAAATCTGTTTAAATCTGAAAAGTAGCCTTCCTGCGAGGCTAGAATCAGCTTCTGCGATGCTAGAAATAGCTGGTCGGTTGATCCTCTTGATCTGTTTGATCCTTTCCATATAATTGAAAGATCTCCCTTGATCCTCTTACTCGTTTTAGGAGAGTCAAGAGATTATGGCAATCAACTGCCAAATTTGATCTCAGATTTGATCTTGATTGGATTTGATCTCAATCCTGATTAGATTTGATCTCATCTGGAGATTTAATTGGTCAAAGGTTGAACATAATAGACCCGCAGCGGAGCTGTCCGCATTGAGCTCACAGCGGAGGTGGAAGGCGCATGAGGCGAAGTCAGAAGACAGCTCTTCAGCGGAGCTAGATATCGTCTGTGGCGAAGCTACCGAATATCTTTCTGCTTCAAGCGAAGCTAACTCTCTGCGGAGTTAACTGAGCACTTCAGGGGAAGCTATAGGTTAGCTTCCTAACGGAGCTGTGAATGGCTTCAAGGCGAAGTTAGGTGATCTTAGCCTCTCAGGCGAGGCTATCCCTTTGGGCTCATGTGATGCTAAGTGTTAGCATCTTAGACCTGCTGAGGTCTGTTTAGAGACAATCTAGGCTTACTGTCTACTTCACTGGATCAGTAGAGTCCAAGTTGCTGCTTTGTCCCTCGGAAAACAGGGTGAAAACTGGTCGTCAGCTTATCTGTCACTTGTCTTTTGTAAATGTCAACAAGTACAGAACTGGTCGTCAGCTTGTCTATCGCTTGTCTTTTGTAAATGTCAACAAGTTTAGACATTGTTCAGACCAATCAGCCTATCTTTCACTTGTCTTTTGTAAATGTTAACAAGTTTAGACATTGTTCAGGCCAGTCAGAATCTTGTCTTTTTTAAAGTGTCAACAAGACCCCCTTCAAAGTTTTCAAAAGTCTGCAATAGCTCATACTTCGAAATACTTTGAATCGCTTTGATCAGTGGTATGTGAAGTACGAACGTCGCCATGGTGGTTGAGTTTAGCTTCGCTTTTAGTCCTGCTTTGGGATAGATTCGCCGAAGAATCGTGTAGATTCACGACTCCGAGTAGCTCCGCGTCTGGGTAGCTCCGCATCCGAGCTTCCCGAAATAAGTTCGCTTTGGAATGTTGTTCCTTTCTGAGGCCAACTGCTTTCGACCAGTTACGAGAAGGATTGCTCCTTTTTCGAGGTTAGAATAACCTCTCTTGCATTAATCGAGGGAGATCATTCCTCCCTTGTGCGTTTCCGAGGGAGAATATTCCTTTTCTCAAGGCTCAATAAATGCCTTAATGAGGGAGATCATTTCTTCCTTGCACGGTTTCGAGGGAAACCGTTCCCTTTTTCAAGGCTCAATAAATGCCTTAAATCCGCTCGCGCTTCTATGCTTGAAGCGGCAGCGCTCAGGCCATGAGGCCTATAAATAGGATACCTGAGGTTCTCTGAAGAGAAGTGGTCTACTCTTCTCTTCTCTTGGTTATTAGAGAGAGATACTCATATCTCTGAACTAGTGGGATGCCCACTCTGGTTACTACCCGGCCAAGGACCGGTAAGTCTCGGTCATCCTAAGACTTCACCAATAGACTAATCACTTTTAGAGAGTTTAACTCCCTTAATTTAGCTTAACAGCTACCTCAGGGATTGATTTCCTTGTCATTTGTTTGTATTGGACTGATCTGCAGAGAAGGGTTTCAGCCCAGCTTCCCAGCGAAGCTATCTTTTGAACAAAGGAAAATCATTGCATGCTTGTTAAGTTCGCCATTTAGGCAAAACTTGGGACTTAGTCTCTCCAAGGTTGAGCCAGTCTTGCCATATCGGTGGGGTTAAGACTGCGTCCCTCAGGGTTAGTCTGGCTTAGCCATATAGGCGAGGCTAGGACTTGGCTTATGCTGAGCTAGCCCATCATCACTGTGTAAGCGAGGCTATCCTCTGCTTAACTGAAATCAATCCTTAACTGAATCGGATATAAATTGCTTCGGCCCAAAGAATTTAACTTAGCATTTTTGCAGCTTTTCCTTTGACTTACTGCTAACTTATTTCAGTTTGCATCGTAGTGAGCTATGTTCGCCAATCTTGTGACTTGATGAAAGAGACCAGAAAGTTGCCTCTTGCTTTTCAAGTCGAAACTTTAATCCTAAGCAGGAGGAACAAACTGGGGCAGCTGATGTATGTTCCCAGAAGAGGTTGGCAGTCGCTTATCCGAGATGATCCACTTCGAGGCGAGGCTGGTAGTCGCTTATCCGAGATGATCCACTTCGGAAAAGAAGGTCTCGGATCCTTCCATTGCCAATTTTCATCAAAGAAGATCCAACCTGCTGGTGGCGATCAGTTCTTCGGAAGATCCAACTTCCTTTGCCAATTTAAGGAAGATGCAGCTTCCTGGTGGCACCATCTGTCCTGGTGGCACCATCTACCATTATGTGAAGGATTACGGCCTTGTGCAGGAGGAAGGCCTTTTGTGTCCAGTTGGTTAGGCTTGGAAGTATATAGGACCACTTGTATGCCCTTTGAGCAAATGATTCTATTGTATGAAACACAACCTTGATGTAATAGTATCAATGTACCTTCCCTTTTAAATCAATAAAAGTTCAGTTTCTGCTCATCCTTCACTTTGAATTGGTCCGGCGAAGTAAAGACAAAATCCTTTCTGAATCATGAACGAGCTTCTAGCGAAGCTAGCATGAATTTTCCGCGAAGTTCGGACTATGCTTTTAGCGGAGCTAAGGCAGCTTTTTGGCGATGTTATCGATACATCGCGCTAAGTTAGCACTTAACTTGTGGCGGAGTTAGCCCTTAGTGGGCTGAATCAGCGCTTCTCAGGAAGGCGCTTTAGGCGCTGTTTCAAATTAATTTGAAACGACAGCCTGTGCTCTTTTTGAGGCGTCGTTTTAGGCGATCATCGGCATATAAAAACCCGATTGGGCTGAGAGAGAAAGTCATCACTTCTCTTTGAATTTTCCAGAGCATTTGACTCTTCTTCTTCTTCCTTCATCTTTACTTGAGAATTCAAGAACCTCCACTGTTCTTCAATGGCTCCCAAGAGACGAGCGGGAAAAGAGGTTGCAACGTCTGCAACGGAGGGTCCTTCTCCTCCTCCGGTCATCGAACGACCAATTGCCGGTAGGGATTTTTCCCTTTTGATCAGAAATTGCCATCTCTCTCTTAAAGCCGATTTCTGGCTGTCTTTAAATGAATCCAGGACGATCAATCATGATCTTGTGATTTTAGGGAGTTCAATTCCCTGAATTTTCTTTGATTTCTTGATCGGGAATCTAAGAACTGAAGAGTTCTTCTTTAAGCTTCCAAGCGAAGCTATCCTTAGGCGGTTCACATCCAGTTGAATGACAGGATGCGAAGTTGTCCTTTGACATGTAACTGAGAACGACCTTGATGCCCCTGAAATAGTCTTTGGACCATAATACCCTTCTGACGAAGTTAGCCCTTGGGGCTTTGTTGCATTCTGTTGTTCGAGACTAAGCTTCTAGAGCGAAGCTAACACTTGGATATTTTCCTGCATCCTGCCTTCGTGTGGAATGCGGAGTTACGCTGCAGCTGCGAAGCTAAGCTTCGGGGCGAAGCTATCATCAGGCCAGCTTCGCTCGGAGAGCAAGGCTATGCCTTGTCAATTTTGCTTTCTTGTTTTAGCCCTTGTTTGGCTGATGAACTAATCATAGTTTTTCTTTACTCTTGCAGTGCACTATACTCTTGGTCCTCTGAACAGTCTCTTTGGCACAGCCAGGGGGCTAGATGGCAATGTCAGCCTGCAGTTTCAAGGGCAGGCTTCACTATTCAGCGAGCGAAGCTCTCCTGTTCGAGATACACTTATTGATGGTGGGGATCAACGCACCATGAGGAGCATCTTAACAACTGCTCCCCTTGAAGATTCTGACCGAAGAATCTATCGGAAGCCCGGCTTTATGTTTGGAGACGCGGCGCCAGACCATGATCGCCAGTTGCTAGCCGGAGAGGGGCAGTGGATTTTCCAATTGAATGGTGAGAAGTTCTATCTTCCGTCTAACAAGCGGCATTTTCCCTTGTCTTTCTTCCAATGCGTGATGAAGGCTCGGAAGATGCAGTGGCAAGTGAGTCAGAGTACTGACTCCGTTCACGTAGGGAAATTGATACTTCCCTCACCCGGTTACACAAGGATGGGGCCTCCTCGCTGCATAATGGGTCTACACCCTGGGAATGTACTGCCAGACATCCCAATGGGAGAAAATCCTGTGGTGGCACAGACCTTTGGCAATCAATTCTTTAAAGTTCATGGGAACTACCCAGCCACCGATTTCAGGACCCCAGGGTGGATTCACCCTCCGAAGGCATAGTGGAGGGATTTGACTCTATATGTCCTTGCTCATTTCGAGGAGGATCTGGAGAGGCTGAATCTTTATGAGGCCGTCAGGGCGACCTGCTACGGTATTCAGATGAGCGTAGCGAACTTCTACGCCATCTTCGAGTTATACTGCCCGGCTACAGGACCTTCTTCACTCCTGTTGGCGAACTGGGCATAACTCTGCATGAGATGTGGGAAGTCTCTGCTCTGCCATTGGGATCTTTCCTATACGAAGAATACTTCCCGTGTGAGGCAGAATTGGCACTTCTGAGAAGCAGGAGCCCGCCTTGTTTGAGACCTACCGGGAGTTAATGTGCCATTTGTACATTTGCTCAAGTATGCATGGAAGCAATAAGGGAACTTCATGCAGCTTGAAGAGCTGGGGAGATTATTTGTTCCCCGATATGGAAAACAGTCCTGAAGCGGCTCATTGTAGAGTTGCTGACGAAGACATCTTTCGTCGGATGCAAAAGCATTCTCAGGGGATCTGATTCTGGAAGAAGATGACAGCCCCTATGAAAAAGGCAATATTCTTCGGAGTTTCCACCATCAGGCTCATCGGCTGACGTCCCGGAAGGCCCTACTGGCTGGTTTCTTGACGGTCTGGTTAAAGAGGTGTGTGGTGCCATCTTCATCTGGCGATGTCATTCATCCAACTGTCTTGTTGCCTGCCGTTTGTCTAGTCCATGGTCTTTCCCTTGGACTCCTTCCAGCCATGGTGTGCTGTATTCAGAGAGGCCTTCGCGCATTGACAGAGGCTTTCTGTAGGCCACCAACGACGAAGCGGGAAAGGGGACTATTTTGCCCTACGACGGACCAAACCCCAGAATAGGTCTGTCGTATACTTATTTGATGGCGTGGTTTGCCCTTCACTGTCCTTCCTTGATCGAAGCCAGAGAGGACCCCCCAGAAGGTGTTCGAATGGCGCTTCTCTGCCGATTCGAGGGATGTTCATGGCTGAGGACTTACGTGGCTGCGGTCCGTAGTTATTGAATCGCTATGACGTCTATAGCCTTTTCCGCTGCTTCCCCTATATTCGGGATGCGGGCTATGGAGAGGAGTTCAAAGACGTGGGGGAAGGGCAAACGTCATTGAGCCGGAGAATTTTTGAGTGGCTGGTCGGCATTCGGCCCTCACATTTATTGTACAGAAGCGGGGACATCTGCTACTTGGAGCCTTATGTTCCAAGCCGGTTTGCCCGTCAGTTTGGATATGACAAACTGTACGTGGGCAACCCAAACATCAATCTTTCTTTCATGGGGAGCCTCATCGATGGAGCCCGTGCCTGGCGGTTCTTCATTGCAGGCTGTACCGAGGCGCAGCTGTGCATGCCGCTAAGGACTCCGAACCTTCTGATGACCCTGGGATTCTGTCAGTGGTATGCAACCTCAAACTCCACACCCCTCGAATTCTCTGTTAATTCTTCTGGTGTGAAGTTAATTTCTCAGCGGCTGAAGCGAAAAGTCACTGAGAAGGGCGAGGGTAAAAGGGTTCGCGTCTCAGGCCTCGGGGAGTTCATTGTCGTTGATGACAGTGAAGCCTCGGATGCAGGGAGTCCTCGCTTCAAAGCGGATACAGGTGCTGAGACTCCAGCAGCTGCCTCTGGCGTGGTGGGGACGGCCCCTGTAGAACATGTCGATGTTGAAGAAGTGGAGGAAGAAGATCCTGACGTCCACTTCAAACGAAAGCGGGAGGGTGGATCTCACAGGAAGCGGGTGGTGAAGAAGCCCCGTCGCCAAGCTCCTACAGTTGTTGTAGAGGGCGAACCATCTGCAGCGCTTCCTCCTCTTGCCCCATTAGCAACTGAATTGTCGGCTCCTAAACCGACTACTGGTGAAGCCTCTCTGGATGTGGGTAAGATCAGCTTCGTCCTTGTAATATACTTTTTATGTGTTCCGAACAGCTCATTATTTGCTTTGTGATGCAGGAACTGAGGCGGTGAGAAGCCCGAGAGCTGAAGCTGTCGGAGAACAAGGGGAGCATTATGATCCCTTGTTTACTTATAAGGAGGGCGATGAGGCTGGCTATTTCGCCGTCTCAGAAGGATCCGGAGGTGACGCGGCTGATGTCAGTCCTTCGGGCGCCGGGACTTCCAAAGGAAGTTCCGAAGCTTCTAGCTCCTTTGGGTGGAGCACGGAGGCTTCGGCAAGCGAAGGCGGGCCGGCCATTCGTGTTGACTCCGCCAAAGATTTTCCGATGGAGCCCGTAGAGACTGATGTAGCCGCCAAGACGATTGAGGCGACATTATCTTTTGGTACAGTTTTGACCTTTTGACTCTTGCTATTTGTTGTGCCTTGCCTAAACAAAGTCTTGTCGCAGGTGTTCCGCCTCTGGGTGCGTCGACTTCAAGAGAGCCCACCCATCTTCCTTAGGGATCCAGGGGTGAAGTAAGCACTTCGATCGCGATGGATGCTGCTGAGTTGGATGCTTTGTATGGTGACATGTCCTCTTATCAGTCTGAACCAGTCAGAGGAACAGAGATTGAAGGACGTTAGTCACGGAGGCAACCTCACTTCCAACTATATCAACGAGTGAGGTGCCATCAGTTTCGCCAGCGCCATCTATCTTGCCAGGTGCGAGCTGAGGGTGATTACCAGTCCTACTTCCCTAACACTGGTGGTTGAGCCCGCTCTTCCAGAAATAGTCACTAGTCCGACCTCAGTTGTGACTAGTGTACTAGTTTCAATGAGGACTCCACCGAGATCACCGACGACCTCTCATGTTGCTCCAGCCAGTGCTTCTACTATTCCTTCCACAGTATTGTCAATAAAGCCGGTGGAATCTTCAGAGGCTGCTCGTCTGCCAGGAGTGATTGAGGCCGAGAATGAATTCATGGCTGAGCTAGTCGATAGCTTTTATAAGGGCTTGAAGCGATCCATCAATTTGATTTTGAAATGCTCGACTACCTCATTCTCTGCTCTAAAGGTAGTCCTTTCCCGAAGTATTGAGAGTATCCGGGACTTTGGAGGGGATAACCAGACCGCTGCTGATTGGTCGCTAATGTTGCATATTTAGTATCATATTTCCATACTAATTATAGAATAAAATCTGCATTGTCCTAATTAAATGTTTAATTTATTTGCAGGCCCATTCCTTAAGGAGATGAAGAGAAATGAGCCCAAAAGCCCACCAGAATTCTGAATTAAATCAGAATTAATTCGAGCTCAGTAAATCGGGGAAAAATCAAGAGGTTGAAAACCGGTTGAGAAGAATCCTCTCAGAATCGATCGGTTGAAGCAAAAATGAAAGGCCATTTCGTCCAAATCCCAGACTCAAATGAAGAAACCAACTGAAGATAAAAGCAGAAGGGAAATCCAGCGAGACCCACCAACAAGGTGTGGCCACCTGGCCACACCCTGGCCGCGGAAACGCGGCTGTGGAGTTAGGGGGAGCGTTTGCTCCCCCGATCTCCCCGGGATCCTGTAGGTTGGGTTTTTGCCTATAAAAAGCTAGTATTTGCACTGAAAATGGGATGACCATGCAGAGATAGGATTTAGCCTAGTTTTCATTTCTTGTAATTTAGGTTTTCTTTTCTTTTTATGTAATTTGTATGTAAGCTTAGGTTAGATGAAGATTCATGTAAGTAAGAGAGAGAGGCTTATGTTGAGAGTGACACCGATGTACCCTCCTCCTTTCTTCCATCGTTTCAAGCAATAAAAGGTAATTTGTTTATGTTTGTATTTTCTTTTGTTTTCTTCTTCCTCTTTCTACTTTACCTCTTTTGTTTTTGATGAGCTTGCAAGTGAATCCAGAAGTATAAGTATACAAAAGCCTTTGTGAGTGCCAACGATACTTCATGAAGACGTTCTCCTCCTCAAGATCCGTATCACTTCATTCTTGCAAGGCTTGATGATATAATGCGAACAGGGACTAAGCTCGATCTTATGACCTATGTGTTGAACGCCTCCAAAGCAAGGTAGAACATGCAAGGGTTCAAGGTAAGTCATCAACCAAACTAGGTGAGTACTCTTTCATCTTCTTTCTTCACTTTTTTATTTCTTAGTTTAGATCACCAACACCCACTTCCTTCATCACTCCTTTTCACTTCTTTGTAAATAATCATTTGGACATAGTCACTTTCTAATTCTCTTAGCTTTCTTCATTCTACCGCTTTCTTTCTAACTTTAACATAACTCTTTTTTTTCATTTTTATTTCTTAAAAATAAAGAAGAACTTTCGTTTTGTCTTCATAAAGATTTCAATACAAACCTTGAACGCTTCATCGCAAACCCTCCTTGTGGATCACGACCCGCATAGCCACTTGCTATAGCGGTAAGAATTGAGCACTTGCACATCTTTATTTAAAGTTCTGAAATTCCGTATTTTTGTTCATGTAAAGCTTCAATCAATTTTGGCGCCGTTGCCGGGAGGGTAACGGTTTTTATTGAAATCTGGTTTTTATTGAATTTTTAGAACTAAAACGAATTTTCTTCTCTGTTGCAGGTTATAAGGCAAGCAAAGCAGGAAAATAAGATTGCAGTAACATATAAGTGGTCTTGGGCCTCTGCTCTAGAGGGCAGAGACCAAGTGCCCTCTGATTTGCCGCGTTTTCTCGGCCAAAGCCGCGGATCCGCGGCAAAAAGGAGTTAACTACTAAACAGGTTTTTCTGCAGGGTTGCTTGCTTTGCGAAATTCTAGTTTTCTGCAACTTTATTTCTTATATGCCATCACCAAAAGCCTGCAAATAAATCAACAGTAAAACATTTGTTGAAAAAGTTAAAAAAATTGATTAGACATTTGCATTTTAGGCACGTGTCTTTTCAATTCATTTATTTTACTGTTGAAGAGTGCTAGAGCAAGGTACGTATGCATTGCTTCTAGAATAGGACTCATCTCTTTGTTGATTTACATCGCTTTGAGTGAATCTTGTTTACATATCTTGTACACTTGCACAAACTGATCTTAAGGGCATCACCCCATAACAAGATAAGGTGGGGATTTAATCACCCTTCCTTAGCCCAAAAATCAGATTACAAGCACTCACTAACCCAAGCCTAACTAAAAATGAGTAGACGTTGGCCCTAGGGACATCTCGGACTCAATTAGGAGATTATCCTAAGGGGGAAAGGTGTTGGAATTTGACTCCTGCCAGATCAGTGTCTAGGAAAGGGATTAAGGGCCGAAAGCCCGAAGGTTGGTGGTTATTTAATTAAGAAACGTCTTTGACGGAAAACCTCCCACCAACCTTACCCTGACCTGGCTGATTAGCTTGTGGTCAAAGTCTGCATTAAACCTCCCGTGGACAGTCTAATCAGTTAGGAGTCGTCTAGGTCATAGGTCTACCCTAACTTAGGTTAGAATTTTTTCTTTTTTGTTTGTTTATTTGTTTGTTTTTCTTTCTTTTTGTTTGTATTCCATTGTGTGATATGGCTTATAATAACAATTTTTTCAACTTCAATAATAATCCATATTACACACCGACTTCATTTTCGAATATTACCAACCCGGCATATCATAATTTTAACCAACCTAGTGTGCCGGATTGGTCTTATCCGAATCAATATAACCCATGCCCCAATCTAATACCTATAATTTCCAGAATGATTTCAACTCTTCACAGAGTCAGTGCGGCTTCACCTCCCCCGAGTCAAATTTTCAACCAACTTGTCCTCCTTCTCTACCTTGTCCACAATATTTTCAAGATTCATACTCAGTTCCACCAGTCCAAAATAGAAAACTATCAATTTTGGAAATGAGTATGCGTGAGTCCAAACACAAATCCCAAAATCTGATGGACTCACAATTTCACCACCAATTCCAAGACAATACTTCATCTTTTCATCAAATCAATGAACCTATCAACTATGAAAAGATGCTTGAAGCCATGACTCAGGCTCAAAACGCTCGTAATCGTGACATAGATATGATGGTCCAATCTCTACGTTCCCACCATTTGATCAGTTCTGATGTCACTAACCATTCTGTTAGAGCCAATGAGTCAGGTTGTTTTGAAAATTAAGATTCTATTTCAGAACAATCATTTGAACTTGCCAAAACTCCAAATTTTGAAAAGAATATTGACAGTTTGGCAAGTTATCCTTTTCCTGAAATCGAACTTGAAAATGAATATGATCATGAATCCCAACTTAGTGATTCAATTTTACTTCCTGATTCAATAATGACTCCGGTGTGTTCACCTGATTTCAATCTTTTTCCTGAGTCAACATTGAATCCTGTGCCAATTCATCATGAAATTGAATCACCCATTCTTGATGATCATATTGAACTTGACTTACACTTTTGAAAATCCTACTGACAAATTGGCAAGTTCTCAATTTTTTGATATTGAACTCAATGAGATATGTGACCTAGATTCTCAAATCTATGATCCAGTTCAACTTTCTGAATCAATATTGACTCCTGTTTTGTTACGAGACTTGAGTAATATTTTAGAGTCAGTTTTGATTCCTACACCCATCATTCTTGAACTTGAATCACCAATATTAAGTCACATTCCATTGTTAGAAAATACATGTGGACTTGAGTTTCAACTTCTTGACTTGGACCCGCTTCTTGAGCCAATCTCGACTCCTGAACCTTTACTTGACTTAAGTCACCTTCCTGAGTCGGTATTAGTTCCTGTACTTCCTGAGTCTGAGTCAACCATTCTATCTTTTCATACTCCATTCTGGGACAAGGCGGTTGACAAATTTGACTCCGAAATTAATTATGGAATTTGGAAATTAGATGGGGTCAAATATTTAATAAAAATCCTTTATGGATTCATAATTTTAATGGGTTATATTAGTGGAATTTCTGGTGGGTTCCTCCGAACCCTACGAAAAGTCGATTGGGCCGCATTTCGTGGACCAATCAGACCACATCCGGAACCACCACCTTAAGGTAACATTTTCCTTCCCTTTCGTCTTTTTCATGCATCTACGCATTTATTCATACATTGAGGACAATGCATGAGATAGGTGTGGGGGAGGGCCTAACATAACTTAGTTTTTTCTTTTAATTAAAAAAATATTAACATTTTCTTTACTTTTAAAAACTTTTTGAAAAATAGAAACAATATTTTAACATATTTTTTGTAAGAAATTAAGTTAATTTTAAGGAATAGGAAAATCCAAATTAGGATTTCTTATACTTGGTCAAAATAAGATTATTTGTTTGATTTTTAGGGTTAGGAAGAAAATTTGTCAAAGAAATTTAGTCTTGATTTTTACCTTAATGAAATATGCACACTTCATACACTTACACACTTAGGGCTCAAAAACAAAGATTCTTATGCCTTATATATAAAAAAAAAAGAAAAAAAATAAACAAATCTAATTATTGATTAGCTAGGTGCTTTGGCCTAAGCAAGCCTTAGTATTTATGCGAAAGATGATTAGATAAGTTTGAAAAAAAAATATATATATATATATATATATATATATATAAATCCTCTGATTAAGCTGGGTATTTGTGCCTAATAAAGCATAAGTATTCATGCCTAAAAGGGTTTCATATAATAAAATCCTTAGTTTTGTGGCCTTATTTGCTCGAGTCCTTAAGTCCTTGGGTGTTTTCTCACCCGGTGCCCTAAGACCGTTTGGTTTGGGAGTCATCGATTAAAAGCTCGTTACATGGGCAGATTAGAAAGCCTAATAGAACTAAGGAATAATACCATCAAAAATATATATATAAATAAATAAATAAGGCATAAAAGTTAGAGTTAATGAACCCTTCGTCAAAATTTTCACGATCACAAGGTGCATATGACTAGGGTAAAGTAATAGACTAAATGAGAAGTACAATTTGACTCCTTACTTTGATTGATAACAAATTTTTGAATAGAGACTAAGTTTAGGAATGAAAAATTCGGTTTTCCTATAACTTATAGATTACTTAAATCTTACAATTATATTTCAAATATTTTTTTCTTTCAAAATTCTTTTTGAAAATACTAACTCTTTATTTCTCTTTCTTTATGGATTTTGTGGGTGCAATCCGCTGAAAACCCTCACGAGGCAAAACTCGTCCTCTAGGGGAAACCTAGAGGTTTAACGGCTTGTTCCACATGCTCAGTGCAATCGCGTGACCTGCGAAAGTGGTCTAATAATCCTTAGTATAGTTTAGTTGTTTTGCTCGAGGATGAGCAAAAGATAGGTATGGGGGTGTGATTGGTCGCTAATGTTGCATATTTAGTATCATATTTCCATACTTATTATAGAATAAAATCTGCATTGTCCTAATTAAATGTTTAATTTATTTGCAGGCCCATTCCTTAAGGAGATGAAGAGAAATGAGCCCAAAAGCCCACCAAAATTCTGAATTAAATCAGAATTAATTCGAGCTCAATAAATCAGGAAAAAATCAAGAGGTTGAAAACCGGTTGAGAAGAATCCTCTCAGAATCGATCGGTTGAAGCAAAAATGAAAGGCCATTTCGTCCAAATCCCAGACTCAAACGAAGAAACCAACTGAAGATAAAAGCAGAAGGGAAATCCAGCGAGACCCACCTACAGGGTGTGGCCAGCTGGCCACACCCTGGCCGCGAAAACGCGGCCAAAGCCGTGTTTCTGCGGCTTGGTTGTGGAGTTAGGGGGAGCGTTTGCTCCCCCGATCTCCCCGGGATCCTGTAGGTTGGGTTTTTGCCTATAAAAAGCCAGTATTTGCACTGAAAATGGGACGACCATGCAGAGATAGGATTTAGCCTAGTTTTCATTTCTTGTAGTTTAGGTTTTTCTTTTCTTTTTATGTAATTTGTATGTAAGCTTAGGTTAGATGAAGATTCATGTAAGTAAGAGAGAGAGGCTTATGTTGAGAGTGACACCGATGTACCCTCCTCCTTTCTTCCATCGTTTCAAGCAATAAAAGGTAATTTGTTTATGTTCGTATTTTCTTCTATTTTCTTCTTCCTCTTTCTACTTTACCTCTTTTGTTTTTGATGAGCTTGCAAGTGAATCCAGAAGTATAAGTATACAAAAGCCTTTGTGAGTGCCAACGATACTTCATGAAGACGTTCTCCTCCTCAAGATCCGTATCACTTCATTCTTGCAAGGCTTGATGATATAATGCGAACAGGGACTGAGCTCGATCTTATGACCTCCAAAGCAAGGTAAAACTGTTGGCCCAAAAGGTTACACTCTCCATTTGTTTAACTCTCCATTTGTTTAGAGTTTTGATGATAACAAAAAAAAATAAGAGCTATTTGGTACTAATAAGTTTGTTCGAGATAAGTTTCAGATTAGTACCATATTTGGAGGCCATTGCTTAGCTTTTACAAGAAGTTCTAGGTTCATGGAGCAAAGAAGGCTTATGGCACATCAAGGAAGGAACATAGAAGAGAAGGCTCTAGCTAGGCTTTGCATGGCTCAAGACTTCAAGATTGCTCAAGAAGACTTCATTAGATTTGTTTTTAGTTTTATAGTTTTGTTAAAGAATAGTGAATAGGTTTGAAGCTCTATCACACACGTTTTTGCGCACATATCATTTCCAAGAATTTTCCCTCATAAATATGTAAAAATTATTTTAATCTAAAGCCTTTTGTTTATAAACTCAATTTTGGGTATTATAATGTTTCAAATCAAAACTATTCTGTTAGATTTCAAATCCCCTTCAAAATTCTGTTTCAGTTTTGATTTTTGGCCTGAGCCGGTCGACCGACCGGTCGACCGACACTTTTCAGGTCAGTTCGGTCGACCGACCCAGTCGACTGGTTTTCTGGCAGTTTTGATGCGTATCCGTGTGCACATTCTTCGGTAGACCGGACTGTCGACCGAAACCCTTCGGTCGACCGGGCGGCTGGACGACTGAAGTGGTGTTGCTCTCTGTTTCTGCCCAGTCGACCAACCGGTAGACCGGAAGCCCGCAACGGTCGTTTTATTTGAACTCCGGTCAACCGACCGGTCGATCGAGATAGTCGTTTCAACAGTAACGGCTATATTTTAAACATGGTTTATTTTTGTCTTTTTCTTTCTAAAAGTGTTTAAATGATATTTGCTGATCCTAATACTTTCTAATTAGCCTTAAGTGAGTTTTATCTTTAAACCCTAGCCCTCTACTATAAATAGGGATGTTTAGGGAGAGGTTCATTACAACAAAAATTTGCAAAAGTTTCAAAAGTTTAAGGCATTCAAAAGAGTTTCTTTTCTTGGTTTTTGTGCTGAAAATCTCTCTTATTTTCTGAAGTGTTTTTCAAAACTCTCTGATTTCTTTTCTTTTTCCACCTACATACAAGAGCTTCAATCCTACTCATTATTCTACAAGGATTTTGTAAGGAAGAGAATTTTACAAAAGAGAGTTTGTGGTCTTTTGATCACCAAGAGAGAACTTGTACTTGAGATTGTGGAGTTGGGTACTCCGGTGTATTTGTAACCTCTTTGTGAAGTTATAGTGGTTAGAAATCCTTCTGGGGAAGGCGGGGACGTAGAGCTGGGTGCTCGAACCTCGGAAAAATTCTCGGTATTTGCGTTTGGTTTACTTGCTCTTATTTCTTGCTCTACTTTCATTGCTCTTATTACTTGCTCTCTACATTCATTGCTATATTCACTTGTTTTGGGTGTTTGTTGCATCATAAATTTTTAATTGTGCATTGATTAGCATTATCACCTATTCACCCCCCTCTAGGTGATTTTCAATTGGTATCAGAGCTTGGACTCTAGGTTTGGCTTAACATCCTTAGAGAGATCCTTAAAATTTGCTAATCAACATTTGCATTCATCCATTCATTCACTAGTAAACATGGCCGATAACATCAAAACCCTCCTAAATTTGATTGACTTAATTTCCCTATTTGGAAGGTTAGGATGACTATTTTCTTACAATCTTTAGGTAGCCTAGTTGCTAAATCCTTGACCAAACCCTATGTTATACCCGATAGTGATGAAAGCACTTGGACCGAATTTACCTTTAGAGAATATGAGGCTAACTCAAAGGCCCAAAACTCCCTCCTAACCGCCTTGAATGAGGATGACCTTACACGGGTAATACATTGCCAATCCGCCTATGAGATTTGGCAACATTTGTTGGTCACACACGAGGGGACATCACAAGTAAAGAGAGCTAAGATAGATCTCTTGAGGTCCCAATATGAATCTTTTAAAATGATTGATGATGAATCGATTGATTGTATGATTACAAGGTTTACTAAAATCACCAATGCTCTTTCCTCTTTAGGTGATGATATTTCCAATGACTAAAAGGTGCGAAGTGATTCGGGCTCTTCCTTCTTCATGGGAGATAAAGGCCACCACCTTGAAAGAGTTGAATGACAAGGACGAAATGGACCTCATTAGTCTCATTGGAAACTTGAAGACTCATGAGATGGAAAAGAAGGCAAGAGAAGAAGCCGCTCCTCTAAAGAAGAAGTCCATAGCCTTCAAGTCTTCCTCCACTCTTGATGACGAAGAAGAAGATGAAGAAGAAGATGAGAAGCTCTCCCTTCTTGTGCGAAACGTGAAGAGAATGTACCGTAAGAACAAACTCAACTTTAGAAGGAAGTTTGAAGGAAAAGAGGAGAGAAGAATCATTTGCTACAATTGCCGAAAGCCCGGACACATCATGGCGGATTGTCTGGATTTCAAGAAGAAGATGACTTCCTCCTTCAAGCTAAAGAAGTCGGTCGAAAAGAAAGCCTACAAAGCCACATGGGATTCGGAAAGCGAATCCGAAGACGAGGTGGACACGGCGAATATGTGTTTCATGGCAAACACACCAAAGGTAACCCCACAACCCCTTGATGAAGAAGATGAATTAAGTAAAGAAGTTCTTGTACATGCTTTTGTTGAACTCTCAGAAACCTATGATAATAAAAAGATTGAATGTTCTAAATTAGAAAAAGAAGTTGCTTTTCTTAAAAATCAACTTGCTATTGTTTCTAGAGAAAAAGATGAAATTTCTTCCAATCTCATTTCTACTCAAAATGAATTTAGTGCTTACAGAGTTACTTGTAAAGCAAAATTTCCTAAGATTGATGAAAAAGAAATTTCTTCTTTAAAAACTAGAATTGTTGATTTTGAAAAGGTTTTGAAGGATTGTGCTTTTAACACTAAGAAACTTGAAGAAATATTTTCTAAAAAGCACACTTCTCATGCTAAAGATTCTCATGTTAAGATTCCTCATGCTCACACTTCACACAACACTCATGCTAAATCCACACATGCTCACAAGTCTCACACTCACTATGCTTTTAAATATGGTAGAGTGTATAGATGTACTTATTGTGGTAAGAATGGACATTTGGCTAAGTTTTGTTATGACCAAGTAAATAAATCACTTGTTTGGGTTCATGGCACTAACTCTTTAGGACCCAAGAAAATGTGGGTACCAAAATCATGTCCTAAATTATTTGTTGTATATTTTAAAGTTTTGGATGCAAGTGTTTTGTTTTGAATACTAAAGATAACTTGGGTAAATTTGATGCTAAGGCTTATGAAGCAATCTTTGTTGGATATTCTACTACTAGCAAAGCTTATAGAGTATTCAATAGATCTTCACTTACCATTGAAGAATCCATGCATGTTAATTTGAAGAATCTAATGTGGTTGTTGAGAATGTTGTAGAGATTGACCCATTAGGTGAAGACATGGAGAGACTATCCTTGAAGGACTCACCCGCTCAAGAAGAAAAGCAAGAACCCATTGGTGATGTTCAAGAGGATAAAGAGGAAAGCTCTCAACTGCTTCCTAAAGATTGGAGATACGCTACAAATCACCCCAAGGAACTCATTTTAGGTGATGTCTCTAAAGGGTAACAACTCGCTCCAAACTCCATGACTTATGTGGTAACTGATTAAGACGGGAAAGGTGTTGTATTATGGAGTATAAAAATGTATTCAATGTACCCTTTCCTATCTCTGTTATAGCATAGAGCTATACCGAGTCGATTCTCAGGGAGAGCTAGCGATGGAAGCGTTACGGTCCGTAGTGAAGAAAGTAAACGAGAATTCTTCTATGCTTATAAGAATAAAAACAAATGGGAAAATGAAACGAAAGAATGGATGGATATATTCATGGTGGAAAATGTAAAAAGAAATCAAGATCAAGATTGGTTTTGGACTAACAACTAAAAAGAAAGTAAACTTGAAGAAGCAAACCATGACTAGCTTACCTTACTACCTTACCAACACTTACTAAACTCCGTGATAGTGAAGGCGTGCCTCATGTTGATTTCATCGGCGTAGGTTTGTCTTGCGTGTTGATCTAATTACTTTCTCATGTAGATGAAGGGTGGTTTAACCCATCGGAGAAGAGAAGACCATCCAACTTGAAAGATGAACTAAAGCAATCACCCATGAGTTAGTGAAGATGGCAAGGCTAGTGGTTAGCTAGTACATGGTAGAAAAATTAGCTACAAGCCATTAATGAAGAAAAGCAAAGCATGAAGTAAAATTGCAAGGAAATAAAAGCATGAATTAAAGAAAGCAAGTAATACTAGAATTTGCTCAAGTAGAGTTGAAGAGAATGGATCAATCCTTGCTCCACAAGTGTCACCCTTGCTTACACAAGCTCTCTCTCTCTTACAATCTCTCTCTTGCAGAATTTCTAGGGAGGAAGAGGAAGGAGAACTAAAACCTAAAGAAAAACCTAAGAAAATACATGCAACTAATCTCTAATCTCCTTCTCTTGCTGCTCAGTCTTTTCTCGCAGGTCAGGTGCAGATATTTATAGGCTGAGAGAGAAGCTTCAAGAGCCCTTTCTGTTGGCGCAAAATCCGAGATCCAACAACCTCCAAACTGCCGCGAGCGCGCGGCAAGGGCGCGGCAAAACGGATTCTGTTGGGAAACAGAATTCTGTTGTAGGTTGGTTGAGAGGTTGTTATCCACGTGGCCTTCTAGAATCTTCAATTGGCGCGCGGATCTCTCTGGATTCTGATTTCAAATCTTGGGCTTTATTTTAATCTTGGATTTAATCCCTTTAATTATTGCTAATTAAAGTGATTATTGGGCTTTCTCTCATTTGAGTATGGACCTGCAAATATATAGAGAAGATGAGTAAAAATCATATATTTATTTGCAATATGCATGGGATTATGTGGTAAAATATGCAATATTGTGTATCAATCACACCCCCACACTTATTCTTTTGCTCGTCCCGAGCAAAGAAAAGAAAAACTATACTACCAATTTTATTACACCACTTTCGCATGTGACGCGATTGCACTGAGAGTGTGCAACAAGCCGTTAAACCTCTAGGTTACCCTAGAGGAGGAGTGTTGTCTCCTGAGGGTTTTCAGCGGATTGCACCCACAAAATCCATAAAGAAAGGAGACAAATGTTAGTGTTTTGAAAACGCATTTTGAAAGAGAGACATGTTTTCGAACTATTTTTGCAAAAATATAAGTGATCTTAGGTCATAAGTCCACCTATAATCATTCTTTCTTAAACTTAGTCTCCATGCAGGATCTTGTCTTCAATTAAGGTAAGAATTCAAAATTGGATTGAATACTTTATCTTTCATAAAACCTAGATAATATGCACACCGTGTTCAGTGAAAATTTCTGGGATTTCAACTCCAACCATCAAGCCATTTATTTATTTATATATATATTTTTTTTCTGCTTTTTTTTTCTTCCCTTAGTTTAGGCTTTCTAGTTTACCCTTGTAGCGAGCCTTTAACCGATGACTCCCAAACCAGACGGTCTTAGGGCACCAGATGAGAAAACATCCCTCGGGTTTAAGGTCTCGAGTAAAAAAGGCCACAAAACTAAGGGGATTATTTATTTCCTTTACCACCATTAAGCGTGAATAATCATGCTTCTTGAGGCACAATTCTCCAGCTTAATAGGTGATGTTTTATTTATATTTTTTTTCTTTTTTTCTTTTTTTTTATTTTATGGCATTTTAGGTCTTTGTCTCCATCCCAAGAAATGTATAAGTGTAAAGTACATATTATCTAAGGCAAAAAATTCAAGATAAAATATCTCACCAATTTTTCTTACTTAGCCTATAATTTCAAGCAAGATCTATTATTTCAACTAGGTTTAAGATGTCATAATTAAGGCTTTCTTAATTCCTAAGATACATCTTAATTTTCTTAAAAATAGATCTAAACTTTGTCTCTTATTTCAAAAAGTTTTTTTTATATATATTTTATATTTTTATTAATTTTTTTTATTTCTAAAAAGAAGTGTTGTGTAAAAGAAAGAAGATCTAAAAACTCTATGTTAGTAAACCCTCCCCCACACTTATTTCATGCATTGTCCTCAATGCATCATGATATATGTATGCATGAAACAAAAATGAAGAGGGAAGGAAAAAAAATTACCTTAAGGTGGTGGTTCCGGTGGTGGTCTGATTGGTCCACGAAACATGGCCCAATCATTATTACGTTGGGTTTTGAGGAACCCATCAGAAATATAATGAATATGACCCATTAAAAAGATGAATCCATGAAAGATTTTTATTAAGTACATGTCCCCATCTAATTTCCATTTTCAATAATAAATTTCTGAGTCAAATTTGTCAACTACCCTGTCCCAGAATGGAGTATGAAATGATAGAACGGATGACTTAGACTCAGGAAGGAATACTGACTCAGGATTGTGACTTAAGTCAAGTGATGGTTCAGGAGTCGGAATGAGTTCAGGAATTTGGTCCAAGTAAAAAAATTGAAACTCCAGTCCACATGTATTGTCCAACAATGGAATGTGACCTAATATGGGTAATATCTCTTTACTTCCAATATTAAGGAATTCTAGCTCATCTCCATACAATTCTTCAAAACTAAGGTCAACTTCGTTCGTCAGAATTGTATAATCAGTTTCAGAAGTAAAGAGATTGAGAAAATCAAGGTCACATTTCTCATTGAGTTCAATAAAAAATGGAGAACTTGCCAATTTATCAATAGGATCATCAAAAGTGTGTAATTGGTCAAGTTTAATATGATCCTCAAAGATGGGTGATTCAACTTCATTATGAATTGGGACAGGATCCAATGTCGACTCCGGAAAAAGATTGAAGTCAGGTAAAGTTACCGGAGTCATTATTGAATCAGGAAAAAGAAGTGAATCACTAAGTTGAGGTTCAAGATCAAATTCCTCATGTAATTCAATTCCACAAAAAAGTGAACTTGCCAATTTATCAATGGGATTTTCAAAAGCAATGAATTGGTCAAGTTCAACATGATCATCAAGGAAGATTGGTGATTCAATTTCACAATGGATGGGTACTGGATTCAATAATGACTCGGGAAATGAAGTGAATTTATGTGAAGACACCGAAGTCATAATTGAATCAGGAAGTAGAATTGAATCATCAAGTGGAAGTTCAGGATCATGTTCATGTTCAAGTTCAATTTCAGGAAATGGAAAACTTGCCAAAATGTCAATGGGGTCTGAAGTTTGGACAAGTTCAGATGAGTGTTCTGAAATTGAATCTAGATTTCCAAGACTACATGACTCTTTGGTTTTAACAGGGTGGCTAGTGACATTAGAAATAGGATGAGAATGAAGAGTTTGGATCATCAAATCTATGTCACGATTTCTAGCTTTTTGAGCATGAGTCATGTCTTCAAGCATCTTTCCATAATTGATGATTTCATTGTTATAATGAAAAGATGAAGTGTTGTCTTGGAAGTGATGGTGAAATTGTGAGTCCATCAGATTTTGTGAATGTTATTTGGACTCAAGCAAGAATTCCTTACTCGTTCCCCAAGCAGATGGTTGTTCATTATAATAAGGTGGAACTGAGTAAGACTCTTGAAAATATGGTGGAATTGGAGAGGCAAATGGTTCTTGAAGTTTTTGCTTGATTCTCTATAAATTGGCTTCTATACTCCTTAGTAACTCAGATTTTTCTTCAATTGGTGGTTCAGAAAAAGGAGTATATGAAGCGGAATTGGGACATGAATACTGTGGACAAGGTGAATATGGTGGACAAGGAGTTTGAAAATTTGACTCGGGGTACGTGAATCCCCAATTACTCGGTGAAGAGTTGAAATTATTATGGAAATCATAGTTATTAGATGGGGGTATGGGTCATATTGATTCGAATAAGGCCAACCAGGCGTATGTGGTTGGTGCATATTATGAAACACCGGGTTGGAATTATCCGAATAAAATGGAGTCTGTGTGAAATATGGATTATTATTAGGATGGAAAGAATTGTTGAATGCCATATCACACAAAAAATCACAATCAAAAGAAAAATCAAACAACAAACAAAAAAAAAGAGAAAAAATCAAAACCAAGCCAAAAGAAGGGTTGACCTAGACCTAGACGACTCCTAACTGATTAGATCGTCCACGGGAGGTTTAGTGTAGACGTAGACCACAAGTTAACCAGCCAGGGAAGGGCAAGGTTGGTGGGAGGTTTTCCGTCAGAGACGTTCCTTAATTAAGTAACCAACAATCTTCGGGCTTTCGGCCCTCAATCCCTTTCCTAGACACTGATTTTGCAAGAGTCTATTTCCAACACTTTTTCCCCTTAGGATAATCTCCTAGATGAGTCCGAGATGTCCCTAGGGCCAACGTCTATTTTTTTTTTTAAATTAGGCTTGGGTTAGTGAGTGCTGGGATGGTGGTTTTTGGGCTAAGGAAAGGGTAATGAAATCCCCCACCTTATCTTATTTATGGGTTATGCCATTAAAATTGAATTGTGCAAGTGTACAAGAAATATAACTAGGATACACTCAAAGCATGAAAATCAAGCAAGAGATGATTCCTAGTCTACATGCAATGCAAAACGTACCTTGCCTCCAGCACTCTTCAACAGTAAAAGTAAATGAATTGAAAAGACACGTGCTTAGCAATGCAAATGTCTAATCAATTTTTAACTTTTCAACCAAATTTTTTTACTGTTGATTAAATTAGCAGGTATTAGGTGAAAAATACAGGAATTCAAGTATAGCAGCAGATATATTTTGCAGAATCAGAGCCCCTACAGAATTAGGTCAGTAGTGATCTCCTTCTTGCCGCAGAACCGCGGCTTTTGCCGTGGGAACGCGGCAAGTCAGAGGGCTTCTGGTCTCTGCTTTCGAGAGCAGAGGCCCAGAGCCACTTATATGTATTCTGCAATGAAAATTTTTCTGTTTCCTTCACCTGTAACCTGCAACAGAGAAGAAGATTCGTTTAGTTCTTCACTTTAAAGAAAATCCGTTGCTCTCCCGGCAACGGCGCCAAAAATTTGATTAAAACGGGAAAGGTGTTGTATTATGGAGTATAAAAATGTATTCGATGTACCCTTTCCTATCTCCGTTATAGCATAGAGCTATACCGAGTCGATTCTCAGGGAGAGCTAGCGATGGAAGCGTTACGGTCCGTAGTGAAGAAAGTAAACGAGAATTCTTCTATGCTTATAAGAATAAAAACAAATGGGAAAATGAAACGAAAGAATGGATGGATATATTCATGGTGGAAAATGTAAAAAGAAATCAAGATCAAGATTGGTTTTGGACTAACAACTAAAAAGAAAGTAAACTTGAAGAAGCAAACCATGACTAGCTTACCTTACTACCTTACCAACACTTACTAAACTCCGTGATAGTGAAGGCGTGCCTCATGTTGATTTCATCGGCGTAGGTTTGTCTTGCGTGTTGATCTAATTACTTTCTCATGTAGATGAAGGGTGGTTTAACCCATCGGAGAAGAGAAGACCATCCAACTTGAAAGATGAACTAAAGCAATCACCCATGAGTTAGTGAAGATGGCAAGGCTAGTGGTTAGCTAGTACATGGTAGAAAAATTAGCTACAAGCCATTAATGAAGAAAAGCAAAGCATGAAGTAAAATTGCAAGGAAATAAAAGCATGAATTAAAGAAAGCAAGTAATACTAGAATTTGCTCAAGTAGAGTTGAAGAGAATGGATCAATCCTTGCTCCACAAGTGTCACCCTTGCTTACACAAGCTCTCTCTCTCTTACAATCTCTCTCTTGCAGAATTTCTAGGGAGGAAGAGGAAGGAGAACTAAAACCTAAAGAAAAACCTAAGAAAATACATGCAACTAATCTCTAATCTCCTTCTCTTGCTGCTCAGTCTTTTCTCGCAGGTCAGGTGCAGATATTTATAGGCTGAGAGAGAAGCTTCAAGAGCCCTTTCTGTTGGCGCAAAATCAGAGATCCAACAACCTCCAAACTGCCGTGAGCGCGCGGCAAGGGCGCGGCAAAACGGATTCTGTTGGGAAACAGAATTCTGTTGTAGGTTGGTTGAGAGGTTGTTATCCACGTGGCCTTCTAGAATCTTCAATTGGCGCGCGGATCTCTCTGGATTCTGATTTCAAATCTTGGGCTTTATTTTAATCTTAGATTTAATCCCTTTAATTATTGCTAATTAAAGTGATTATTGGGCTTTCTCTCATTTGAGTGTGGACCTGCAAATATATAGAGAAGATGAGTAAAAATCATATATTTATTTGCAATATGCATGGGGATTATGTGGTAAAATATGCAATATTGTGTATCAATCAGTAACTTTGCATTCATTTCTCATTTTGAACCCAAAAACATCCTTGAAGCCGAGGGGACTCATATTGGTTGCTAGCCATGCAAGAGGAACTCAATCAATTTAAGCGCAACCAAGTTTGACACCTTGTTCCTAGGCCTCACGATAGACCAATAATTGGTACTAAATGGATCTTTAGGAACAAGATGCATGAGTCCGGAAATGTCATTAGGAATAAAGCTAGGTTAGTGGCCCAAGGTTATACTCAAGTTGAGGGAATTGACTTTGAGGAGACCTTTGCACCCGTAGCACGGCTTGAAGCCATACGGATGACACTAGCTTTTGCATCTTTTAAAAATTTTAAACTTTTTCAAATGGATGTGAAAAGTGCATTTTTGAATGGTTTTATAAATGAAGAAGTTTATGTTGAACAACCTCCCGGTTTTGTTGATCATGTTCATCCTAATTTTGTTTTTAAAGTTGATAAAGCTTTGTATGGATTGAAACAAGCTCCAAGAGCTTGGTATGAAAGGCTCTCTAGTTTTCTCATTTCAAATGATTTTGTTAAAGGCAAAGTAGACACAACATTATTCACTAAGCATGTTGATAGTGACATTTTAATTGTGCAAATTTATGTGGATGATATAATTTTTGGTTCTACTAATGAGTTTTTTTGCAAGGAATTTGAAAAGGTAATGCAATGTGAGTTTGAAATGTCTTCCATGGGTGAATTGAATTTCTTTCTTGGACTCCAAATCAAGCAATCGCAAGATGGGAATTTCATATGTCAAGCCAAGTATGCAAAGGAACTCGTAAAGAAGTTTGGACTTGAAGGCTCAAAAGTTTGCAACACTCCCATGGCAACTATAACCAAGCTTGATAAGGACGACCAAGGTAAATGTGTTGATATTAAGTTATATAGAAGCATGATAGGAAGTTTGTTGTATTTGACGGCAAGTAGGCCGGACATCATATTTAGTGTGTGTCTTTGTGCTAGATTCCAATCGTGTCCTAAAGAGTCTCATCTTATTGCGGTAAAACACATCATTCGTTATATTAAGGGCACAACTGGAATGGGTCTTTGGTATCCGAAAACCGGATATTTCTCAATGACGAGTTATTCGGATGCCGACTATGCGGGTTGTAGAGTAGATAGAAAGAGTACTAGTGGGACATGTCAATTTTTTGGTAATTGTCTTGTTTCATGGTCCTCTAGGAAACAAAATTCCGTAGCTCTCTCAACCGCCAAGGCGGAGCATGTTGCCGCGGGGGCTTGTTGTGCACAAGTCCTTTGGTTGAAACATACTCTCCTTGATTATGATTTGCATTATAACCATATAAAAATATTTTGTGATAATACTAGTACTATACATATGACTAAGAATGCAAATCAACATAGTTAGACCAAGCACATTGAGATTAGATATCACTTTCTTAGAGATCATTTTGAGAAAGGTGATATAGATATTGAATATGTTTCCACGGATTTGCAACTTGCCGATATTTTCACTAAACCACTTGATTTTGCTAGATTTTTCTTTATTTGTGGTGAACTTAATGTTTGTGTTATTGAATAAAAATATTTTCTTAACCCTTTTTGATGTATGACAAAACGGGGGAGAATGAGTTTATATATGGAAATATGAGTTCATATGGTTTTGGTTCCATATGAGTTCATATTTGAGTTTATATATGTTTTTGTTTTTAATTTTGATTCTTGCAAAGTGAAGTGCTTTTATGATTTCCTGTATTTGAGTTTAAGTGTCTTGCAAGTGTTTTATGTGTTTTATGTCTCATGGTTTTTAGTCTCATGGCTTTTGCTTGCAATTCACCTCTCTTTTATTTGTTTTGTATAGCATAATTTGAGGGGGAACTTTCACCTCCCCTATATTTTTTATGATAGCATATTTGTTTTGTCATCATCAAAAAGGGGGAGATTGTTGGCCCAAAAGGTTACACTCTCCATTTGTTTAACTCTCCATTTGTATAGAGTTTTGATGATAACAAAACAAATAAGAGCTATTTGGTACTAATAAGTTTGTTCAAGATAAGTTTCAGGTTAGTACCATATTTGGAGGCCATTGCTTAGCTTTTGCAAGAAATTCTAGGTTAATGGAGCAAAGAAGGCTTATGGCACATCAAGGAAGGAACATAGAAGAGAAGGCTCTAGCTAGGCTTTGCATGGCTCAAGACTTCAAGATTGCTCAAGAAGACTTCATTAGATTTGTTTTTAGTTTTATAGTTTTGTTAAAGAATAGTGAATAGGTTTGAAGCTCTATCACACACGTTTTTGCGCACATATCATTTCCAAGAATTTTCCCTCATAAATATGTAAAAATTATTTTAATCTAAAGCCTTCTGTTTATAAACTCAATTTGGGTATTATACTGTTTCAAATCAAAACTATTCTGTTAGATTTCAAATCCCCTTCAAAATTCTGTTTTAGTTTTGATTTTTGGCCTGAGCCGGTCGACCGACACTTTTCAGGTCAGTTCGGTCGACCGACCCAGTCGACTGGTTTTCTGGCAGTTTTGATGCGTATCCGTGTGCACGTTCTTCGGTCGACCGGACTGTCGACCGAAGCCCTTCGGTCGACCGGGCGGCTGGCCGACTGAAGTGGTGTTGCTCTCTGTTTCTGCCCAGTTGACTGGCCGGTCGACCGGAAGCCCGCAACGGTCGTTTTATTTGAACTCCGGTCAACCGACCGGTCGACCGAGATAGTCGTTTCAACAGTAACGGCTATATTTTAAACATGGTTTATTTTTGTCTTTTTCTTTCTAAAAAGTGTTTAAATGATATTTGCTGATCCTAATACTACCTAATTAGCCTTAAGTGAGTTTTATCTTTAAACCCTAGCCCTCTACTATAAATAGGGATGTTTAGGGAGAGGTTCATTACAACAAAAATTTGCAAAAGTTTCAAAAGTTTAAGGCATTCAAAAGAGTTTCTTTTCTTGATTTTTGTGCTGAAAATCTCTCTCATTTTCTGAAGTGTTTTTCAAAACTCTCTGATTTCTTTTTCTTTTTCCACTTACATACAAGAGCTTCAATCCTACTCATTATTCTACAAGGATTTTGTAAGGGAAGAGAATTTTACAAAAGAGAGTTTGTGGTCTTTTGATCACCAAGAGAGAACTTGTACTTGAGATTGTGGAGTTGGGTACTCCGGTGTATTTGTAACCTCTTTGTGAAGTTATAGTGGTTAGAAATCCTTCTGGGGAAGGCGGGGACGTAGAGCTGGGTGCTCGAACCTCGAAAAAATTCTTGGCGTTTGCGTTTGGTTTACTTGCTCTTGTTTCTTACTCTACTTTCATTGCTCTTATTACTTGCTCTCTACATTCATTGCTATATTCACTTGTTTTGGGTGTTTGTTGCATCATAAATTTTTAATTGTGCATTGATTAGCATTATCACCTATTCACCCCCCTCTAGGTGATTTTCAAGAACATGCAAGGGTTCCAGGTAAGTCATCAACCAAACTAGGTGAGTACTTTTTTCATCTTCTTTCTTCACTTTTTTATTTCTTAGTTTAGATCACCAACACCCACTTCCTTCATCACTCCTTCTCACTTCTTTGTAAATAATCATTTGTACATAGTCACTTTCTAATTCTCTCCACTTTCTTCATTCTACCGTTTTCTTTCTAACTTTAACATAACTCTTTTTTTTCATTTTTATTTCTTAAAAATAAAGAAGAACTTTCATTTTGTCTTCATAAAGATTTCAATACAAACCTTGAACGCTTCTATCGCAAACCCTCCTTGTGGATCACGACCCGCATAGCCACTTGCTATAGCGGTAAGAATTGAGCACTTGCACATCTTTATTTAAAGTTCTGAAATTCCGTATTTTTGTGCAGGTAAAGCTTCACAGCTGCATTGGAACTTTTGGTAGACCAACTTGAGAGGGATGTAGACGAATGGCGTCGTCTTAGCCATTCGGACCTGGAGTCTTCGGTTAGCGAGCAGCTTGCGTACTTTGTTACTCAAATGCATGAAGCCCATCTTGCCGCTCAGGAAGCTGCTAAGGCCATTTCTTCTGACTTGAAGTCCTTGGAAATAAGGAAGGTAGAGCTCGGGGACGCCATAGATGCTTCTAATAGTGCTCTTCTTGACGCTGAAGATAAAATTGAAAAGGCCAAGGAGATGATCAGGAAGGAAAATCTTCTCTTATCCAAGGCTGAACCAGTACATCTTGAAGAGACTGCGCGGCTTGAGCAACTTAAGGCTCAGAGTGACGAACTCTCATGGCGGGAGTTAGCTCAGAGGGCAACCTTGGTTAAGGTTGAAGCTCGCTTGGTCTAGACGGCGAGCTTTAATGAGGCTGAGCTGAGATCGCAGGCGCTTGTCCGGGCTGCTGATGATAGGAAGACAAGGCTAGCCTTTCTTGAAGGACGGATCAAATCTTATGAAGCACCCTTATAGCTTGTAATATATGTGCCTTCATGTATGCCTTCTTTTCGGAATCAATAAAAGTAATTTTGTTTTGACTCCCCTGTTGTGTTTCCAACTCGTTTTATCTTCTGAATTGTCGCTTCCAAGTTGTATTACAGCCATTTGAGGAAACAATCCTTACTGTACTGAATAATGAGACTTGGCTATCTTTCGGTTCAGAGGTGGCAATGACGTAACCGATTGAGAAGCCACCAAGCTCCAAGTAGTCCTTGACGGACTGAAAGGTGAGACTTGGCTATCTGTCGGTTCAGAGGTCGCAATGACGTAACCGATTGAGAAGCCACCAAGCTCGAAGTAGTCTTTGATGGACTGAAAGGTGAGACTTGGCTATCTGTCGGTTCAGAGCTGCAATGACGTAACCGATTGAGAAGCCACCAAGCTCAGAGTAGTCCTTGTCAGACTGAAAGGTGAGACTTGGCTATCTGTCGGTTCAGAGGTCGCAATGACGTAACCAGTTGAGAAGCCACCAAGCTCGAAAGTAGTCCTTGTCGGACTAAAAAGGTGAGACTTGTCTTTTGTAAATGTCAACAAGCTCGAAGGTAGTCCTTGACGGACTGAAACTTGTCTTTTGTAAATGTCAACAAGTTTGAAGGTAGTCCTTGATGGACGAAAACTTGTCTTTTGTAAATGTCAACAAGTTTGAAGGTAGTCCTTGACGGACTGAAAGGTGAGACTTGTCTTTTGTAAATGTCAACAAGCTCGAAGGTAGTCCTTGACGGACTGAAACTTGTCTTTTGTAAATGTCAACAAGTTTGAAGGTAGTCCTTGACGGACTGGAAGGTGAGACTTGGCTATCTGTCGGTTCAGAGGTCGCAATGACGTAACCGATTGAGAAGCCACCAAGCTCCAAGTAGTCTTTGATGGACTAAAAGGTGAGACTTGGCTATCTTCCAGTTCAGAGGTCGCAATGACGTAACCGGTTGAGAAGCCACCAAGCTCGAAAGTAGTCCTTGTCAGACAAAAAAGGTGAGACTTGTCTTTTGTAAATGTCAACAAGCTCGAAGGTAGTCCTTGACGGACTGAAACTTGTCTTTTGTAAATGTCAACAAGTTTGAAGGTAGTCCTTGACGGACTGAAAGGTGAGATTGTCTTTTGTAAATGTCAACAAGCTCGAAGGTAGTCCTTGACTGACTGAAACTTGTCTTTTGTAAATGTCAACAAGTTTGAAGGTAGTCCTTGACGGACTGAAAAGTGAGACTTGTCTTTTTTAAATGTCAACAAGCTCGAAGGTAGTCCTTGACGGACTGAAACTTGTCTTTTGTAAATGTCAACAAGTTTGAAGGTAGTCCTTGACGGACTGAAAGGTGAGACTTGTCTTTTGTAAATGTCAACAAGCTCGAAGGTAGTCCTTGACGGACTGAAACTTGTCTTTTGTAAATGTCAACAAGTTTGAAGGTAGTCCTTGACGGACTGAAAGGTGAGACTTGTCTTTTGTAAATGTCAACAAGCTCGAAGGTAGTCCTTGACGGACTGAAACTTGTCTTTTGTAAATGTCAAAAGGTTTGAAGGTAGTCCTTGACGGACTGAAAGGTGAGACTTCGCTATCTCTCGGTTCAGAGGTCACAATGACGTAACCAGTTGAGAAGCCACCAAACTCGAACGTAGTCCTTGTCGGACTAAAATGGTGAGACTTGTCTTTTGTAAATGTCAACAAGCTCGAAGGTAGTCCTTGACGGACTGAAACTTGTCTTTTGAAAATGTCAACAAGTTTGAAGGTTTGATGGGATTTGAAAAAAGGTCTCGTTTTCATTGTGAAAAACGAGAAGATCACTGTCATAGGTTTAGTGTTAACATAACAGCGAAATGGATGCAAAGATCTTTATATGTGGTCTTACCATTCTATGAATGAGAATTAGTAAGTGTTTTGGAGAGGGAATCAAATGGGAACAAGTTCCTTAGGATTTTTAGCAAATCCTCAGCTGTCAACGAGTTTGATATACCTTTACCAACTACAGTTTGAGTCGGGCTAGCCATGCTATTCCCCTCAGCATGATGAGTTATCGGGGACTTATGTTGGGCTTAAAGGCCAACATTTTCCTCTATCCTTAACCGTTAAGGATGTTGAATCATTTCGTTAGCGTATGTGTAACCTTGATTCTCCTTTGAGACAACCAGTGTATGACCAAGTTCCTACTGGTTTATGGTTGTATGGTCCCATTTGGAGGAAGAGAGAGAGCTCTTTATGTGTACCTTAGATTTGAAGGTTTTGATCAGAGGTGTAATGTTAACTTGATCATGAGAAGGATCCTTAATCAAGGATAATACTTCTTTAAGAACTTGCCATTAATCGGCATCATGAGTAAATCGCCATTTGAAGTCATAAGGTAGTATGCTTCGTTTGAATAGACTGTTTCTATTACAAACGGTCCTTCCCATTTAGGCTGAAATTTACCTTTAGTTTTGTGCGTCATGATCATCAGTCGTCTGACGGCTAAAACCAAATCTCCTTTCTAGAAGACCCTTAGTTTGACCTTCTTACTGAAGGCTTTTGAGATTCGAGCTTGATACAACTCGATATGCTGCTGAGCTTGTAGTCGCTTCTCATCTAGGGCTTCGAGCTCTTGAAGACGCAACCGATCATTGTCTTCTGATGTGATTTTAGTGGTCAGAGCCACTCGTAATGACGGATCTAGATTTCCAATAGACTGACTGCTTCACATCCGTACACCAGGGGAAAAGGCGTATTGCCTGTAGGGGTCCGAACCGTGGTTCGGTAGCCCAAAGACATTCACCAAACTTTTTGTCCCAATCTCGCTTATTCGAGGAGACGAACTTCTTGAGTAACCTGATGATTGTTTTGTTGAATGCTTCTGCCAAGCCATTAGCGGCGGGATTATAGGCAGTTAAAGCCACATTCTGAATACGGTATTTATCGCAGAACCGATAGAATACCTGGCTTATGAATTGGGGACCGTTATCATGGATGATCCGCCTAGGGACACCAAATCGATGGATGACATGGTGTTTGATGAAATTAACCATGTTAGAAGTTTTGACTTCTACTTGTGGTATGGCTTCTGCCCACTTTGAAAAGTAATCGATTATTGCCAGGATAAACCGGTTACCTCTTGTCGAAGAGGGGCTGATTGGCCCTACGACATCGATTCCCCATGCTTCGAATGGCCATGAAACAACAGTTGGGTGGAGCAACTCCGGGGTCTGGTGTATGAAGTCTGCATGAATTTGGCATGCTTTGCACCTTCGTGCATACTGGATGGCATCGGCTATCATGGTTGGCCAATAATATCCAAGCCTATGCAGTCTATCTTTAAGTTTTGGACCTGGCTGATGAGCTCCGCAAATGCCGTCGTGTGCTTCTTTAAGCACTTCCTGCGCCTCTGAATTAGAAAGGCAACGGAGGAGGACACCGTCATATGAACGACGGTAAAGTGTCTTCAGAGTTGGATCGTAGTAGAAACGGAGAGACCTTCGTCTGATGGATGTCGCTTCTTTAGGATCGTCTGGCAACAGACCATATAAGGCATAGTTGATGAGAGGAAATCGCCAATCTCTCGGCTCAAGATCCGTCGAGACATTATAGGCTTCTCGGGTTCTTAACATATGCTTAGAGCATACAAGGTGTCGAGTTGCCACTGTAAGGTGATACTCGGTGTCGACTGGCAGGGCTAGTGTTGTTGCTAATGCAGCAAGAGCGTCCGCCTTAGTATTCTGAGATCGAGACACGTGCCCGATGTAGAAACCTTCAAAGAGATTAGCCAATTCGATGACCGTGTGATAATAAGGCACCAAGTCTTCATGACGGACCTCATATTCGCCTTTAACCTGATTGATAATCAGTTTTGAATCGCCGTAAGCTTCGAGGTAGCGTACCCCCATTCCATGGGCGAGCTGAAGGCCAATAAATAGAGCATTATATTCCGCTACATTGTTGGAGCATGATTCAGTTAGAGAAAACGCTCTAGGAAGGACATGATTCTGTGGGGAGATAAACACAACCCCCACTCCGGCGATGGTCCTGCCTTTAGGACCTATTCGAGATGCTCCATCGAAGAACATCTGCCAAACTTCATCCTCTGAAGTTACATTAGACTCGAAGACTTCATCCGGAATATCTTCGTGAAGTTTTGAGTTCTCTGGGACTGGATGAGCAGCCAAGAACTCTGCAAGGGCCTGACCTTTAATCGCCTTTTGAGGGATAAAGATCATGTCATATTGAGACAAAAGAAGCGCCCATTTAGCTAATCTCTATTTCAATGATCCTGGCTTCGTCATGAGAAGACGTAAAGGATTCACTCTGGAGATGACATGTATGGTTTGGCCAACCAAATATGTCTTCTGAACGGCAAAGACAAGAGCTAAGCACTCCTTCTCGATAGGATTATAGCGAGATTCTGCCCCTATCAGAGTCCTGCTCAGATAATAAATGGCCTGTTCGTGACCATGGTCGTCCTTCTGAGCGAGGAGGGTACCAAGAGAATGGTCCATAGCTTTTACATAAAGCAAGAATAGTTTTCCTGCTGTGGGAGCCACTAAGACTGGAGGTTTTGTGAGATATCTCTTGATGTCTTCATAAGCTTCCTGACAAGCTTGATCCCATACGAAGGAAGCACCCTTTTTCATGAGTAGGGTGAACGGTTGTCAGCGGCCTGAGAGATTTGCGATGAATCTTCTAATATAAGCCAGTCTGCCTTGCAAGTCTCTAAGCTCTTTGAGATTCCTCGGTGGATGCATGCTCTGAATGGCTTTGACCTTGTCTGGGTCAAGATGAATTCCTTTTGATGTAACGATAAACCCAAGGAACTTGCCATTCGAAACTCCCAAGAAGGATTTTCTCGAATTCATTTTCAGTTGATGAGCCCGCATTATGTCGAACATCGTTCTCAAGTCACGAAGATGCTCATCCTTGTTGCGGCTTTCGACAGCAATGTCGTCGACATAGCATTCTACCGTTTTTCGGAGATGATCGCGGAAGATTGTACTCATTGCCCACTGATAGGTTGCTCCGGTGTCCTTCAGCCCAAAGGGCATCACGGTGTAGCAGTATACCCCCAAGGGTGTTCGGAACGAAGTATGCTTCTTGTCGTCGGGGTACATTTTGATCTGATTATACCCTGAAAAACCGTCCATAAAAGACATTCTTTCGAATCCACATGTATTGTCAATCATGACATAGGTGATGGGCAGTGGGAATTCGTCTTTAGGACAAGCTGTATTGAGATCACGGTAGTCGATGCAAATCCGTATTTTCCCGTTCTTCTTGAGGACGGGAACGATATTAGCAACCCAATCTAGATGTTGTTCCTCCCGTATGAAGCCACATGCAATGAGCTTATGGACCTCGGCTTCAATAGCCTCCATAATGTTCGGGCGGAACCGACGTTGCTGCTGCTTGACTGGCTTGGCGTCGAGTTTGATATTCAGACGATGCATGGCGACTTATGGATCAAGTCCGGGCATGTCTTCGTAGTTCCATGCGAAGACGTCTATATACTCCTTTACGAGTATTATTAATTCTTCTTTTTCCATAAGTGATAAGCTCTCACTTATAAAGATGGGCTTAGGGTGATCTTGACTACCCAAGTTGACCTGCATCACCTTGTCTTCAGTAGGTGGTTCGCGCAGTTCGAATCGCTTTTCCCATTGGAGATCTAATTGCTGAGCCTATGGTTCTCCATCAGTAGCTTCTGCTGGCTCCAATTGACTGCTTGAAGTCATATTAACAGTGAGATTCTCGAACATCACTCCCACGCTGACATCTAAGTCCCACTCGAAAGAAGAGGCGGAATATGATGGAATTGATTCGTCGTCTTTGCATTGAACCGTTACTGGTGATGTGGGTGTAACGTATCCCAACCCCCTGCGTGTATTATCATTGTAATTTGCAGGTTTCCCTTTTGGCACAAAATTACGCAGCAAACTACGCCTTCTTTTTCTGAAATTCAGGCCTTCCCCATGCTTTAGGTCGTACCCCATTTTCTTCATAATATTGCGTGCTGGTCGGCGTAATGGAAGAATTGTGGGATGTCCGAGTCTGAACTTGAACCTGTGGCTGTGGACCCTCGTGGTTGGGTTCTACCGAAAATTATCGGTGATTGACCTTCTTTGGATGGAGGGATCACTAAAGCGGCCCCTTCTATAGATTTCACGGGTGTACCGGATGTACTCGGTCTATGTAAAGGCATGTACAGAGAGCTATCTGTGATGGATTCAAAGAACCCAATACTCACAGGATAATCAAAAGAAATATTATCATTAATTACCCATTCACCCTCATCTTAAGAAGGAGTGTTATATTGGAGGTTATTAAGACATGCTATAATTGGTTTGCCAATCAAAATGGCTGGCATGTCAGCTTCAGATTCTGAATCTGCTTCATTACCACTATCATCATCATCTGGCAATGATTCTTTGGATGCTTCACCGGTCTCTTGATACAGGAGAGCGTCAGTGAAGTAATTTTCCACCCCTTTGAATGGTGCTTCTCAGCGAAGATAGTTCGTACTGTCGCGTGGTTTTCGACATACTTGAAGCATTGGTGCAGCGTGGAGGGAACGATCCATTTGGCATGAATCCACGGTCGTCCTAGCAGCAAGTTGTATGATGTGTCAGCGTCAATGACATAACAAGTCACTTCTGACTTCAGGCTCCCGATTCGGCAACGGAGTCAAATTTTCCCAAGTGGATGACTGCTCCCGGCATTAAAACCGTATATAGTAGTAGTGGTTGCGGACAACCTATATAGTGGTATACCGAGGAAGTAGAGGAGCCTTTTGGGGATGATGCTGAGTGCAGACCCCGGATCAACCTGTACCCTTTCAATGCATGTTGAGCCGGTGTATCCGGTGTAGTACAGAGGTCGATCGTGCTTGTTATCCTTGAGAAGCATATCTTCCGCTGTGAAGGTAATAGCGGGCACCTTTGATTGTGCATGATGGCATTCAGGGCACAGAGACTGAGCGTCATCTTTAGGGGTCTTTGGCATATATGTCAGGAATGATTCTGAATTAGCCAGGGCATCCCTGAGTGCTTCTCTTGTCTCTTTTAATAGACGAAGTAGCTCGTGTATAATAATACGAGCCGGGATATTAGCGAGCTGGGCCAATATGTCAAAACGAAAGGGCGTGTCAAGCCCTGGGCCTGAAGGCTTCTTCAGGACATGGTCGAACCGGACTTCTTTAGGCTTCTCCTTCCCCTTGGTTGGAATCGAAGCGGATGCTGGTACTTGTTCTGACGTCGTTTGCTGTTGTATCTCGTCAGTAGCTTTCTCATACTATTTTAAGTATGATTTTCCAGATCGAGTACCCGTCGTCTGAGGTACATCGGCCTGCGTTGCGCAAGCGTGCTTTTCTTCTTCAGAATCGCTGAGAGAAGCTGACGTAAGATTGTCATCGTCTGGCAGGATGGAGATGACATTGCAAGATTTTTCCTTCGACTTGGACTTCTTCGAATCCCACTGTACGTCTTGGACTAGGTCTGGGTGTATCCACATGACTTCCCCTGTCTCCAATGTCAAGGGAACAAGACCTCTATTATCCTGAGGTTTAGCCGCAGGATGTTTGACTTTCGGCCATGGCACAGGGACTGGAAAAGTCCCGTCAAAAACTGTGACCTTTGGGGTTTTGTCGAACTCGAGGGTCACCATATTGGCAGTGACTTTCTTCTGTTCTGTCTTCAATGTCAAGACTCCAGCGTCGATCAAGGCTTGAATTCTGTCCTTAAGGACAAAGCACTTGTCGGTAGGATAGTGAATCATCCTGTGGTAGAGATAGTATTTGGGATCGTTCGTGCGTCCTATCTCATTGGGACGTCGAGCCTCTGATAGCTTCATTTTATTCCCTTTGTGGAGTAAATGAAATATTGTGACCACCTGATTGTCTCTGACGGAGTACTGTTTCGGAGGAAACCTAGACTCCTGATTATTGAAGCCGCTCTTCTTGGCCTTCGACTGAGCATCCCCTGACAATTCAATAGACATAGTCTCCTTCCCTTTGGCTTGAGAAGACTGCGTCATGTCGCCGCGTCCTTTGTTGTTCATACCCCATTTGGCTTTAGGGGTGGATGGTTCGAACTTTTTAGCCGACTTTTCGGCTATCTCAGCTTGTTTGACCAGTTCTTTCCAAGTATGGGCTTTGACAGCCCCATGCGAACCTCTACTTGGTCTAAGAAGCTGTGCCTGCATGCTGTAAGAGCATGGGTAATGGCATCCCTGCTGGGCACATCAAAGACAAGTTTCTGAATCGCTCAATGTAGTCACGGACAGATTCGCCCTTCTTCTGCAAGGTGGAGAGGAGCTTGTCCATGGTTACCTTGGTATCGTCCTCATAGAAACGAGAAAGGAATCGGGTTTCGAGGTCAACCCAGGAATTGACAGAGCCCGGAAGGAGACTTCGGAACCAGTCAAATGCTACCCCCTTTAAGGTGCCAATGAACAGCCTAGCCATGATAGCGTCATTCTCTATAACATTACCGGTCTGGGACCGGAAATAGTAGATGTGCTGGTTTGGCGAGCTCTTTTCATCGTACGTATGTAATGTTGGTGGTTTGAACTTCGGTGGGTATGACAATGAATCCCACTCTAGCGGGTAAGGACGTACTGTCCCCACTTTTTTTAATTCATTCCTCTGAGCTAGGGATGCGATTTGAGCTTGGAGGCCCTTAAGGACTTCAGCGTCTAAAGAAGAACCCTCCTTGGACTTTTCTGTCTTTAGCTGGTCATTGCTAAGATGTTCTTCCTCATCATGGTTGCTCCTGGTACATTGTTATTCCGGTTATTGAGGAGTTGAGCGAGCATCTATTGAATGTTGTCCAGAGCTTCTTGTTGGGTTTTGGAAGCTTGCTCCTGAGTTTCCAAACGTCGACGAAGCTCTTCGTTACCATTATCAGCCATGCTTACTGATGCTCTGTCTGTTCGCACTGAGTTGACTGTCGCCGAGGAGGCATACCCGCTATCTTCATCCTCTTCATTAGATGAGTGGACTGATCCTCCCTTTAGTTCTGGCGAGACTACTGCCATTGAGGAAGAAGGCTGTTCATAATTGTAAGGTATCGCCACCCTAGATCTGGTGTTTCGGAAGATACCCTCTTTATGCACCAAGACTTCGCCTAAGCCAGGGCTATAATCTGGATCTGGGGAACTGTCGGGGGTGTCGTCAGACGCTTGTCTGCCCCTGCGCAGCTCTCGTCCTCTTCCAGTCATGTTAACGGATGCAGAGGCTGGATCTCGCGATACGCTCCTTTTGTGATGCTTCATCGGAGCTTGCGCCGTCAACCGATCGAAAACTGATCGTCGGCCTGGAGGAGTGGCGAGGATGGGTCCTAGCCGGCAATGAACTGAGTGGACTGTCGCCAGCTGACATCCCACTTGTTGACAACAGGGAGTAGTTCGAAAAGATTCCGACTTCCATTTGTTTGTCAAGAATTCTCGCAAGTCAGACCCAGTTGGGCCTAAACGATCCAGCACAGAGGCTCTTTTGGATCGCGCGTAGGACGATGTCCTGCTCCTTTTATCCCCGCAGAGGGGATTAGCACTGAATAACGCTTCAGTTCTAGCTTCGCGGCTAAGAACCTTGGAAACGCTCTTGGGCGCTGAAGCTACATAAGCAACGCTATCAGCACTTAGGGACAATCCCTTAGCTCCGCACAAAGAGCGAGCTTAGCGCTTGAAGAACTGGGGAACGAAGCACGCTGTGGTGCTTTATCCGCTATGCTGCTGCGAACATCATGCATACGCTGAGGTATAGTAGCGTCGCTCATGAGAGTGAGGCTGGTACGAGTTGTTGATCTTGAGTTGGTCGCCGCTGTAGCTTCGCGGCTGGCAGCATTGTTGGAGCAGGCAGGCATCTTGCCTTTTTCTTCATGAGAGAGACGCACTTGCGGCGTAGCTACGCCTGAGGCTTTATTCAGAGCCTTCTGCTTTGGTCTCCACATCTGCTTTGACAAGGGAGACTTAGGTTCGCAGGGAACCTGACTAGCCACACGCAAGGCTGAGGGGTATTGGCAGAATTCTGCATCTGGTTTCTGTTCTGAAACCTTGGCCATGGAGACCTTTCTATGCTTCCGTGCATGAAGCATTAGACCACCCCCAGAGAGGACTTCTTCATATTTTTCCTGGTCGAAGTAGATGACCAGGTTCTCTAAAGTGCTGGACTTGGACTGCGGGCGTGTTTCCTTGTTGCGCCAGAGAACCGCAGCAGGCTCGCAGGGAGCCTTATTTGCCTCCGCAGAGACTCGCATTGAAGATTTAGCCAGAGAGGCTCTGGCTGCACCAGCTTTTCTAAATTCAGAGATAGACCCGAAGGTCTGTTCGTCGCATTGCGACACTTGATTCTCAGCAGTGGAGAATATCGTCCCCTGCGGAGTCGCCATCTTGTTTTTCATTGATTTGCAAAGGGGAAAACTTATAAAAAAAAAGGTCGAGGAGCTAAATTACAAGTAACACAAAAGATTATAAGTAGATCTCCTCTGAGATTCTGGAGAAGTGTAACGATAGGAGTCTGGTCAGCGCGCGACCACTTTGTCCCTTTGACGATGCGAGCGATGAGATTCCCTTCTCGCCTGGTTCGGGGAATCGGAGAACAGAAGGTTGGTAGAACCCTCTTGTTACTTCTTAAAACCGCCTTCGCTTAGGAATTCCTTCTCGCCTGATTCTGAAAATTCCTTGGGAAGAAGGTAGGTATTAGGGTATCAGCACCCTGATTAGAGAAGTGATTACCTGGAGTCTCTGAATTCTTGGAAGCAAGAGAGTAGATCTCTGTTTGTGCGCGGTGCGTCCTCTCGAGAAGTCTGTCGTCTCTCTGGAGCGTATCGCATGTGTTCTCTCCTTGTGCCCCTGGTGGGCTATTTATAGGGAGAGCAGGGGTATAATTGTCCCTTGAAAATATAGAAACAGATTGAATTAAATCTGTTTAAATCTGAAAAGTAGCCTTGCTGTGAGGCTAAAATCAGCTTCTGCGAGCTAGAAATAGCAGGTCGGTTGATCCTCTTGATCTGTTTTGATGCTTTCCATATAATTGGAAGATCTCCCTTGATCCTCTTACTCGTTTTAGGAGAGTCAAGAGATTATGGCAATCAACTGCAAAATTTAATCTCAGATTTAATCTTGATTGGATTTGATCTCAATCCTGATTAGATTTGATCTCATCTGGAGATTTAATTGGTCAAAGGTTAACCATAGCAGACCCGCAGCGCAGCTGTCCGCGTTGAGCTCACAGCGGAGCTGGAAGGCGCATGTGGCGAAGTCAGAAGATAGCTCTTCAGCGAAGCTAGATATTGTCTGTGGCGAAGCTACCGAACATTCTTCTGCTTCAAGCGAAGCTAACTCTCTGCGGAGTTAATTGAGCACTTCAGGCGAAGCTATAGGTTAGCTTCCTGGCGGAGCTGTGAATGGCTTCACGGCGAAGTTAGGTGATCTTAGCCTCTCAGGCGAGGTTATCCCTTTGGGCTCATGTGATGCTAAGTGTTAGCATCTTAGACATGTTGAGGTCTGTTTAGAGACAATCTGGGCTTACTGTCTGCTTCACTGGATCAGTAGAGTCCAAGTTGCTGCTTTGTCCCTCGGAGATGGGTGAAAACTGGTCGTCAGCTTATCTGTCACTTGTCTTTTATAAATGTCAACAAGTACAGAACTGGTCGTCAGCTTGTCTATCGCTTGTCATTTGTAAATGTCAACAAGTTTAGACATTGTTCAGACAAATCAGCCTATCTTTCACTTGTCTTTTGTAAATGTCAACAAGTTTAGACATTACTCAGGCCAGTCAGAATCTTGTCTTTTTTAAAGTGTCAATAATAGTTTGGTTGGCTTTGTGCCTATACCACTTGTGGAGAGGTGATAGTTTGGTTGGCTTTGTGCCTATACCTCTTGAGGAGAGGTGATAGTTGTTTTGGCATTGGTGTCTTACCTCTTGTGTAGAGGTGGTTGTTGTTGAAGAGAGGAGTTATGTTCTCCTTGTGTTGTATTACCCAAATCCTCGGTGGAGGTTCCCTGTGTGGGAAGTCCTTTGTGGACGCATTAGTGGAAATCCTTCTGTGTGAAGGCGGGAATGTAGAGCGGTGGCTCGAACCCCAAAACACATCTTGGAATTTGCGATTGATCTACTTTCTTTAAACTCTCTCTTTCATATTTAGCATTGATTCATATTGCTTATATCATATATATATGCCTTGGTGTTGATTGTGTCATCATACTTGTTTTAAATCAAGAGAGCTTCACATAGTGCCTCAACTCTTATCTAAGAGGAATCTAGAGGAGATAGTTCAGAGCCCTTCACAGGGAATTCGGTTACACTCTTTAGTTACACATAGTGTGCTGCTTTAGATTTGAATTCCGCATCATTTCATTTTAGATTGCATTTAATTTTTAATAGATTATCCTTACACCTATTCACCCCCTTCTAGTGTAATTTCAGCAAGAGGTTGTTCATGCTGAAGTTATAAAACTATTAGACAATGGGATAATCTATCCTATCTCTGATAGCCAATAAGTCAGTCCTGTCCACGCAGTTCCAAGAAAATTCGGTTTCATTGTAGTGGAAAATGAGAACAAAGAGTTGGTCCAAACTCGACTTGCCATGAAAATTCGAGTTGGTATTGACTATAGGAAGCTTAATGCAATAACTCGTAAGGACCATTTCCCGCTTCCTTTCATTGATCAAATGCTTAAACATTTGGCTAGCCACGAGTATTACTATTTCTTGGACGGTTACTCGGGGTATAATTAGATTCCCATTGCTCCAGAGGACCAAAAAAAGACTACTTTCATATAACCATTTGGGACATTTTTTTTATCGTCGAATGCCTTTCGGCTTGTGCAATGCCCGAGTAATGTTTCAACGTTGCATGTTAAGTTTTTTTCTCTGATATGGTAGAATGATTCTTAGAAATCTTCATGGATAATTTCTCCATCTACGGAGATTCATTCACTCAATGTCTCTACCATCTAGAACTTGTCCTCCACGTTGTGCTAAAAAAAATCTGACACTTAACTGGGAGAAATGCCACTTCATGATAAAACATGGAATTGTCTTTGGTCATGAAATCTCTAAGAAAGGAATTGAAGTGGATAGAGCCAAGATTGAGATTATTACTAAGCTCCTCATGCCCAAATGCGTGAAGGATATTCGATCCTTCTTAGGACACGTCGATTTCTACCAAAGATTTATCAAATACTTTAACAAGGCTGCTAGACCCTTGACTAATCATTTAGCTAAGGATGTGTCCCTCACTTTTGATGATGAAAGTATAAATTCTTGGGAGAAGCTTAAGAAAGAGCTTATTTCTGCACTAATCATATCTGTGCCAGATTGGTCTAAGCCGTTCGAAATTATATGTGATGCTTCTGATTTTGCCATAGGTGATGTCCTAGGGTAGAACATTGATAACAAGCAGCACGTGATTTATTACTCTAGTAGGACTCTCAATGATGCTCAAATGAACTACACTACAACCGAGAAGGAATTCATGGCAGTAGTATTTACTTTAGAGAAATTTCGTCCCTACCTATTAGGGTCCAAATCACAATTTTCACCGATCATTCTACGCTAAGATACCTCATGATGAAGAAGGATGCCAAGGCCCGACTCATTCGTTGGATCCTCCAAGAATTTGATCTCAAGATTCGAGATAAGAAAGACATAGAAAATATCATTGCTGACCATCTCTCGCGTATTCCAAACTCTCCATGTGATAAATTACCCATAAATGATGACTTTCCTAATGAAAAACTCTTAGCGGTCCTTAGAGAATCTTGGTTTGCTGATATAGTGAATTACTTAGTCACAAACAAAACTCCATCTCATTGGTCTAAAAACGATGTATACTAGTTCTTATCTCAAGTCTGGTATTTCTTTTGGGAGAAACTGTATCTTTTTAAGTACTGTTCTGACTAAATTATTAGGAGATGTATTCTTGATGAAGAAATTAAGAGTGTTTATCCTTCTGTCACGAACTTGCATGCGGTGGACACTTTGGTCCCCGCAAGACCGCTGAGAAAGTGCTACAAAGTGGGTTCTATTGGCCTACTTTGTTCAAAGATGCTTATGAATTTTGCAAGACGTGCCCTAGATGCCAAATGGTAGGAAGATCTCGAAAAGAGATATGATGCCCCTCAACCTAATTTTAGAAATAGAACTCTTTGATATTTGGGGCATCGACTTTATTGATCCATTTTCTAATTCATTTGGAAACCAATACATATTGGTTGTTGTGGACTATGTGTCCAAGTGGGTAGAAGCCATTCCAAGTAAAACTAATGATAACAAAGTTGTCATAAAGTTTTTAAAAGAGAACATTTTCTCGCGCTTCGGAGCCCCTCGTGTTATCATTAGTGATAATGGTATTCACTTTTGCAATAGATCCTTTGAAGCTTTTATGCAAAAGTATGCTATTACTCACAAGTTGTCCACACTTTATCATCCTCAAATCAGTGGGCAGATGGAGGTCTCTAATAGACAAATCAAGCTTACTTTGGAGAAGACTGTGAATCAAAATCGAAAAGATTGGTCCACCAAACTTGTAGATGTCCTATGGGCCTACAAGACCGCTTTCAAGATGACTTTAGGAATGTCTCCTTATAGGTTAGTCTTTGGGAAGGCTTGCCACCTACCTGTTGAGTTAGAGCACCGGCCTTATGGGTAATCAAGCAACTAAATTTTGATCTGAACAAGACTGGTGACCTTCGAAAGTTACAAATTTCTGAATTAGAGGAGTTAAGAAATGAGGCCTATGAAAATGCAAAGATCACAAAATATGGAGTTAATATTTTCATGATAAACATATCATAAGGAAAATATTTGTCCCTGGGCAAAAAGTCTTACTCTATAATTCTAGGCTTCATCTTTTTCAGGAAAGTTAAAATTAAGATGGACTGGGCCATTTGTTGTTAAATTCGTGTTTTCACATGGTACTGTAGAGAACAATGACACCAAGAATAAAAATGACTTTAAGGTAAATGGTCAACGCCTTAAACCTTTCTTGGAATCGGTTTCGGTAAATGAAATGGCTATGGGTCTTTTTGACTCATTGTATCAGTAACTTTACCTCTTTTACATCCATTTCATGCATCTATACATTTCTTTCATACATTGGGGATAATGCATGAGATGTGTGGGAGAGGGTTCTAACATGATTAACATTGTTTATAAAGAAAAAAATAAGTAAAAAATAAAAAACTTTTTTAAAAAAAAAGAATAGTATTTTGACTTATTTTTGTAAGAAATTAAGTCAATTTTAAGGAATAGGAGAATCATAATTAGGATTTCTTATACTTGGTCAAAATAAGATGACTTGTTTGATATCTAGGGTTAGGAGGAAAATTTAGAAAAGTAATTTAGTCTTGATCTTTACCCTGATGAAATATGCACACCTTATACACTTACACACTTAGGGTTCAAAACAAAAATCTTATGCCTTATATAAAAAAAGAATGAAAAAGAAAAAAATATATATAAATCGATTAAGGTGAGTACTTGTGCCTCATAAAGCAAAAATATTAACGCCTAAAATGGGTATATTTCATAAATAAAAATCCTTAGTTTTGTGGCCTTATTTGCTTGAGTATTTAAGTCCTTGGGGTGTTTTCCCACCCGGTGCCCTAAGACTGTCCGGTTTGGGCGTCACCGATTAAAGGCTCATTATATAGGTAGATTAGAAAGCCTAATAAAACCGAGGAATAATATCACAAAAAAAAACAATATCTAAGGCATAAGCGTTAAAGTTAAAGAACCCTTAGTCAAAATTTCACGATTATGAAGGTGCATATGACTTACAGTAAAGTAATAGACTAGATGAGAAATATAATTTGACTCCTTACTTTGATTGATAACACGTTTTTGAATAGAGATAAAGTTGAGGAATAAAAAATTTGATTTTTGTATGGCTTATAGGTTACTACTCAAACTCTTACAATAATACCTCAAATATTTTCTCTCTTTTCAAAATGATTTTCGAAAATACTAACACTTTTCTCTTTCCCTATGGATTTTGTGGGTGTAATCCACTGAAAACTCTCATGAGACAAAACTTATCCTCTAGGGATAATTTAGAGATTTAACGGCTTGTTGCACATGCTCAGTGCAATCGAGTGACCTATGAAAGTGGTCAAATAATTTCTTAGGACAAGTTTTGATGTTTTGCTTGAGGGCGAGTAAAAGATAAGTGTGGGGGTGTGATCGATCACCTATGTTGCATATCTAATGTCACATTCCCATAATTATTGTCTAATAAATCATGTGTTTAATCTTATTTTTGTTTAATAAAATACAGGCCCATTGCTAATGGAGGTGGAAGGAAACTGAGCCCAAAAGCCCGCTTCAATTCTGATTCAAATCTAAATGAAGGAAGGGACCAATAATCAGGAGGATAAGACACTTCCAGCTAGAAATCAATACAAATCAAGGGAGATAAAACCAGTTAAAAATCAATTAAATTCAGATTTTCAATAAATCCAGTTAGTTAACTGAAGATCAATGGAGAATCGTCAAAGACAGAAGGTCAAGATGGCAATTTTTTTTGGATAAATGGAAAGCAAATCAGAAATCGAAGAATCACGACCCTTGATGTGGCCAACACATCTGGGCCACGGATCCGCAGCTTTGTTAAATGGATAGGGGAAGTGTTTGCTTCCCATATCTTCTCACGCTCTCCCCACTTGGGATTTTAGCTATAAATATTGTATTTCACATAGAAGGACCGAAGATTAGTTTAAGTTTTTCTCTTTATTTTTAAGGTTTAAGATCGTTGTTAGATAGTTTACGAGAAGTTGTATCTTAGTTTGTAATTTGTAGTTCAGTTCAGAAACAAAGTGAGAGAGAGAAAGAGTAATTGTAATCTAAAGTTGAAGTGACATCAATAAAGATTCGACGGACTTCTTTTCTTCTCCAACTCACGGGTATGTTGCATTTCAATTTAGTGTTTTCTTTTTTTATAATGAGTAGCTAAATCTCTTCTTTTTGAGCTTATTAATCTCTCCTCTCTAATATCGATTCTTGATCAATATTAATGAAAAGACCCAACTGAATCATATGAATGCCTTAAACTAAGCCTTACTTATTGCGAGTGTTCTTTAAGGCACGTGAGGATGGGATTGGATTTGAACTTAATCTTGAAATTAATCATTAAAAAGAACTTGTTTTTATTCCATGCTTGCTTTACTGCTTTGATGGTTTAACATTCAACTCAAGGAAAGATTTCAAAACTAAAGTACGATTTCTAAAATAAACCATCTTATGTGTTTTACTTGATCTCTTTTAAATACAAGGTAAACTTTTTGCTATGATCTCATTGAGACACTCAAACTTTCAAGAAAAGACTCTAGAGTTGGGTAAATATTAGTGAGCCCGGATTTCTCTTATTAAAAATAAACAAACACCATCAATCTTAAAGCCTTTTAAAGATCACTTTCTCCAAAATCTTTTTCAAGTTTCAAGTTTTCTTTAAATTATCTCTCTACTCTCCATTCTCTTTTCGTATTAAAAAACATCAAGACCATTCTTTGCTTTTGAAATAATACATTGAAAAGCTTTCATCGCATTCCTCCTCGTGGATTACGACCCGTTAGCCCAAAGATACATGGTAATTCTCACTGCATTTATTTGCAATCAGAAAGTCTCAGCATCGGCTAATGCTTCTCTCAGATCTTCTCTTGTTGACTTAGACAATCTTAGGAGCTTATAAAGGGTGATCCTAGGCTGGATGTTGGCTAATCGAGCCAAGACATCAAAGTGGTAAGGTCTCGAAGATCCTTCCGCTTTGTCCTTGAGAGATCCTTGGCATACCAACGCTCTTTTGCTTCTCCACGGGTTGCTTCGTGGATTACTTGGTTGGCTCTGGGGTGGGTTTAAGCGAATTTACCACCATTTCATCGTACGACTTCAAGTACGAGTGACCCGAACGAGTCCCGACCACAAGCGGTGCATTCGGCTCTGCAACAAGGAGGATTGTCTCCTCCTCAGAATCAGTCATCGAGGCGACATTGGTTTTCGCTTTCCATAAGGAAACACAGACCACATTGCAAGGCAAAACATTTGTTTTGCCTCTAGACTTCCTATTGATAACAATAGTCCACTGCTGGCCTTCCACAAGGTCAGGATGAACCCACATGATCTCTCCTTGAGGAGTCAGAACAGGTACGAGACTTTTCTCTAGCTGGTGGTGTGGATCTATATTGACTACCCTCAGTTCTCCTTTTCAGAATGGGAACTGCTCGACTGGCGTCGGAGGCTGTACCCCAAACTAAAGGAATGACGCCATGTTAGCTGTCACTTTCTGCTGCTCCGGGCGGAGCTTGAGCACCTCCGCATCAATTAAAGCTTGGAGAATATCTTTGAAGACGTAATAGCTCTTGGTAGGGTGCACCAGCATCCTGTAGTACAAGCAGTAATTGGGGTTGTCGGTCTTGCCCACCTCCTAAGGATGCCTAACTTCGGGAAGCTTCAGTTTTTGCTCTTGTTGAGTAACTTGAACAACGAATCGACATGCTCGTCTTTGAAGGAGTATTGCTTGTTGATGCACGGCTGAGTTGAAGAGCCAACCCCTCTAGCTGGTTGGGGCTTTGATTGGACTAAGAAGGTGTACTTATTATGTAGCAAATGTATTGATGTACCCTTTCTTGTCTCCGCTATAGTATAGGACTATACCGAGTCGAATCTCAGGGAGAGCTCGCGATGGAAGCTTTACGTGTGGTAGTGAAGTGAACAAACGAGTATTCTTCTCTTGCTTATAAACTTAGTGAAGCAAATGAAAAAAGAAACTAAAAGAAAGGATGGATATGTTCATGGTGGAAAAGTCGTGGGAAAAGAAATCAAGATTGGGATTGGTTTATTCACAAGAAAAGGAAAGGAAACTTAAAGAAAGTAATCCATGACTAGCTTACCTTGCTAGCTTGCCAAGACTTACTAGACTTCTTAATAGCGAATGTGTGCCTAATGTTGTCACTCCATTGGCGTAGGGTTCGTCTAGCGTGTTGACCTAATTGCTTTCTCACTTGGAAGACGGTGGTTTAACCATCGGAGAAGAGAAGATCATACACTTGCAAGATGAAGTAGAGCAATCACACTTGAGTTAGTTAAGATGGCAAATCTAGTGGTAAACTAGTACATGGAGAAAGAATTAGCTAGAACAAGCCATAAGAAAGGTAAAACAAAGCATGGAAGTAAATTGCAAGTAATTAAAGCAAGAAGTGAAATAAAGCAAGTAAGAATGCAAGAAAACTAGAACCAAGCTTCAAGTAGAGGAAGGAGGATGGATCAATCCTTGTTGCTTCAAGTGTCACCCTTGATACACAAGCTCTCTCCCTCACAATCACTCTCTTTTACATTGAATTCTAGGGAAGAAGAAGAGGGATCTAAAGAAATAAAACTAGAGAAAAATACATGAAAATTACAACTAAACTAATCTCCTCTCTTCTCCATTCAGTCTCTGCTCGCAGGTGAAGTTGGACTATTTATAGCAGGAAGGAGAAGCTTCGAGAGCCAAGGTGGTTGCCACAAAATCCGGGGCTCAACGGCCCTGGGATTGCCGCGCCCTGCCGCGGGATTGCCGCCAGATCTGGGCCGTTGGCTCGGATCTTTCTGGTGAGATCTGGTAGTTAAGTTGTTGGCCACGTGGACTGGTTGGATTCTCCACTTGGCGCGCGGATCTCTCTAGATTTGATTTGGATTTGGCTTTATCTCTAATCTTGGATTAATCACTTAATTATTGCTAATTAAGTAATTAATTGGCTATCTCTCCTTTTAAGTATGTACCTGCAAATATGTAGAGAAGAGGAGTAAAAATCACATATTTATTTGTAATATGCATGGGAGTTATGATGTAAAATATGCAATATTGGATACTAATCACACCCCCACACTTATTCTTTTGCTCGTCCGAGCAAAACAAAGAAAAAGAAAATCTATACTACCAGTTTATTGCACCACTTTTGCAGGTGACGCGATTGCACTGAGCGTGTGCAACAAGCCGTTAAACCTCTAGGTTACCCTAAAGGAGGAGTGTTGTCTCCTGAGGGTTTTCAGCGGATTACACCCACAAAATCCTTAAAGAAAGAAAACAAATGTTAGTGTTTTGAAAATGCATTTTGAACTAGAGACAAGTTTACGAACTATTTTTGCAAAAATATAAGTGATCCTAGGTCATAAGTCCACCTATAATTATTCTTCCTTAAATTTAGTATCCATGCAAGATCTTGTCTTCAATTAAGGTAAGAATTCAAAATTAGATTGAATACTTTATCTTTTATAAAACCTAGATAGTATGCACACCGTGTAAGTGAAAATTTCCTGGGATTTCAACTCCTACCATCAAGCCATTTATTTATCTATATATATATATATTTTTTTTTTCTCTTTTTTTTAATTTAATCTTCCCTTAGTCTAGGCTTTCTAGTCTACCCTTGTAGCGAGCCTTTAACCGATGACTCCCAAACCAGATGGTCTTAGGGCACCAGATGAGAAAACATCCCTCGGGTTTAAGGTCTCGAGTAGAAAAGGCCACATAACTAAGAGGGATTATTATTATGATCACCGTTAGGCGTGAGTAATTATGCTTCTTGAGGCACAATTATCCAGCTTAATAAGTGAGATCACCGTTAGGCGTGAGTAACCATGCTTCTTGAGGCATAGTTATCCAGCTTAATAAGTGATCATTTATTTATAATTTCTTTTTTTTTTTTTTTTTTTTTTTATGGCATTTTGGTCTTTGTTTCCATCCCAAGAAATGTGTAAGTGTGAAGTGCATATTATCTAAGGCAAAAAATTCAAGATAAGAATATCTCACCAATTTTACTTACTTAGCCTATAATTTCCAACAAGATCTATTACTTCAACTATGTTTAAGATGTCATAATTAAGGCTTTCTAATTTCTAAGATACATCTTAATTTTCTTAAAAATAGATCAAAACTTTATCTCTTATTTCAAAAAGTTTTTATTTTTTATAAAAGAAGTGTAAAAGAAAGAAGATCTAAAAACTCTATGTTAGTAAACCCTCCCCCACACTTATTTCATGCATTGTCCTCAATGCATCATGATATATGTATGCATGAAACAAAAATGAAGAGGGAAGGAAAAATTTACCTTAAGGTGGTGGTTCCGGTGGTGGTCTGATTGGTCCTCGGAACATGGTCCAATCATCTTTTCTTTGGGTTTTCAGGAACCCACCAAAAATAGCGAAAATATGACCCACAAGAATGATGTGTGCATGAAGGCTCTTTATTATGTACATGACCCCATCTAATTTCAAGATTTTCCTAATAATTTCAGAGTCATTTTCATCAAGATCCTGTCCCAGAATGGAAGATGAAATGATAGAGCAGTTGACTTGGACTCTGGAAGAACAGGAACGACTACCGACTCAGGGAAGTGAATTAAGTCAAGTGATGGTGCCGGAGTCGAAGTGAGTTCAAAAATTGGATCCAAGTCAAGAAATGAAAACTCAAGTCCACAATCATTGTCCAACAATGGGATGTGACCTAATATGGGTGATATCTCTTTACTTCCAATATTAAGGAATTCAAGCTCATCGCCATACAATTCTTCAAAACTTAAGTCAAAATCTTCTGATAGAATTGTACAATCAGTTTCAGAAGTAAAGAGATCGAGAAAATCAAGGTCACATTTCTCATTGAGTTCAATTCCACAAGATGGAGAACTTGCCAAAATGTCAAGAGAATCTTCAAAAGTGTAGAATTGGGCAAGTTCAACATGATCCTCAAAAATGGGTGATTCAACTTCATTGAGAATTGGGAAAGGATCCAAGATTGACTCCGGGAAAAGATTGAAGTAAGGTAAAGATACCGGAGTCATTATGGAATCAGGAAGAAGGATTGAATCACAAATTTGGGGTTCAAGATCACATTCCTCATGTAATTCAATAAAATGTGGAGAACTTGCCAATTTATCAATGGGATTTTCAGAAGTAAGGAACTGGCCAAGTTCTATGTGATCATCATAAAAGATTGGTGATTCATTTTCACAATGGATAGGTACTGGATTCAATTCTGACTTGGGAAATGGATTGAAATCAGGTAAGGATATGGAAGTCATGACTGAATCAGGAAGTAAATTGGAATCATCAAGTGAAAGTTCAGGATCAAATTCATGTTCCAGTTCAATTTCAGAAAAAGGAAAACTTGCCAATATATCAATTGGATTTTCAGAAGTGTGGACAAGTTCAGGTGAATGTGCTGAAATTGAATCTGGATTTCCAAGATGACAAGAGTCTTGAGTCATATCAATAGAGTGTGGTATAACTGGATTAGTCAAATGTTGATAGGATAGAGTTTCCTCTTTCCTAAGAAGATTATCCAATTGTTCTTTCACACTATTGATAGACTTGGCATGTGATTTTTGATATTGTAACATAGACTCTTGCAAGATGTCTATACTCTTTTCTAGAATTGATGTATCTTCAAATGATTGTTCTAGAATGGGAGTATAGGAATCTTGACTTTGGAAAGTTTGTGAATAGTGTGAGTCAAAAATGTGTGGTGATGGAAGAGTGGACTTACACAAGAAATCTTTACTCGTTTCCATGACAAATGGTTGTTCATTAGGAAATGGTGGAACTGAGTAAGACTCTTGAAAATACTGTGGAATTGGAGAGGGAAATAATTCTGGAAGTGTTTGCTCAGCTCTCTGTAAATTAGCTTCTAAACTCCTTAATAAGTCAGATTTGTCTTCAACTGGTTCAGAAAAAGGAGTATATGAAGCGGAATCGGGAAATGAATCTTGTGAATATTGTGGACTTGGTGGAAATGGTGGATAAGGAGGTTGATAATTAAACTCGGGGGACTGGAATCCCCAATGACTCGATGAAGAGTTGAAATTATTTTGGACATTATAATTGTTAGATGGGGGGTATGGGTCATATTGATTCGGATAAGGCCAACCCGGTGTATGTGGTTGGTGCATATTATAAAACACCGGGTTGGAATTATCCGAATATGGAGTGTGTGTGACATATGGATGGAAAGAATTGTAATTGTAAGCCATATCACACAATCACAAACAAAAATCAAACAAACAAACAAACAAAAGAAAGAAAGAAAATTCTAACCTAAGTTAGGGTAGACTTAGACCTAGACCACTCCTAACAAATAGACCGTCCACGGGAGGTTTAGTGCAGACTCTAACCACAAGCTAATCAGCCAGGGAAGGGTAAGGTTGGTGGGAGGTTTTCCGTCCGGAGACGTTCCTTAATTAAGTAACCAGCAACCTTCGGGCTTTCGGCCCTCAACCCCTTTCCTAGACACGATTTTGCAAGAGTTAAGTTCTAACACACTTTCCCCTTAGGATAATCTCCTAAGTGAGTCCAAGATGTCCCTAGGGCCAACGTCTACTTTTTTATTAAATTAGGCTTGGGTTAGTGAGTGCTTGGGAAAATGATTTTTGGGCTAAGGAAAGGGTAATGACCTCCCCCACCTTATCTTATTTACGGGTATGCCCTTAGAATTTGAATTGTGCAAGTGTACAAGAAATATAGCTAGGATACACTCAAAGCATGAAAATCAAGCAAGGAGTTTGTCCTAGTCTAAATGCAATGCAAACACGTACCTTGCCTCCAGCACTCTTCAACAGTAAAAGTAAAGAATTGAAGAGACACGTGCCTAAAATGCAAGTGTCTAAACAATTTTTAACAATTCAACCAACTTTTTACTGTTTTTAATTAAGCAGGAATACAGTGAAGTATACAGGAAATAAAGTATAACAGTAGATGTAATTTGCAGATCTGAAGCCCCTGCAGAAATTTTGTTAGGAGTGAACTCCTCTGTGCCGCGTTTCCACGGCAAATCTTGTGGATCCGCGGCACTTTGGAGGGATCCTGGGCTCTGCTTTCTTGAGCAGAGGCCCAGGTCCACTTGTATGTTATTGCAATGAATATTTTCCTGTTTTCTTCTCCTGTAACCTGCAACAGAGAAGAAGAATCGTTTAGTACTTCACTTTAAACCAAAATAACGTTGCTCTCCCCGGCAACGGCGCCAAAAATTGATTGGACTAAGAAGGTGTACTTATTATGTAGCAAATGTATTTGATGTACCCTTTCTTGTCTCCGCTATAGTATAGGACTATACCGAGTCGAATCTCAGGGAGAGCTCGCGATGGAAGCTTTACGTGTGGTAGTGAAGTGAACAAACGAGTATTCTTCTCTTGCTTATAAACTTAGTGAAGCAAATGAAAAAGAAACTAAAAGAAAGGATGGATATGTTCATGGTGGAAAAGTCGTGGGAAAAGAAATCAAGATTGGGATTGGTTTATTCACAAGAAAAGGAAAGGAAACTTAAAGAAAGTAATCCATGACTAGCTTACCTTGCTAGCTTGCCAAGACTTACTAGACTTCTTGATAGCGAATGCGTGCCTAATGTTGTCACTCCATTGGCGTAGGGTTCGTCTAGCGTGTTGACCTAATTGCTTTCTCACTTGGAAGACGGTGGTTTAACCATCGGAGAAGAGAAGATCATACACTTGCAAGATGAAGTAGAGCAATCACACTTGAGTTAGTTAAGATGGCAAATCTAGTGGTAAACTAGTACATGGAGAAAGAATTAGCTAGAACAAGCCATAAGAAAGGTAAAACAAAGCATGGAAGTAAATTGCAAGTAATTAAAGCAAGAAGTGAAATAAAGCAAGTAAGAATGCAAGAAAACTAGAACCAAGCTTCAAGTAGAGGAAGGAGGATGGATCAATCCTTGTTGCTTCAAGTGTCACCCTGATTACACAAGCTCTCTCCCTCACAATCACTCTCTTTTACATTGAATTCTAGGGAAGAAGAAGAGGGATCTAAAGAAATAAAACTAGAGAAAAATACATGAAAATTACAACTAAACTAATCTCCTCTCTTCTCCATTCAGTCTCTGCTCGCAGGTGAAGTTGGACTATTTATAGCAGGAAGGAGAAGCTTCGAGAGCCAAGGTGGTTGCCACAAAATCCGGGGCTCAACGGCCCTGGGATTGCCGCGCCCTGCCGCGGGATTGCCGCCAGATCTGGGCCGTTGGCTCGGATCTTTCTGGTGAGATCTGGTAGTTAAGTTGTTGGCCACGTGGACTGGTTGGATTCTCCACTTGGCGCGCGGATCTCTCTAGATTTGATTTGGATTTGGCTTTATCTCTAATCTTGGATTAATCACTTAATTATTGCTAATTAAGTAATAATTGGCTATCTCTCCTTTTAAGTATGTACCTGCAAATATGTAGAGAAGAGGAGTAAAAATCACATATTTATTTGTAATATGCATGGGAGTTATGATGTAAAATATGCAATATTGGATACTAATCAGGCTTAGAGAGAGACTTTGCCTCTATCGCTAGTGTGTCCTTTCTTTTAGCTTAAAAAGATGCTTCTGGCACGCACCTTGTCGACTTTTCGGGTCTAGGCTTATTTTCTTCTGCCTTAACCCTGATGACAATCTCTTCTGCCTGTTCACCTTGCTAGACCAACTGCTTCCAGGTATGACTTTTAGCTACTCCTATCTGGACTAGGAGTGAGATTTTCAAATTGTGATGGCATGTTTCCACCAGGGTAACCTGGGTCATACCGTTTGACATCGGAGAGCCATATTTCAAAATCTCTCCACAAACGCTTTAACTGTCTCTCCTTTCCTTTGCCTCATCGCCAGGAGAGTTGGCATGATAATCTCCGAATCAATTTCAAAGAAACGGGTGAGGAAAAGCTTCTCCAGATCACCCAGTTCTTGATGGAGCCTTCTGGGAGCTTCATGAACCATTCAAAAGCAATCCCTTTAAGGATGCCGATGAATAAACATGCTAGAATGGCATCATTTCATACTACATTTCCAGTCTGGGACTTGAAGTTGTATATGTGCCGGTTCGGTGACCCCTTGCCGTCGAAGGCCTGCAGGGTCAGAGCTTTGAATTTAGGAGGGTATGGCATAAGATCCCACTTAGTCAGGTACGGCTGGACCACTCCTGCTTCTTGTAGGCCTTTCTGACTGGCGAGGGCTTCAAGATGCTGTTCTAGTTTACTCATCCTTTTGGAATGATTGCTCCCATTCTCTGAATTGCTTCCCTCTTCGGATGGAGGCTTGGATGACCCAGAATTGGAATGCTCCTCCTCCTCAGTATGTGCAGAGGATGAGCTTTCTCCTTCCTTCCATTTGCCCTTGGACTTCTTGGAAGGAGTCTTAGCCTTCGACTTCTTCTTTTGTCCTCAAGAAATTGTGAAAGCATCTGCTTGAGCATGTCGATAGAATCTTGTTGGGCACGAATCATATCAAATTTTTCCCTCTAGACTTAGGCTTGCTATTTAAAACACCTGGCCATTTGTTCAGGAGTCCCTGCCATACACGCGAAGGCTTCTTTCTCTACGGAAGAGTTCAGGGCTTGTAACTTCGTGATGGTAAAGTGTGACTCACTTACTTCAAGGCCCCGGGCTAGGGCACTATAGTCCACTGGGGTTATTATTCCAGTTTGAGTGCAGGAATGCCGATTCACTTCTTCCAGCTCGGTGTCAGACTCGTCGGAGCTGACTATTAGCTGCTTCCTCTTAGTTTTGCTTGGCGTAGTGCTTGGACCTACCATGTTCGCAGTAACTTTAGGGTACTCTGTATCAGAGAAGGTTCTCCTTGTGCAGGAGTGATGCCATTTGGCCGAGCGGGAGATTGACGTAGACGATAACTAGTTGAACACTAACTGTTTGCTTATATGCGAGCTGCAGTGGCATTCAGAGAGCGTCGCTGTGATGAGCCATTCACAGTAGCATAGTGGAGTGATTCGATGAACACTCCTTTTCTTTGCCAAGTAATCCCTTAGATCCGTCGAAGGGGGATCAAAGAGACCAACTTCGAGTCTCTGAGAACGAGGACTTTTCAGCTCCCTTCTGACCCTAGCCGTCGGAGAGCAAATGTTAACCTCGCATCGCAACTCTAAGACGCAAGTCTCAAGGGCGCAAGGTACAGGGATGCGGAGTTCACGTTCTGTAGAACAGACGCGGCCTCGTGTTTTGGCTTTGAGATGCAGGTCTCGTGCCTCTGCTGATAGGAGACACGACCTCGCGTTGCTGATTATCGCGTTTGTCTGACGACACTTGAGAGAGCAGACTTCATGAGTCCCGCGTTCTGTAGTAGAGACGCAGGTCTCGTGTCTCTAAGAAGAGACACAGACCTTGCATTGCTGATCATTGCATCTACGAGGTAGGGTCTCAGAAATGAGAGCTTCTCCAGCTCTGTGTTTTGGTATCCAGACGCAGACTTCACGCATCTGACGCAGTTCAGAAGGGACGCGAGCTTGAGCTTCGCATCCTGTATCTATCAGACAGATGGCTTTTTCAGCTTCTTTCATCTGTTGTCGACGTGCGCGATGCCTTTATCGATGTTCAGCATCCCGGTTACGCTTTATAGGTTATTAGGGATCCCTGGTAACCTGGAGCCGAAGAAGAGGATGGGTGTGGCAAGATTGGCCTTCTACGACGTTGGCCTCGCGGTCTCATGGGAGACGTTAACGCGGGCCACGCTCATGACGCGGCCAAAAATAGTGCTATTTGCGCAGGCCATCTTTGGGGAAGTCTCTAAAGAGACTTGAAAACGGATCTCTAAGGAGACCCTGTGGTACTGTCGCGCCACCCTGGGGCTCTTGGAGCCAGAAGAGAGGAACTCCTCTTACTTTACCTAGTCGAATTCCATGACAAGTGACTCGACCATTTTTCTCATGAAGGTGACGTCACCTTGCGCCATAACTTGCTCATCAGTAGAGAAAGTATTTCCCAACGGAGTCGCCATCTCTTGTATGGAGAGTAAAGTTGAAAGTGTATTGCAAAATTTTCTTGAATAAAAAAAATTTACAATAATTCAAATTCCAACTACAAGAGAGAGGAAACACTTAAGCTCAAGTTCCCTCTTTGTTTAAGGCTGGGTTCATGTCATAGCGATGGAAAGTGATTCTTGTTTTTCGTTGACCGGGGTGAACGTCAAGCTCTTCTGAAAATCTTCTTTTAGAATCACTGATGGAGATGCACAGCTCCTATCCAATGAAATCTCAAAGAGACTTAGGCAAAAACTTAAACTCAGCAAATTGGTAGAAGAGTTTAACTCTTTATAAGTATTCCTCAGATAAAAATTCTAACCTTTTTCAATAGCAAACTGAGCTATTTATAGGGGTTTCAGGGGTAAAACTATCCCCTAAAAATCCTCCATGATGGGGGTTAACTCCCTTTATTATGTGGTCAGTGCTTGACCTAGTAAGGGGGTAGTTATAATTGAGAAGCATGGCTCCTCTCCAGTTGGAACATAGGCTTGAGCTCCGCGTTTAGTCGTTGAGGTAACGCTGGACGTGAGTCATGAGCTTCGCGTTTTGGGCATCACGATGGTGTTGAAATGCGAGCCCTGACTCTGCATTTCCTTATTGACGTCGTATTAGATGCGCGCCTCAAGCTTCGAATTTGAGATACGGGCTTCAAGCTTTGTGCTTGAGCACAGAAGTGGTACTAAGACACGCGCTTTAAGCACTGCGTCTTAGTATTGCAATGATGTTGAGACGCGGGCTTCGAGCCCTGCGTTTTGCCTTTGCACGAGTGGCTTTTATTGGCCCAAAGGCCCATCACTCTAGTTTTGATGATGATCAACTCATGTAGTTATAGTACTAATGATTTTGTGTTTAATTAGTCTCAGATTTATGATCAAGATCTTAGTTGGTGTTTAGCTTCATCAAAGGATTTCAAGACAAGTTTTGGAGCTAGCACGGTTTGATTCAAGAGCTTGTGCATCAAGACCACATCAAGTACTCAAGAGGAGTCTAGCTCTTTGGATCAAGTTTGGACCAAGTCAAGAAGGAGGAGAAGACTTCAAGTGAAGACTTCAAGATCAAGACTAGTGTCTAGGTTTGTTTTAGTTAAGATTTTGTTTTTAGATTAAAATGTAAAGGATAGAATAGTTGGTAGATTGCTCAAGTATACCATACACACACACTCTTGATTTAGATGAGTTTTCATAAAAGAATTTTCATTTTGAAAAAGACTTTTCATTTTGACAAAATACTGGTTTGGTTTTGGAGTTTATTATATACATGTGTTTTTAACCAAAACCGTTTTAGAGCTTAATATCAAAAACATAGATATTTCATCATGTATGTGTAGTGGATCATATCCATACACCCTATTCTTTCAAAGTGTTTAAAATATCTTGTTTTTGTATTTGGAGAAGTTTTAGAAAAACCAATTTGGAAAAATACCGTTTTTATTTTTAGCCAAAATTTCTAAGTTACAAAAATAGTTCAAAATGTTTGTAACATGTTTTGATTTTGCTCAAACATGTTTGTATATTAAAGTATAATACCGAAACTATTTTTGTGGATTTTTAGAGATTTATGAGATTTTATTTTAAATAAAAAACTCAAGTTTTAAATCCCTAATTTTGCCTGCCAGGCTCTGGCGGTCGACCGACCGGTCGACCGGAGCAGGAGTCAGTCGACCGGAGCGGTCGACCGGGCGTGCACAAAACGTGCACAAGGCCTATCAGTTGGCCGGTCGACTGAGTGGTCGACCGACTGAAGGCAACCCACTCTCGGGTTGCCCCGGTCGACCGGGCGGTCGACCGGCCAGAGAGCCGTTGCTTCTGGTTCAGGGCCCGGTCGATCGGGCGGTCGACCGGAAGGCTCAACGGTTAGAAATTTGATCGTTGGCCGGTCGACCGGTCGGTCGACCGGAAGACCATTCTTGGCCTAGTCAGCTGCCAACGGGCAGATTCTCTTGGGGCCTATATAAACCCCATTTGAGAGCTATTTTATACAAGATTTGAGGAGAGTTTTAAACCTAGTTTTTCTCATCTATTTCAGAGTTTTCTCCACTTGTTTGAGAGCTAATATTTCCAATCAAAAGGGAAGTTTATCAAGAGTGTTTTCAAAGTGATTTCTGTGTTTTCTTCCACAAATTCCATCCTTGTTTTTCTCACAAACACTTGAGCTATCCATTGATATATTCATCCTATAGGAGTGTTATTGTGAGATTGTTTTTAGGTCATCAAAGTGTTGTGATCACCAAAGACTTCACTGTGCTTTGAGGAGGCGGACGTGTGTGTTCGCATTGTTCGAGTTCTAGTGAGAACTCGGTGTTTGAGGTGAGGCCTCGGCGAGCTAGTGGGCTTACGGTGTGTTCTTGCGGGAACAAGTGAAGGGACTAGAGAGTCCAAGGAGTTCAAGTGTGAACTCGCCTTGTAAGTGTTGCGGCACCGAGTGATCCGGTGGGATCGGTTTTTAGTGAAAATCCTTCATAGTGTTGAAGGCGGGGACATAGAGTAAGTGTGCACGAACCTCAAAATAAATCCCCTTGTTTGCGATTGCTCTCTCTATCTCTTACTTGTCTTTATATCTTGCATGCTAATATTGTCTTTATCTTTATATACTTGATATATTGTGTGCTTAATTGTTATATACTTGGGGATTGTTTGCTAACACTTGTATTCAACCAAGAGAGCCAACGCGGCACCTCAAGTCTTATCTAGAGGAAACTTGAGGAGTTAGTCCAGAGCCCTTCACGGGAAATCCAGCTACACTCTTGAGTTATACGTGGTGTTTAGTTTAAGAAGTTTTAGTTTGCATTAAATAAGTTTTTAATTCCGCATTATTGACCTTTAGATTAGCTCATCACCTATTCACCCCCCCTCTAGGTGATTTACAGCTTTAATTAGCCTCGCATCTAAAACATGGACTCTGTTATCTGATGACTTGTCTTCAGTAAATAGTCTACATGACCCTGATGGCTAACTCCTACAATCTACATCAGACTCTCGCCCTGACGACTAAAAGGCGTTGTAGAGATATTAAAACGCATCAGCGAGGGACAAGCTACTACAACTGTCAGGTTACTCCACAACTGTCAACTCCACATCCTAACTCACACTCCTCAAAGTACAAGAAGATGCTCATACTCGGTGAAAAGTGATGCTGGAGATATGCTTCAACAACTGTCAAGTCACTCCGACAACTGTGCACTCCGTGCCTTAACTCGTCTCCCTTATGCTCTCGAGTTGTTATCCATGAAGCAAAAGAATATCCCTCTGACTACTCAATGCAAAACCATGCCAGAAGATGAGATTAGTCCGCTCCCCTCCTTCTCGCTCGAAGATTCTGAAGGAGGAGGTGGAGGGGAGCATCTGTAGTGGTCAGACTTTAACTTTCGTTAAGATTATGTGTAACACCCCGTTCCTGAAATATGTACTCAAATACATATTCTAATTTTTCGATCATATTCCTTTGATTTTTTTAACGTATGTAGTTTTGTTTTATGATTATTTATATCATTGTTTGGTATTTGGATCCGGATTTCTGGTTTCATAATCAACCCGAGTCTGAACCCGGAACACGATCCTAGTATATTGATCGATTTGACCTTTTTGGAAATCAAATTTAATAAATTTTAGTTTTAAACATTGTTTTCTAATATTTTAGATTATTCATGATTTTCTGAAATTTTCCTGAATTAAATTGCAAATCTTTAAAACCGGTATCAACTAGTGCCACCGATTGATTCTAAGATTTTTTAATTTACAAATGGAGATGAATTTCTAAAATCCGCTTTTACATTATTTCTAAGAATTATATTATCTAGCATAGTGCATTTTTTGAAATTTTTCTGAATTTATTGAAGTTCGGCCGGATTTGGTATCGACCTATATTGCTGGTAAATTCCAAGATTTTTATTTTGAAAACCAGACTAAATTTCTAAAAACTGATTCACAATATACCTTAAAATAATATTTACTATTTTTAAGAATTTTTGAGAGCTTTTCGGATCAGTCCAATTTTCCGCCATTTTCAGTTTTTTGGGATTTTCTCGGATCCGGAGTATTATCTATATATTTTTCTTTTCTTTCTTTTTCTTTCCTTCCCTTTTTTCCTATCCACTCTTTTTCCTCTAATTTTTCTTTTTTTCTTTTCTTTTTTCCAAAAATCCTCCACCACACAACAGCCCAAAATATCTTCCCCCTTTTCTTTTATTTCCTTTTTCTTTTTCAATTCTTTTTCTTTCTCATTTTCCTTCTCCTTCCCCTGGCAACGCAGCCACCTCCTTTCCTCCTCCTTCTCCTCCCAAATTCTCCTCCTCACTCCACCATTTCTCTTCCTCCTCTCTCTAAATCTCTCTCTCTCTCTTTCTTTATCTCTCTCTCTAATTAAACTTTCCTTCACACCTCTCTCTTTATCTCTCACCATCTCTCTCCCTCTCTCTAGTGATAGCCGACCACCACCATCACTCGAAGACCCCTAGGCCGGCGGCACCCAGGTCGACGACGCGACTCCAGCGACCACCATCTCCCCTCCCCTATTTCTTTTCTCCTCCTTTAACTCCTCCACCATCTCCAACATCATCATCATCAACACCTCCACCCACCTTCTCTCCTCTTTCCTTTCTTAGGTTACCGACTGGCCACCCCTGGCTGGCGGCGCCGCCCTTACGCCATCCCTGGTCCCCTGGCTGCAGCCGCAGCCAGGGCCTGGCCGGGTCAGGCCCCTTGGCCCTGGTCGTGGACTGAGCCAGAGAGGGGCTATTGCCCCTCCCCTTTCTCACCCTCTCCTCATTTCTTTCTCTTCTCTACCGTTCTTCTCTTCCTCCCCCCACCATTTCTCTCCCTATTGTTCTTCTCTCTTCTTGTTCTTCTCTCTCTATTGTATCTCTCTCTAAATTTTGTTTCTCTCTAGATCTCTTTTTCTCTCTCAAATTCTTTCTCTCTCTTCTCTCTCTCCTCTCTCTTATTCTATTTTCTCTCTAAAAATATAAATATATTTTTATATATTTTGGTGGCGTGCGTGCGTGTTTTGGACTCTGGGATTTCACGACATTTTCAAAGATTACGCGAGTGTCCTCGCCTCTTTTTGGAACTTCCCCACTTCGTCAGGTCAACATGTATTTTATTCTATATTTGGACTTGTATTCATATTTGTATTCGGATGTACCTTGTATTGTATGTGGCCGAGTTCCCAGTATTGTGCTTGTATATGCTGTGATGAAAGATTGTACCATTATAGTTTAATTCATGTCCATATACCATACCTGTGATGTGTTTTACTCTGCTTTTATACCTGTGTGTAGCTGACTATTCATGGTCGTTTGGCCTCAGGGATTCACTAGTCCACGGTAGTCTAGTTGCTGTCACGTTTATGTGGGTGCTTGTGTGGTACTAATATCTCGTGCATGTACTATACCCAGCCTCTGGGCTGCGTTCAGCCTCCAAGTTTTCTATACTCAATCTTCGGGTTGTGTTCAGCCTCCGGGCTCTCATGCCCCGCCTAGTAGGCGAGCCTAGCACTCAGCGCTCTATCGCTAACTCCGTCCGAGTGTAGTTACGCCGCGAGCGATTACTGTACGTTATCGTGGCTTCGCCGCGAGCAGTAACTACACCGTGTGTGATAGCATTTAGTGCTATATGTTAGCCTCTTTCCAGCTTGTCTAGCTCTACTTGATTGTTCACTTGTCTGCTCACTGATCTTATTTCTGTCTTAGCCTCTGGGCTTCACCACTCCTCAGTAGCCTAGATATCTCATGTTTATATGTATGCTGGTGTGGTACTAAAATCTTGTGCAGATACTCTTGTACCGACTCTGAGTTTCTGCCCACTCATGGCTAGCTACCCAATTGGTTTTAGGTCGCACCCTTATGCGTTTCGTGGTAGCTACTGAGAGTGCGCTTAAACACCGAGCGTACTTTAGCCTCCAGGCTCTCGCCTACTTTCTCAAAAGAGAAGTGCGCCTAGACTGTCAGGTCCCGTATGCTCCACATAGTAGGCATGCTTAGTGCTCAGTGCTCAATGTTTTATCACTAGATTCATCTAGGCAGAATTATGCTAGATTTTAGACTCGCATTTTAAGCGAGTTATTCCGATAATCCCGTCAAGTGTTCTAGTGATTAAACACTGTTTGCTGTCCATAGCTCCAGGTTGCTTAGCTCGGCCTGGATGTTCGCTTGCTTACTAATTACCTGCTTACCAGTTATTAATTCTTCTATTAATAGTTGTGAAGAGTTTGAAATCTTATCTATACTATTTTCTCAAACTACAGGGTTTTCGGTTTTCGTATAGATCTCTTATATCAGTACTGTCTTCTTGTATTACTTGACATGCTTATACTTGATGTGCTATCTCTTACCATGCTGTCCCTTATCACCTGCCTGATATCACCCTCCTATCATGCTATCACCTGACATCTGGCATGACGTACCTGACTCTTATAATTATCACGATAACGGAATAATGACCTGACATCTTGATACATCTTGTTATATTCCAGTACAAACTGTACTCATGATACTCCTGACATGTTCCTGCTCATTCTCAAAATTTGATAATTATATAATAAACTATAAAATAGGACAACTTACATAGGGTCGGGGGAAACTTACGGATATCAATATATGTTCGTTTTTATAGTGGTATTAGGTATGTGTGTAACGGTCCCAGATATAAGTACGTCCATCAACCATCTAACTATCCAAGGGAATATGCACATAAGTGATCATTCGAAATTTTGGCAGTATTTCTCTTGGAAGTTCTTCACTCATTTACACATAACACATAAAATGCAAGGCCTTCAAGACTCACCATTAACCATATCAGCATAGACATGACATATATATAATCCAAATATCCCCCACACACATATAACTTAAACTTTCATCAAGCAATAGAATTTATGCAGAAAAGTGATACCATCTCCATATAACATATCCAACAACTAGTATGATAATTTCAGAAGACCCATTAAAATGGCTTACAACCTTCCTTCTTATGCACAAAAGAGGGAAAATACACTTCATAAGTTTTCAACTCTTAGCATTCACACCCTTCAAGTTCATTACATAATTACATTGTCTTCTTTACATATGTACAAGGTACTCCAAAATAGATATGTATATAATAAGAGCAACAACAACACAAAAAGAAGAGCAAGCAAGTAGTGAAGGGAAGTTAGGATGCCATTAATCTAACTCCCCCTAACACGGTTATCCCTTTGCATTACGCTAGCCCCTTACCTTTGTCCTGTCCTGAAACAATGAGGTTAAAAGAAAGGGATGCGCTTAATAGGTCAGTGAGTAAACCATCAGTCTAGCAAATTAAGAAATGAACATATGCATATATGTGCATAAGTGTAAGTCCATGAAAAGTCCATACCTACTTATGTTTACATGTTTCGTATTGGTGATTTGCCTTTGTTTGCCATGAAAAGCTTGACTACTTATATACATACAGCTGCATGACATGCCTAATTACACACACACACACACACACACACACACACACATACACACATATCTAATTTCTTATCTTCATTCCTTTGACTATACCCATACAACACAATTACCAAGGATATCATACACTACATGTATACGTACAAGTAACACATTTCATTACTTATGATACCGGCTATACACAAGTCCCGAAATCACATGCTTAAATACCATAATAATTTATATAGCTCCACCTTCCTACCTACCGGCTCCCGCCGGCCCCTTCCTTTAAATATAAATGGAAACTTTTTCCACCATCTTCCCCCTCCCACCAGCTCCCGCCATCCCCTTCCTTCAAAATATTAAAAAAATAACTCTTGAATACAAACAAATAGTGAATCATACCATATAGAGCATTCGTCATTAAGACGATAATTACTCCTAGAATTTCCAACATTCCTAGGAGTAATAGCAAACAAGCATATTAGTACACATATCAATTCCCCCAAGATTAGGCATAACCCATCTACTCATATATAAACATATATGCATGCACACATGATCCCATATAACACCATGCCATATGAACCAAAAATAGGTCGCTAGCACCATCGAGCTTGTTTTGTTTCTAGTGAGTTTATATTTTACCTCTCCTTAATAATTTCACTTCTTAAGGACGTAGGGCATACTTAAGTTAATCATAGGATCACCTTATAAATTCTAAACTTTAGAACATCCTACACTACATAGCCTTATCTAAGATTGGAGTGCCCAATAAAATGAAACCATATCTCAACATAACATGAATCTTAAACGAATTTCTATTATTTCCTCTTCACCAAATACTTTATGTAAAAACAGCGACATCAACATATAAGTTTTTTTATGGTTACTATAAAAAAATTATAGACCCATATACTGTTGGCCCGAAGGCCCATCACTCTAGTTTTGATGATGATCAACTCATGTAGTTATAGTACTAATGATCTTGTGTTTAATTAGTGACAGATTTATGATCAAGATCTTAGTAGGTGCATAGCTTCAACAAAGGATTTGAAGTCAAGTTTTAGAGCTAGCACGGTTTGATCCAAGAGCCATTGGATCGTGTTTGGACCAAGTCAAGAAGATGAGAAGGCTTCAAGTGAAGACTTCAGAAGATGAAGACTTGTGTCTAGGTTTGTTTTAGAAGATTTTATTTTTAGATAAAATGTAAATGATAGAATAGTTGGTGGATTGCTCAAGTATATTTACACACACACTCTCTTAATTGTTTTATTTTTACAAAAGATTTTCAATTTTAGAAAATACATGTTTGGTTTTTGGTATTTCTTATATACATGTTTTAACCAAAACCAAGTTTAAAGCTTAATGTCAAAAACATAGATATTTCACCATGTTTGTGTAGTGGATCATATCCATACACTCTATGCTTCAAATGAGTTTAAATATCTTGTTTTTGTATTTGGAGAAGTTTAGAAAAATAAGTTTTGGAAAATACTGTTTTTCATTTGAGCCAATTTTTCCATATTACAAAAATAGTCCAAATCATTTATAATATGCCTTGATTTTGTGCAAGCATGTTTGTTTGTCAAAGCATATTGGTAAAACTATTTTTGTAGATTTTTAGTATTTTATGGGATTTTATTTAAGCTAAAAATGACCAAGTTTCTTTCCCAAAATCCCTGACCAGGCTTCAGCCGGTCGACCGGGACGGTCGACCGCAGCTTGAAGTCGGCCGACCGACTCGGTCGACCGACGTGCACAGACGTGCACGCCTTTGTGCACTGGAGGGACGATCGACCGACCCGTCGACCGCCAGAGAGCTTCTGCTCTCTGGAAAACCCCGGTTGACCGACAGAGAGACTGCTCTCTGTTCCAGTAGCTCGGTCGACCGAGCGGTCGACCGTTCCTCCAACGGTCGGAAAAATGACCGTTGACGGTCGACCGGCAGTTCTGACAGACCCCAACGGCTAGTTTTTCTAGCCCTATAAATTTGGGGTTTGGGCATTGTTTTTCTACAAGATTTTAGTGGACTTTGAGCCAGTTTTTCCTACTTCTTTAAAAGAGTTTTCTCCACTAAATTGAGAGCTAATACTTCCAATCAAAAGAGGAGTTTTTATCAAGAGTGTTAAAAGAGATTTTCTTAAGTTTTTCCTCCACCATTCTCATCCTTGTTTTCTCACAAACACTTAAGCAATCCATTGATCATTCATCCTATAGGAGTGTTTTTGTGAGTGGATTTTTGGTGATCAAGAGTTGTGATCACCAAAGTTCATCTTTGTTCTTTGAGGAGGCGGACGTGTGTGTTCGCATTGTTTCGGGTCCTAGTGGGGACTCGGTGTTTCAAGTTCGGGTGCGAACTCCTTATTTGAGGTACGGCCTCGGTGAGCCAGTGGGCTTGCGGTGTGTACGGAACTAGAGAGTCCGAAGGCTTGTAGGTGTTGCGGCACCGAGGAGTGATCCATTGGGATCGAGCATAGTGGAAATCCTTCGTGTGTCGAAGGCGGGGATGTAGAGCAAGTGTGCTCGAACCTCGAAACAAATCCCTTGTGTTTGCGATTGCTCACTCTCTCTCTCTTCTTTGTCTCTTGTTATTTCTTGCATACTTTTATTGTGTTTATCATTATATGCTTGATATACATTTGTGCTTAATTGATATACATGCTTGGGTTTGTTTGCTAACACTTGTATTTAATCAAGAGAGCCAACGCGGCACCTCAACCCTTATTTAGGGGAATCTAGAGGAGTTAGTCCAGAGCCCTTCACGGGGAATTCGGCTACACTCTTGTATTGTACGTGGTGTTCAGTTTAAATAGTTTGTTTAGGTCATAGTAGTTTTAATTCGCATTATTGGGCATTGAGTGACCATTAGATTAGCCATCACCTATTCACCCCCTCTAGGTGATCCTACAATTGGTATCAGAGCCAAGTGCTCTGAATTTGGGTCTTACAACCTAGAGTTAAAGATCCTCATTTTTAGGCTAATCACAATTTTTGTACACACACCATGGATTTCATGTCACCACCCTCTTTTGACATTCTTAACATCCAAGTTTGGAAGGTTAAGATGTCTTTGTACCTCAAGGCCCTAGGCATTCATGTTTATCTTGCTACCACTAATGATTCATATATAACAATAGCAAGTATATTGAGGCTAACTCAAAATCCCTACATGCTTTAAGATCTACCCTAAATGATGTTTATTTATCTAGGGTTGCTAATCTTGATTCGGCTTTTGTAGTTTGGAACACCCTCCTCTCCTTGGCGAAAATGATCAATACTATGCGGGGAGTGACTCGGATGTGGAAGTGACGTCTCGAACAAGTGCTATATGATCCAAGGGGATAACCCCCTTGAGGTAACTACCGAATCCGAGGTAGATGAAGATAACATGTCATATGATGAACTTGCTTCATTTTGTCAACAACTATTAGAGAAATATGACATGCTTAGAAAAGATAATAAAAATTTGAAAAAGGATTTTGATTGCATGCTTAAAGAAAATGATTCATTTAGAAATAAGTTGCATGCATTGACAAAGAAAATGAAGTTTTGAAAAATGAGAATGTTTCCTTAATATCCAAATTGAATGATCTTTGTGAAGGAAACACTAATTTGAAAAATGAAATTATTTTGGTGGAAAAACAAAAGGAAGTCGTTTTTCAAGAAAATAAGTTTTAAAAGGAAAAATGATTGAAAAAGAACAAGAAAATGTTTTTCAAGAGAAAAAGAAAATTGTTTCACAATCTCACCATGCTTTACTTGCCACCATTGATAATAGTGAGATTAATGTTTTGACAAATAAAATGGATTGTTTGAGTTCCACTTTGAGCTCATGTGCATTTAACCATTCTAGATTGGAGTCCTTGTTTTCAAAGAAACAAACTCCACACATTCATGCACATCATCATGCATATGCTTATGTTGCACGTCACGATCATACACACACACACACATAAGCATTCTAAGGTGTACAAGTGTACACATTGTGGCTGCAAAGGCCATTTAGCAAAATTTTGTTTTGATAAGTTGCATGTTTTAAATTTTGCTAAAAATAAAAATGTTTGGGTACCTTACAAGACTAACCCTCAAGGACCCAAAAGAAAATGGGTACCAAAGTCCCCACCTTTTGTATTTGATGTAGATGAGGGCTCTCACAAGACGTGAGAGATTTGATGCCTTGATGGTGGTTGTATGGACTTGAAGGACATTTATTTGATGCAACGCTATCAAGGAAGTTTGGTGGGATAACCACCATGTTTGGAGCTTTAGAGTTGGTAACTATCTCTAAACTCCTAATTGTTTACATGCTTTTCATTTGATAATATAATATTTTGAGCATGTTCATGTTTTCATTATTTTTGTGCTTTATGTGGTAAATACATGTTTAGATGTAGATTCCATTAAAACTTGTGTATATACATGTTCAAATAGTGAGAATATTTGATTTATATATGTTTGCACTTCATTGCTCATTTATACTCACTATATGCCCATGTATAGCATATTTTTGATGATTTCCTCATTTACACTTGTTTTGCCAATTTTCGTGTTTTTACTTCATGTATATGTATTTTATATTCAAATCTAATAAATATATATGTATACCCCGTGAGTCTCTTGCCTTCATGCAAATACCTTTAATAGACTCTTTTATGTTTGGGATATGTATGCATATGTTAGATTTAGATAAATCATACATATACCTAGAAGTTTATTGTTTTTAATGAAAAATGAATTTTCATGTTTTGTTTGATAAAATAAAATGAATAATTTGTTTTGATCATTTTGAGCTTCATTGATTATTTTCATGAAAATACTAGTTACATGATTTTTGAACACTCACACCTTATTTGTTTGTCATGACTTTGGTTCATGAACATATTTTTGAGCTTCATAGATCGAGTGTCAATTCTTGTATTTGGTATGATTTATGAAATACATATGATTTGTTTTGATGTTTTTGAAGGATCTTTAACTAGTTTCTCAAAAATTAATTTAACTAGTTATTTATTCTTCAATGTTTATGAGATATACACATGATCCTATTATTGTTTCAATTGGTATCATTGAATCGTTTCAATTGGTATCAATTTGACTCTATTTTTGTATATACTCATATTTTGTTTTCTTATATATGTATGTATCAATCTCAATTGATATACTCATTTTCATACATATATATGAGTTATTGTGCTTGAGTTAAAATTGTTTTACATGTTTAAAGCACAAAGTTGTTTATGATAAGAAAATAAAATTTTAAGAAAAATTCTCAAGATTTGTTTTATTGAGAAAATTCAAAATTTTGTTTTATAAGAAAAATCAAAAGATTTTTGAGTTGTATTGCCTATATGCAAGGAGAGCTTAACATCTCTTCTACATATAGATTCATGTTGAGTGTATTGTATATTGAGGAGCTTGACAACTCTTCTTTATGTGATACACGTGTGTAGGGGGAGCTTCACATCTCCTCTTATGCATTACATAATATGTGTTATGTGAATTGGGGCTTGTCATCCCTTCTTCATGTAATGCATATGTGTAGGGAAGCTTACTTAGCGTCTTCCTCTTCATGAATGTATATCGCATATAACTATTTATTGATTGATTTGTGTTTACCCCTTCATTTGTTTCGAACAAAAAAAGGGGGAGAAAAATTTATTTGATTTTGTTTTTTACTTTAACCCCTTTGTTGATGATTGACAAAAAGGGGAGAAGTATTTGAGATATATGCATGTTTTCCTTGCTTAAGGGGGATTAGTATTTGTGTTTATGCATATATGTTTTTGTTTGGAAATAGGAGAAAAAGAATTTGATTTGTTTTATGCTTGTTAGCATGTTTATCTCCTTGATTTGCATACATGTCATGTGCTTCATTTCAATATTTATTTGCTTATTTGTTATGCATGAGTTAAGGGGGAGCTTCTTTGAAGCTTTACTTTAATCCATGCATATATAACTTCATGAGTATTGTCATCATCAAAAAGGGGAGATTGTTGGCCCGAAGGCCCATCACTCTAGTTTTAATGATGATCAACTCATGTAGTTATAGTACTAATGATCTTGTGTTTAATTAGTGACAGATTTATGATCAAGATCTTAGTAGATGCATAGCTTCAATAAAGGATTTGAAGTCAAGTTTTGAAACTAGCACGGTTTGATCCAAGAGCCATTGGATCGTGTTTGGACCAAGTCAAGAAGATGAGAAGGCTTCAACTGAAGACTTCAAGAAGATGAAGACTTGTGTCTAGGTTTGTTTTAGAAGATTTTATTTTTAGATAAAATTTAAAGGATAGAATAGTTGGTGGATTGCTCAAGTATATATTACACACACACACTCTTGATAGTTTTATTTTTACAAAAGATTTTCAATTTTAGAAAATACATGTTTGGTTTTTGGTATTTCTTATATACATGTTTTAACCAAAACCAAGTTTAAAGCTTAATGTCAAAAACATAGATATTTTACCATGTTTGTGTAGGATCATATCCATACACTCTATGCTTCAAATGAGTTTAAATATCTTGTTTTTGTATTTGGAGAAGTTTGGAAAAATAAGTTTTGAAAAATACTGTTTTTCATTTGAGCCAATTTTTTCATATTACAAAAATAGTCCAAATCATTTATAACATGCCTTGATTTTATGCAAGCATGTTTGTTTGTCAAAGCATATTGGTAAAACTATTTTGTAGATTTTTCAGTATTTTATGGGATTTTATTTAAGCCAAAAATGACTAAGTTTTCTTTCCCAAAATCCCTGATCAGGCTTCAGCCGGTCAACCGGGATGGTCGACCGCAGCTTGAAGTCGGCCGACCGACTCGGTCGACTGACGTGCACAGACGTGCACGCCTTTGTGCACTGGAGGGACGGTCGACCGACCCGGTCGACCGCCAGAGAGCTTCTGCTCTCTGGAAAACCCCGGTCGACCGGCTCGGTCGACCGACAGAGAGACTGCTCTCTGTTCCAGTAGCTCGGTCGACCGAGCGGTCGACCGTTCCTCCAACGGTCGAAAAAATGACCGTTGGCGGTCGACCGGCAGTTCTGACAGACCCCAACGGCTAGTTTTTCTAGCCCTATAAATTTGGGGGTTTGGGTATTGTTTTTTCAACAAGATTTCTAGTAGACTTTGAGCCAGTTTTTACCACTTCTTTAAAAGAGTTTTTCTCCACTAAATTGAGAGCTAATACTTCCAATCAAAAGGGGAGTTTTATCAAGAGTGTTAAAAGAGATTTTCTTGAGTTTTCCTCCACCATTCTCATCCTTGTTTTCTCACAAACACTTGAGCAATCCATTGATCATTCATCATATAGGAGTGTTTTGTGAGAGAATTTTAGGTGATCAAGAGTTATGATCACCAAAGTTCATCTTTGTTCTTTGAGGAGGCGGACGTGTGTGTTCGCATTGTTTCGGGTCCTAGTGGGGACTCGGTGTTTCGAGTTCGGGTGCGAACTCCTTATTTGAGGTGCGGCCTCGGCGAGCCGGTGGGCTTGCAGTGTGTACGGGACTAGAGAGTCCGAGGGCTTGTAGGTGTTGCAGCACCGAGGAGTGATCCATTGGGATCGAGCATAGTGGAAATCCTTCGTGTGTCGAAGGCGGGGATGTAGAGCAAGTGTGCTGAACCTCGAAACAAATCCATTGTGTTTGCGATTGCTCACTCTCCTCTCTCTTTGTCTCTTGTTTATATCTTGCATACTTTTATTGTGTTTATCATTATATGCTTGATATACATTTGTGCTTAATTGATATACATGCTTGGGTTTGTTTGCTAACACTTGTATTTAACCAAGAGAGCCAACGCGGCACCTCAACCCTTATCTAGGGGAATCTAGAGGAGTTAGTCCAGAGCCCTTCACGGGAATTCGGCTACACTCTTGTGTTGTACGTGGTGTTTAGTTTAAATTGTTTGTTTAGGTCATAATAGTTTTTAATTCCGCATTATTGGGCATTGAGTGACCATTGATTAGCCATCACCTATTCACCCCCCCTCTAGGTGATCCTACATATACTCTACTCTACTCTACTCAATTTCAAGAAGGTTTAGGTTTACTCACCTCCTGAAGGTTGGATTTTTGTTGGATTTTCCCCTTATATGAGTCCCAAAACAACACCTTGATCAAAGAAAGAACGAGTGGGTAAATTTTTTTGTGCTAATGACATCAATAAAATTAAATAAAACACTGAGAAATCAATTTTTTCTATAAAAATTCTGTCGGATTATACCTTAATCAAGAGTGACAATGACCCCTAAAAGTTGAGATTTTTGCTTGATTTCACCTCCCAAAAACTAAATCTGGACCTACCAAAATCCCTCCTTTTCTCCCAACTCCCCTTTCTCAAGTGGCTTACCCACCAAGGGGAGGCCAGGGGGTGACCGCGCTGCCCTGGCCACGGCTGGTGCTACTGGGCACGACTGTCCTGGGGGTGGCCGCGCCTGACAGCCCTCTGAATTTTTTTTTTCGTTTGGAGGAGAGGATAAGAAAGGAGAGGAGGAAAAGGAAAGAAGAAGAAGAAGAAGAAAAGAGAGATCTTGTTTTCTAAAGGAAGAAGAAGATGTGGGTTCCTAGGATTTTAGCCTTGGCTTCTTCTCATCTCTTTAGGGAAGAAGAGATGAGGGATTTCTCTCATCCTGGGTTAGTAATTTCTCATTCAATGTTTACAAGTTTTCCATTCATCAAAAATGCCCAAATGTCCCACACCTAATTCAAGGGCATCATGGCCCTTGATCAAATCTCACCATACACAGCTAACCCCTCCACTATCTAGGGATAAGGATACATATAATTATATTTATTTTGAAATTTCTTTTGATAATTATTTCTTAGTGGTATAATACTATAGGTATACTAATCATATTATACTTATAATACTATAAGTATCATAATAATACAATAGGTATAATACCAAGTATTAATAGTGTATCCATGGTATGTAAACAAGGTCATGGTGCTAGTGACAAAATACATGACACTAGAAAACTAATATATATGAAAGTGCACAGTCAATTAATATATGAAACTTACTAATTAACAATTATGAGTATTAATTGGGGTCCTTAGCTACGGGTTGTTACAATCTACCCCCCTTAAGGAAAGTTTCATCCTCGAAACTCAGTATACCTCCAAATAAGTGTGAAAAAAGATTCTGCATCTCTTCTTCAGTTTTCCATGTTGTTTCTTCGACCTTTTAGCTTCTCCACAGTATCTTCACAAGAGGGATAGTTTTGTTCTTTAGCTGTTTTACTTTGTGATCTAAGATTTGTACGGTTCTTCTGTATAAGACAAGTCTTCATGAATTTGCACTGGCAGGTAGCTGAGGATGTGGCTGGGGTCTGGTATATACTTCCTTAGTTGGGATACATGAAACACATTAGAATCCTTTCCATTCCTGGGGGCAAGGCCAATCGGTATGCCAGTGGCCTGATCCTCTCCAATATTTCAAATGGTCTGCATATCAAGGATTTAACTTATTGCTCTTGCTGATTCGCACTACCTTCATGGGGACACCTTCAGAAATACCATGTCTCCTATGGCAAATTCCAGTGGCACCCGACGCTTGTCTGCGTATGAATTTTTTCAGTTCTGAGCAGCCACCATTCTTTTCCTTATTTTCCTAATTTTCTCTGTCGTTTCTTGCACCAGGTCAGGGACCAACAACCCTCGGTCCCCAATCTCTCCCAACAAATGGGGACCTACACCTTCTACCATACAAAGCTTCAAACGGTGTCATTCCAATAGTCGATTGGTAGTTGTTGTATGCAAACTCTATCAAGGGTAAATACTTCTCCCAGCTACCTCCAAACTCTAATACACACGCTCTCAGCATGTCTTCCAATATCTGAATAGTCCTCTCTGATTGTCCATCAGTCAGTGGGTGTGCCGCGTACTTGGGTGTAATTTGGTCCCTAAAGCCTTGGATAAACTTACCCAGAATCTTGATAAAAAGCAAGGATCCCAGTCTGATACAATTGTTTCGGGTACTCCATGTATCCGAACTACTTCTCAGAGGTAAATCTGTGCCAATTTCTCCATCGAGTAATTCATTTGAACAGGTAGGAAGGTGCAGACTTTGTGAGTCAATCCACGACTACCCATATAGTGTCATGTCCTTGTGGCGATCGGAAAAATCGTGAAACAAAATCCGTAGTGATGTGACTCCACTTCCATTCGGTGGATGGTAAATACATCAATAATCCTGGAAGCTTCTTGTGTCAGCTTGGACTTGTTGGCATGTCAAACATCTTTGCACAAATTTGGCTACATCCCTTTTCATTCCATCCCACCAGAAATTTGTTCGAAGATCTTGATACATCTTTGTTGCTTCAGGATACACAATGTAGGGAGTGTTATGAGCTTCTGCCAAAAATCTCTTCTTAAGTCTGGTAGCCTGTGGCACACTACACGATAACAAAATTTTAATACTTCTTCATCACAGGTAAAGCCTTATATTTTTTTGCCTTGAACCTTCTCCAAGATTTTTCTTAATTCATTATCTTTTTGTTGTGCCTCCTTGATTCAGTTATACAGATCGTATTGGACACTAACTTGATTCACCCAGCTTGTTACCTCCCCAGGTCCTCTTATGCGGACTTCCAGTTGCATCTTTCTAATTCTCTCATTAACCTTAGTTGATGAGTTATTATAGCTGCTAATGACCCCTCTGACTCTCAGCTTAATGCATCGGCAACGACATGGCTTCCCCGGGTGATATTGTATGGTAAAGTCATAGTCTTTTATCAGCTCCAGCCACCTTCGCTGTCATATATTTAGCTGCTTTTGGGTAAATATGTATTCAAACTTTTGTGGTCCGTATAAATTACACAGGTTACTCCATATAGGTAATGTCTCAAATCTTTAGAAAGAAAACCACCGTAGCCAATTCTAGATCATGGGTAGGGTAGTTCCTTTTATGATTCCTTAGCTGCCTGGAGGCATAGGCTATAACTCTCTCGTGTTGCATTAAGACACAACCAACCTTGCTTAGATGCACCACTATATATGACATATCCCTCGGTCCCTAAAGATATGGCTAAGACCAGGGCAGAAGTTAGCCTATCCTTAATTCTTGAAAGCTTTTCCTCTGGCTTCACCCTAATTGAACTTGACACCTTTTCTGGTTACCATGGTTAGGGGTAACGCTAGCTTGGAGAATCCTTCCACAAATCTTCGGTAGTAACTGCTAGTCCTAAGAAACTTCAGATTTCCTTAACGTTTATGGGCTGAGGCCAATCCTTGATCACTTAATTTTTGTGGGGTCTACAGATAGTCCTTCACTGGATACAATGTGCCCAAGGAAACTTACCTGTCAACCAGAACTCGCACTCTTAAGCTTCGCATATTGTTATTTTTCTCTTAATGTTGAAGTATTGTCCTCAAGTTCTCTTCATGCTCCTCCTTATCCTTAGAGTAAACTAGTATGTTATCAATAAATGCTACTACAAATTTATCAAGATATGGCTGAAATATCCTGTTCATTATGTCCATAAATGCCGCAGGAGCATTTGTTACTCTGAAGGGCATTACAAGGAATTCAAAATGTCCGTATCTGGTCCTAAAAGTAGTTTTAGGGATGTCACATTATTAATTTTTAATTGGTGATACCCCGATCTTAGATTAATCTTTGAGAATACGCTGGCCACCCTGAAGTTGGTCAAACAAATCATTAATCCTAGGAACTGGATACTGGTCTTGATGGTGATTTGTTCAACTCTCTATAATCAATGCATAATATCATACTTATATTCTTATTTTTAACAAACAGCACTGGGCCTCCCCAGTGTGACGCTCTGGGTCAAATAAACCCTTTATCTAGCAATTCTTGTAGTTGTTCCTTTAATTCTTTCATTTCTACTGGAGCCATCTTATAGGTGCTTTAGAGATAAGACTTGATTCTAAGAGTAAATCAATAGAGAATTCGATCTCTCTGTCTGGGGGTAAGCCTGGTAAACTTTTCTGGAAATACATCAGGATACTTTTTTTGTTGGCCCAAAAGGTTACACTCTCTATTTGTTTAAGTTTTGATGATACAAAAACACATAGAAGCTATTTGGTACTAATAAGTTGTTTAGTATGAGTTTCAGGTTTGTACTAGTCATGATGATCTTTTAAGCTTATTGCAAGGATTATGATGCTAAAAGGCAAATGGTGCATGAGGACGTTTTTATAGGAGAGAAGGCTCTTGCGTGGTGCAACGCGGTTCAGAGACTCCTTTCTCAGTTTTTATAATTTTTAGTTTGTAAAGGATAGTGTATATAGGTTGAAGCTCAATATTCCCCACACACAAGATTTTGCACATGATTTTTCTAAAGATATTTTTCCTATATATAAGATATTTTTACAAACATATATAATACTTACAAACTCTATTTTATATAGTATACCCAAATTTGATCAAAATTAATTTGAAAATTATAAGTTCTTCAAAACCATCTTCAAAAGAATCTGTTTTGGCCTGTTGCGGTCGACCGGACGGTCGATCGGATCTGTTTCGGGTCAGAACGGTCGATCGGGCGGTCGATCGCGCTTCTGACCGTTTGGGTGTGTGCATGTGTGCACGTTACCCGGGTCGACCGGGCGGTCGACTGGACCCCATGTCGGTCGGCTGAGCTTCGGCCGACTGAAGCACCTAGTCTCTATTTGGGACAGTCGACCGGGCGGTCGGCCGTGGGCTGGTAACGGTCAAAAGTTTTTGAAAACCGGTCGACCGGACGGTCGACCGGAGCTATATTTCAGCCCAAACGGCTAGTTTTTTAAACACGTTTTAAAATGTGCTTTTCTTCTACAAACGATTATTAGGGCTGGATTTGGGTTTAAACTTTCCTAATTATTCATAAACAGTTTACCTTTTAATCCCTACCTTTATCCTATAAATAGGGATGATTATGGTTGAAGAGATTACAACAATCCTTTGCAAAAGAAATCAAGTTTAAGTCTTTCAAAAGAAGTTTTTGCTCTCAGTTTTTGTGCTCAAAATTCTCTCTTTTCACTGAAGTTTTTGATTCAAAACTCTCTTCAATTTTGTTTTCTTTTTCACTTACAAAACTTGAGCTTCAATCCTACACATTATTCTCTAGGATTTTGTAAGGGAAAAAGTTTTTCAAAAGAGGGTTTGTGGTCTTTTGATCATCAAGATATTCTTGTATTTGTGGCTCCACTACCTCTGGACTAGAGGAGTGTGATAGAGGAGTTGGGTGCTCCCTTGTGGTTGTAATTCTTTGTGAAAGTTATAGTGGTTCTTAAATCCTTCTGGGTGAAGGCGGGGACGTAGAGCTGGGTGCTCGAACCTCGAAAACAAAATATCTGTGTTTGCGATGGTTTATTTGTGTCATTTACTTGCTTTCTATTCATTGTTATATTGTCGATCAATACATACAACAAGATTGCATTGCGCACCTCAAACTTTTATCTAGAGGAATCACAAGGAAGGAATTCAGAGCCCTTCACGGATATTCGGCTTCTAATCTTGTTCTGGGTGATCGTTGCATCATAACATTTTAAATTTGTGCATTGATTAGCATTATCACCTATTCACCACCCTCTAGGTGATTTCAATTGGTACAGAGCTAGGACTCTAGTTTTTGGCTTCACATCTTAGAGAAGATCCTAAAATTTGCTAATCA